>JAJOZX010000663.1:902500-1120000 GCA_023014485.1 Bathynomus jamesi | reverse complement strand
CTTTATTAACTTTTAATTTTCATTTTATTTTTACATACATCGAAAGTTAACCATAAAAGGCAGAGTGTTAAAACCCGGGTAGATTTCCAGTATAAATTTGTATTTTTATAATTCATTTGATCTTGTGCTAAAAATCGATATTTTTTCCTTACAAATCTGTATGCCTCTCTGATAATCCTTTAATTTTTAATTTTTACTTCTCCGTTTATTGCATATATATATATATATATATATATATATATATATATATATATATATATATATATATATATATATATATATATATATATATATATGATGAATAAAACCACGAAGGAAAGGAAACACAAAACGGTGCTCAAGCGCTTTCGTCTAATGACATCCTCAGGAACACTGAAATACGGTACATAAAAGGTTACGGCCTATATATAGGTTACAGAAAGAGAGAAAAAAAAAATATAATATAATAACATACATACACACAAACATATATACATATATATATACACATACATATCTACACACATACACATATATATATATATATATATATGCAATAAACGGAGAAGTAAAAATAAAACTTAAAAATTAAGGATTAGAGGATTAACAAAGAGGCATATCGATTTTTAGCACAAGATCAAATGAGTTATAAAAATAATACAAATTTATACTGGAGATACGCCCGGGTTTTAACACTTTGCATTTTTAGAGTCAAGTTTCGATATATATAAAAATAAATTGAAGATTAAAAGTTAATAAAGTAGCTTACAAGTTTGCCAAAGATTTAGCGTCCTACCCTTTTTATCTAGATTTGTTTTGAAGGAATTCAAAACAACAGGATCGAGTTGAAAAAGACCTTTGCTTATGTTGAAGTTATTTGAAAGTTGAATAATGGCAGACTCAAGAATATTTCTATTGACAATGTTGCTCGAATGAAATAAAACTGAAGCATTATTCCAATCAATACAGTGGGATAACTCTGACAAATGGACAAAAAGAGCACTGGACAACTGTCCTGTTCTGACGGAATATTGATGCTGTTTTATACGTGTGTGCAAATCCTTTCCCGTCTGACCTATGTAAAAGGAATCACATTGTTTACACCCAATTTTATAGATAATGCCTGAATTATTGGTAGGGCTATTTTTTACTATGATATTTTTCATAATATTGTTATATGAAAATACTACATTAATATCCAAAAGTTTAAGTACATTAGCAATGCCTAAAAAGCCCGGGAAAAATGGAAGTACTAAAATATTTTTTGACAAAGTACGAGTGTTATTATTGACACGATAGAAAGTTCGTTTTGCCTTGTTGAGACAAGATTCCATAAACGCAGATGGGTAACACAGATCACTTCCAATACCGTTGATTTTTTCCAATTCGGCATCGATGTATTCCGGACTGGCGATCCTAAGGGCGCGGAGAAACATTGATGAAAAAATGGCCTTCTTAGTGGGGGTGTCATGTCCCGAGTAAAAGTGTACGTAGGACAAGTTTTTGTTGTTTTCCGATAGATACTAAACTTAAAACCTGGGCTTTCCCTATGTACACGCACATCCAAAAATGGGATTGACTTGTCTTGTTCCACTTCTAAAGTAAACTTAATGGAGGGGACTTGATCATTTAACTGAAGGAGGAAGTTATCCAGGTCACGATTCATGGGCCAGATACACAAAATATCGTCGACGTACCGCAACCAAGGGATGCCAACCCCAGGATTCTCGGAATGTAAGTAATTTCGAAAAACTCCATATAAATATTGGAGAGGAGGGGCGATAAGGGGTTGCCCATGGCCATCCCAAACACTTGTTGATAATACTCGTTATTGAAAGTGAATTTACAGTCTTTAATGCAAAGCTTAATAAGTTCCAAAACAATGTGTGAAGGTAGTGGCAGGTCATACTTATGTAATTCTTGGGAGAGAAAGTCAAGCATATCATCAATCGGCACTTTTGTAAACAATGAACAAACATCAAAACTGATCAATCTATCGTTAGTTTCAGTACGTGCATTATTCAATTTTTCAGTAAGATCCATGGAATTTTTTACATGTGAATCAGAGATAGTTCCGAGAATGGGGGACAAGACTTTGACAAGCCATTTGGAGAGTTTATAAGTAATAGAGCCCACCGAGCTAATAATAGGGCGCATAGGGTTGCCAGGTTTGTGGGTTTTAATAAGACCGTAAAGGTAGGGCAGAGAAGGTGAAGTGGACATGAAAAGCGGAATTAAGTCCTTATGATCTTTGAGAATGCGTTTCAAGCCACTATTAAATGATTTGATGACGTCATCCTGCGGGTTCTTCCTAAGTTTGCTGTATGTGGCGGGGTCCTGGAGAAGCTCGTTCATCTTTCCGATGTAGTCCACTTTGTCCATAATAACTATGGTGTTAGCCTTGTCTCAACAAGGCAAAACGAACTTTCTATCGTGTCAATAATAACACTCGTACTTTGTCGAAAAATATTTTAGTACTTCCATTTTCCTCGGGCTTTTTAGGCATTGCTAATGTACTTAAACTTTTGGATATTAATGTAGTATTTTCATATAACAATATTGTGAAAAATATCATAGTAAAAAATAGCCCTACCAATAATTCAGGCATTATCTATAAAATTGGGTGTAAACAATGTGATTCCTTTTACATAGGTCAGACGGGAAAGGATTTGCACACACGTATAAAACAGCATCAATATTCCGTCAGAACAGGACAGTTGTCCAGTGCTCTTTTTGTCCATTTGTCAGAGTTATCCCACTGTATTGATTGGAATAATGCTTCAGTTTTATTTCATTCGAGCAACATTGTCAATAGAAATATTCTTGAGTCTGCCATTATTCAACTTTCAAATAACTTCAACATAAGCAAAGGTCTTTTTCAACTCGATCCTGTTGTTTTGAATTCCTTCAAAACAAATCTAGATAAAAAGGGTAGGACGCTAAATCTTTGGTAAACTTGTAAGCCCACCCGGGCGTATCTCCAGTATAAATTTGTATTATTTTTATAACTCATTTGATCTTGTGCTAAAAATCGATATGCCTCTTTGTTAATCCTCTAATCCTTAATTTTTAAGTTTTATTTTTACTTCTCCGTTTATTGCATATATATATATATATATATATATGTGTATGTGTGTAGATATGTATGTGTATATATATATATATATTTGTATATATGTTTGTGTGTATGTATGTTATTTATTTATATATTTTTTTTTTTTTCTTTCTGTAACCTATATATAGGCCGTAACCTTTTATGTATTTCAGTGTTCCTGAGGATGTCATTAGACGAAAGCGCTTGAGCACCGTTTTGTGTTTCCTTTCCTTCGTGGTTTTATTCATCATAAATATTTTTCACGTGTTACTTTCGTGAAATAATTTTCATATATATATATGTATATATATATATATATATATATATATATATATGTATATTATTTATTTATTTATTTATTTATTTATTTCTTTCTGTAACCTATATATAGGCTGTAACCCTTTTATGTACTTAAGTGTTCCTGAGGATGTCATTAGACGAAAGCGCTTGAGCACCATTTTGTGTTTCCTTTCCTTCGTGGTTTTATTCATCATATATATATATATATATATATTATTATATATATATATATAATATATATATACACGAGTGTATATACTGGAGTGTTTCCTCGGTACTATGGGGTAAAAAGACATTCTTGTTTTATTTTGTGGGCGTACCCACCAATTAGTGACACAGGAAGAAACCAATATTTTTTTCTTTTAAAAATGGAAAATATTTAAAACAATGTAATAGAGTAGAGCAGGGCCCGGGAGAGGGGGGGATGCATGAGATGTCAAAGCACCAGGGCTCGGACCTCAATGGAACCGAGCTGAGAGATAGAGGAGGTGATTGGGGTTAAAGGGACCCGGCGTCAAATGTAGCACCAGGGACCGTGCTCCAACGCCCCTTCCAGGCATTGAAAGGGAGTACAGAAGAATACACGAAGAAACGCTTCCTATGCATGATAGCAACATCATGAATGAAAACGAAAGACTACGATATAGTAGAGGACCCTCCAATAGAGTCCGTGACCAATTTCTCCTGATCAAGGTTTGAAGGTTGATTTTAGATGAATTGACGATACTGATCAAAATACGTTTGGGCACCCCTCTCGAAAATGTGGGCTAACTCCGCTCGGCGGCGAAATCCAAGATGGCCGCCACAAAAAAACAATATTAGCATATCTTCGCTTGTATTCATGCTAAAGATGCATTCTTGGTGTCTAAATGTAGGTTTTTGAGGTCGAGGAATTCAACTGCAACAACAAATATGAGTTATATCAAATATAATTCATAATAGATCAACAGTAACCAAAACGGGGACCATAAAATCAACATTAACAATATACATTCTATATATACATATTATTTTCAGATTGAAAGAGACCAGTCTGTAGCAGAATAAATTCATATTTGAAAAATATATTGTTTTTGAGACCATGTTGGAAAATTGTGTATATGTTGATATGTTGGTATAGCTATATTTATATCTATAGGAACGTGACATTATTCTCCCTTTTCAGGTCTGAATCCCTGTAGCTGACTATGGCGACTTCATCAAGGAAAGGAAAGAAAAGGAGTGAGGATATGACAGTTGGTCGGTGCATTCTATGTAACAATGACTGTGATGAAGATAGGAGTAATTTAAGTGTAGATTCTTGGAACAATCTCAAACAAACACAAAAGTGGATTGGACTTGATAGGTGTGGCACGGTTTATGATGACATTTCCTGGAAAAATGGACCGAGTGGCATATACTTTCATAAAATGCGCAAAGCCCAACTGGCAAGTGGGAACAAATTGGAGCAAGCCTTGAAACGAAAAAGGAAAGCTTAGTGTGAAACTGTAAAAAAGTCCCATATACCAGTTGGTGGTTCAACGGTTGATCATGCTCCTGCAGCAGGTCCATCCAATGAATCGAGACAATCTCGTTCGAATACTGGCCTGCTACATAACAAGTATTTATGTGTATGGTGCATAAAGCCTGAAGAGATGAAGCATCCTGGGAGAGATAATTGGCATACAATGGAACAACTGGATGCATGGTATGCATTCAAAGGCCACACTGTATATCTGGAAGATGATGTGCTGCGAGATAGACTTTTGGCCTTAATTAATTCCACTTCAGATCCCTTTGCTACAGAGATACGCTTACCGCTCATGTTGGGTGCGGTATATATCCCCAAAGTACAGCACAGGAAATGAGGATCCTAGACTTCACCTTGAATGTGTGCGACTGTGCGTTTAACCGAGGTCAGAGAGATGTTTTTGAAGCACGTCCGCACTGTAGTATTCGAGCAGCAGGAGCTTCGTACATTGCACACCCTTCTGAACGACTACATATCGTGAAGAACTTTGGCATGAACTACAGTGTGGTCAAGTCAAGTACCTTGAAATCCATGCTGCAAAATGAGTTCAATGGCCAAATTGGCTTCCATGAGCATTTCCAGAAGAACCAGAGTGCACTAGTTTATGACACATCAGCTGGTGGGAGCGATATGGAAGCGGCAATCAACTGTTGCAGTATTTCTGATGAACAACTCATCCATACTGTAGCCCGTCGCATCAAAGGTTGAGTCTCCAGAGTGCTACCTATGTCATGACCGCCTCATGCTCATGAGTTGGTAAATGATGAAGAACCAGAGGAACTCCTGACAAAGTTCATTACCTTGCTGACGAACCCCACTGCTAAAACAGTCAATCAGGAACGTCAAGACCGAGCTGTTATGGCACTGCATCATTACTCTCCCCATACACGACAGGAGCACGCACATCTTTAAGTTCAGGTTATCCGTGATGATTCATGGGCTTAGCATGAAGCCGGGAAATAATTGATCTCATGAAGAAATTTTCCCTTGGAATCAGCTACAAAGATGTTCTGAACCTTCATGATGCTTGGACCAAGTATAACATTGAACGAAACAAAGCTTTTTTTATATACAGGTAGGAGGGGCCAAGGAAGAATGCCCGCAAAATCGCCCTCCCCCCGTATAGAAGAAGAGAGACAAAATCAAGGTCCAGGGATTTAGAGATGCCTAGACACTCTGCGTTTGAAAGATTGGAGGGCAAATATAGGGGGAAAGATGGACTGAGGAAGATTGTTCCAGAGTTGACCGGTTGAGTAGATGAAACATTAAAAATACCGATTAACCATTGCGTTAAATAGGTGACAGAAAAGGAATGAGAAAATGTCGATAGTCTGGTGCTGCGTGCTCTCCTTAAAGGAGGAGGCATGCGGTTAGAGAGTTCAGAAGAGTAATGTCCGTTATAATAGCGACAGTAAAGAAAGAGTGAGGCAACATTGCGGTGAACAGAGAAGGACTGAAGACAGTGAGTAAGAGGCGGGGAATTGATCAGACGAAAAGCTTTTGATTCCACCCGGTCAAGTACGGCTGTGTGGGTTGAGCCACCCCATACATGTGAAGCATACTCCATACAGGGGCGGAGAAGACCCCTGTACAGAGACAGCAACTGAGCGGAGGTGAAAAGGCGGTACAGCACACCTAATCTCTTAGAAGCTGTTTTAGAAAGAGAGTATATGTGATCTTTCCGGGAAAGATCACGAGAAAAGGAAACGCCAAGAATGTTAAGAGGAAAGAAAAGATTGAGTTGTGTGTTGTTGAAGGTAAGGGGATATTCGTGTAGAAGACTGTGACGAGTAGACAGATGGAGAAACTGAGTTTTTGAAGCATTGAAAACCACAAAGTTTTCTCTGCCCCAATCAGATAGAGAAGAAAGATCAGAGGTCAGCTGCTCCATAGCCGTCCTACGCGAATGATGAAGTGACTGCTGCGAGGGACGCTTTGGGAAGCGGGTGGAGATTACTGGAGAAGTGAAGAGTTGAATCATCGACATAGGAGTGAATAGGAAAGGAAGTGGAAATTAAAAGATCATTAATAAATAAAAGGAAACGAGTGGGTAACAGAACAGGACCCTGAGGAACACCACTGTTGATAGTTTTAGCAGAAGAACATTGGCCATCTACAACCGCAGCTATAGAACGGCCAGAAAGGAAATTAGAGATGAAGGCACAGATAGAAGGATAGAAACCGAAGGAGGGCAGCTTGCAATAGCAAGGGTTATACCGAAATCCCGAAAGGAGGATGACCAAGAGTCAGAGAGATATACAAAAAGATCACCAGTTGAGCGTCCCCTTGCGGAACAACTACTGACGATCTGAAAGAAGATTGTGAGAAGAGAGGTGTTTAAGAATCTTCATATTAACGATAGATTCAGAAACTTCAGAAAGGCAAGAAATCAAGGCAATTGTACAATAGTTGGAGGATTGAGAGCGGTCACCCTTCTTTGGGACAGGCTGAATGAAAGCGAACTTCCAGCAGGAAGGAAAAGTACTAGATAAGAGACAAAGACGAAAAAGTTTGCCTAAGCAGGGTGTCAGCACAGAACACAGTTCTTAAGAATAATAGGAGGAACACCATCAGGACCGTACGCCTTCCTAGAGTTGAGCTCAAATAGGGCAGAAAAACCATCGTTGGGAGATATTCTAATTTCAGACATAGTACAGTCAGAGGGAGGAAGAGATGGAGGAATAGCACTGGAATCGTCCAGGGTTGAGTTGGAAACGAAAGTTTGAGCGAAGAGTTCAGCTTTGTCAGGAGAAGAGACAGCAACTGAGCAGTCGGAATGGAAAAGAGGAGGGAAATAAGAGGAAGTAAAGTTGTTGAAGAGGTTCTTAGGTAGATGCCAGAAAGAGCGAGAAGAATTAGAATTGGATAGGTTTTCACATGTTTGTCGGATGAAGGAATTTTTTGGCGAGTCGAAGAAAAGATTTCGCACGATTCCGGGCAGAAATATAAGCTGAGTTAGAGTCAGGAGTTGTATGGCGATGGTACCTTCTGAAAGACTCCTCTCTGTTGCGCATAACATTAAAACAAGTATAAAGTTAAACGAAGGTTTTTTGCATTAGTAGTAGAAATAGAATATGGAATGTACGCCTCCATGCCAGAGAGAATCACCTTCGTGATGCACGCAGCACACTCAGAAGGTCCCCGGCCACGGAACAAGTAATCATTCCATGGGAAATCACAGAAGTACTGCTTAAGGGCCTCCCACTAAGCGGCGCCAAAGTGCCAAAAGCGTCTGCTCTTGGGAGGATCCAAGGACCGGATTGGAGTGATAGGACAGGAAACAGATATAAAATTGTGGTCGGAGGAGCCCAAAGAGAAAAAAGTTTGACAGAGGAAGAAGAAGGATGAGAGATAAGAAATAAATCCAGAATGTTCGGCCTATCTCCAAGCGATCGGGGATACGAGTTGAGTGCTGTACAATCTGCTGTAGGTCATTTATGATAGAAAAGTTGTAAGCTAGTTCACCAGGGATGTTGGTGAAATGAGAGGAAAGCCAAAGGTGGTGGTGAACATTGAAATGTCTTAAAATGGAGATTTCAGCAAAGGGAGATCGGGATAGAATGCATTCCACTTTGGAAGTGAGGTAGTCTAAGAATTTTGGATAGTCAGTAGACTTAGGAGAAAAGTAAACAGCTCAGATATATTTAGTTTGAGGTTGGCATGTAAGCCTTAGCCAGAGAGTATAAAATTCAGAAGATTCTGGAAGGTTCGGGAATATGAGAACAAGTTAGGTCATTGCGTACATATACGCAACATCGCCCTTTGGAGGGAAATTGAGTATAGAGAAAGTAAGAGGGTACAGAAAAGAGGTTGTTGTCACTCGTCTCAGACACCTGAGTTTCAGTGAGGAAAAGAGGAGGAGGTTTAGAGGAAGAGAGGTGGTGTTCAACAGATTGAAAAGTTGATGAGTGGCCACTGTCTAAAATATTTAGACAGTGGGTTCAGGGATTCTTGAAATATACTCCTGACGGCATAAGTGATCGAAGTATATAAGAAATCAATTAAAAACTATTGGAACGTAACCACAAAATCAACCAAAATTGACGAGAATGAATAATTAATTCATGTTCGATCATGGTAATTATGTATTCTATTAAAAGTATGTGTATATATATCAGCGTTGATCGGCTGCATATAAAACGTTTTCAGATATCGACCAATCGCTAAAAATAGAACCAAAATCGTACGTCCGCCAGAGTACTGAGACAATTGTTTCCAGCATCT
Organism: Bathynomus jamesi; assembly: GCA_023014485.1. Taxonomy (NCBI): domain Eukaryota; kingdom Metazoa; phylum Arthropoda; class Malacostraca; order Isopoda; family Cirolanidae; genus Bathynomus; species Bathynomus jamesi. The sequence continues at coordinate 1,110,893 of JAJOZX010000663.1, read as the reverse complement.
GGAAATTGTGGGCGACAATGTTATACTTCTCTTTTGGCGCGCTCTGACGCGCCTTGTTGGCGGCGAAAGGAGCTTGAGTCGTCATCTTTGTTCATTCGAAGCCCTCATACGAGTAATACGTATCAGTTTTGACTCCATAATTTTAGCTGGTTATCATTTCAATTAACTTCGCTTTATAATAAAATGTCAAGATTTAACATCATTCACTAATAATTCTAATAAATCGAATTCTTTTAAGATTTAGAATTCCTTTTAAGCTCTTTATTCTCAGTCAGTGGAACCTTTATCATATCTGTCGCTGATTCACTTGTACTCGTATATGGAGGCTAAGCTTCACGCCTCACTCTAATTTCTACTCGTTGTAGCACACATGTATATGTTTATACCCGGGTGTTAATCGTTGACCCAAGTGTTTGAGAACGCCATTGTGGGTTGTCTTACACAAGGAGAACCATCCAGGGGTAGCTATTTAGATTGGTTTGGAATTTCATTAACGATCGTCAAATTGAACCTCCGACAGGTTGACTGGGGTTATCAGCTTGAAACGAGTTAATTGCGATTCACGAGCTTAATCTGACTAGCGGTATATACTGTGGAACAACCATTTGCATAACGTTGCAACCTAAATCGATACTTTATAGTTAGGCTTGTTAAAGACTAACTTATTTATCAATTTAAATTAAACATTTAAATGTATCCAACTTAGTCTAAACTAAACAAAGTTAAATCTATCACGTAAAGAGTTTAAGCTTTCATTAAGGATTATTTCCTTTAAGTGAATATGCTTAAACAATTAACAGCGTCCAAGTTTTGTGAGCCCTAAGTTTAATTTAAACAATACCTTTTCGAACCTGAGGTAAGGGTGGACGCGGGTAGCTGTAAAGATAACCCCTTTTAGGCTGCTTAATTTTCCACAGCCACCAATGTTGCAGAATTTAATAAAAAGTGAATCAGGCAGAGGTCCAGAACATCTCGAATGGGCGGTAGCATATCCATTCCCGCTATCTGGGTGTGCGTTCCCCGGTATCAGCAGCGGGGAAGCCAGAAGTGGGACATTTATGGTCTCCTCCCCAGGGGACTCCGAGGCTCGTGAAGTTGTTGCCCTTATTTTTCCAAATTTTGAAAAGATTATGTAGTGCGTAAGATGCATATATATGTAGTGAGAGGAAAAGGGAGAGAAGTGTGTGTTTGAGAGCATACTGGACTACTCACAGGGCAGATGAGACACGGAAAAAGATCAGCTAAGGAGAACAGTGAGTGAAAAACGGGAGTTCCAGCACTCTGCCTAACGTCCACCCCCGGAGTACTTCCATGGTCGATTAGTGTCTACAATCTCCCCCTTGCCCTGAGGAGCTTGCAATTGGTATTCCGGGTACAGTCATTATGGACAATGATGATTTCAATGAAGACACACTGACAGGAGCAAACACATCACATCGCACTAATGTCAAATTTGTTCAACCAGAGGACTTGATAAATGTGACAACAGAATCACATATTCCACCTCCACCTCCACGGCACATGATATCAAGCGGCTGTGCAATAATGTGCATAGATCAGCATGCAGTCAAACCATACAAAACCGTCCAACGTGGTTCCCCAAGTATTCGACCAGAGGTTAACATACTCCTAGTTATACTGAGCCTCAAAGAAATAGGAGGCTTCTCCATGCCCTAGTGAGACTTTGTGACGATCAGACAGAATGAGCAGTTGATTCCCAAACAATAAGTGCCTTTGCTGGTTTCCAATCGACTGTTCAGCCTCCTGTGGTAAAGAAAAAGCCGTATTATTTCCTGACGCTTTCGAGACCCACACAAATCAGTAGTACATGAGGTAATGTGTAGAATGGTGGCCACAGCTGATGAAAAGAACATGCCCTTCATTCAGTTAGTGAGTGATCAGCCTGTGTATTCAGCGTTATCTTGTTTTCTATGGGACCATTCCACATTCACGTTCCTTCATCTATGCAGTGAATAAACGTTTCCATGGTTCAGGGTTATCTGACATCCTCGTGTAGCAGGAGTCATTGCAGAAGGCTCTGTTGATCAGGCCTTACGTGACAAACACTACAAAATAAGTATACGCTGTCTGAGGCTCATGTATGAAGTACTTATGAGAAGAATCACACGAAGTGCGCTTCATAATGGAGCTTTTCTCTCAAAAGATGTCAGAATCCAGTTGGCCATAGTATAAGAGCCTTCATCGACACTAGAGGAACGTCAAGATAGCTATGTTCAACTAGAATCTAATCATGAGCTTCTACATGTTGTAGCAGAGGAGTCTGAAAGGATTGGCAGATCATATAGCCCCATGGCAAGGTACTGGATGACCTTCCTGGGGATGACGGAGATTCTCATGATGAATCTGCATGCCTTGAGAACGCAGAATTGGGATGAATTCAAGGCGTTACTTGGTTTGATGCTTCCACGGATTAAGATCTACGACAATGACAAGAATGGCTGGTGGATGGTGGAGTACTGGCTGGAGCTGAGCTCTCTACCAGAAGAGAGAGCAAGGTACATGAGAGAAGGTTTGTTCGCCCAGTCAATAACCGGGAAACCTTATTCATGCCTACCACTTAATCTTTGGATAGAGATGACGATGAACAAAGGATCCAAGATGAAAGCAGGACGGCTCAGAATCTTGAAGAATGAGATGTTGCTCTCTGATTCAAGAAATGTGAATTCTGGGAACAGAATCCGGTCATCACTACATGCTCTCGCGAACACCACTACATGAAATCAAGGACAGTGAAAATGCTCCAAGCCGAATGAAGCAAGACGAACAAGCTGCACAGGATCTTGATGGCTGCATCACTGAATTTGACTGCGATCCATTCAACTTGGACAACCTTAAACTTAGGTCACTACAGGCTGGAGTTGTTGCTTCGACTGAACTTATTGATGACTTAGAGTCTGCACACAGGGAAGGTGAAAATATTTTGGAGGCATTCTGCAGAGATCGGATGTTCAACGATAGCAAATCTTTCCATGCAACGATCCACAGGAATCTGAGGTGAAACTTCAGCAATCCACCACCAGTAAAAGGTGATACGAGTTACAGAGTCACCAAATCAGAGGCAATGGACAACAGAGCTATGGCATCAATCGTCTCACTTGCAGAAACCAACAATGGGAGGTTCAACATGGCAGAAGTGATGGAATTTCGAGTGAAAGATGAATGTTTGACTATATTCAACATCAATGGTACAATGGGAAAGGTGCAGAAATCAAAATTGGTGGGAAAACTTAGCATGCAAAACATCGAGCCAGTTCCAAGTGAATACACTGCAATAATTGATATGGGATTCATCTGGCGCTTGTCCACACCATCCGCTGAAGACCGTGAGAAGTCAGATGCGACCATCTTCACATGGGGAGATTATGTATCCAAGGTATTCTCCATTATTCTGAACATACACCAACATGCAACCCGGATTGTGCTTATGAATGACCGCTATGATTTGCCTCTCACTATCAATGACAGTGATCGGAATCAGTGATTGAGTTATTCAGGTTATGCTGAAGGTTTAAGAAATGTTTTCATGAAATAGTCAGACAAATTCCCATCATCCAAGGCTTCTCAAAATATGTTCTTCAGTTCTGCAAACAAACAACGTCTACAGTCATTCCTCATCACACAGAAGCAGATACAGCATTGTTATTCATCTATTTCTAGATCCGTAAAACTGGGATACAAACATCAGTCATCATTGATGCAGAAGGTACTGATGATGTTTTTTTTGCATATGTTGCTCACAGGTTTGATGGAATTCTGGCGATCAAGCGCAAGAGAAACATCATAGATTGCCGCACACTATGCCCCAAAGAGATATCGGACATCCTAATCCCCTTGCATATCCATAGTGGATCTGACACAACGACTGCATTCTTTGGCCATGGCAAGAAGACCATCTTTGGGAAAGGATCTTCCTCAGTTCAGTCGGGAAATCACTTCCAGTGACAGAACAGGTACTTGACGATATGGCTACATATACTATATGCTTCATTTAAAGTGATAAGATAAGCAAGTTCCTGGGTGATGCACGAGCACGGAAATGAAAACAGATGAAGAGGAAATCAACACTGAGGCTCCCGCTAGATAGAGACTCACGTGACCTAAAGGTGAGCAGAGTGAATTACCAAACTTACATACTTCTGAACTTCGACAAGGCTGACTCTCCTCCTTCTCCCCTGAACCATGGATGGACAACTGATAATGGTTTATGCAAGCCAGTGAGATATACAAAGCCATCTCTTCCAAGGAATTTCAATAAAGTTATACAACAACAGGAAACAGTTGTAACAGATGACCCGATTGTTTCAGATAGGAGTGACTCTGACTCTGACGATAATGGTAGTGATGACGAGGAGTATGGCGTTCATCATTGACACATACAGACGTCCATTATTCTATGTGTACTTTGTTTCACTAATAAATAACTTCTTTGAACCTGAAAATAACAAGTATACATAGAACAAAAATCAAACGAGCAGAACTGAATGTATCATGAATATATACTGTCAATGTTGATTTTATGGTCCTCATTTTGGATGTTGTCATGAATTATGTTAGATATAACTCATATCTGTTGTTACAAATGAATTCTTCGACCTCAAAAACCTACATTTAGACACCAAGGATGCATCTCTAACATGAATACAAGCGAAGATATGCCAGTATTGTTTTTTGTGGCGGCCATTTTGGGTTTCGCCGCCGAGCGGAGTTAGCTCACATTTTCGCGAGGGGTACTGAAGCTTATTTTGATCAGTATCATCAATTCATCTAAAATTAACCTTCAAACCTTGATCAGGAGAAATTGGTCACGGACTCTATTGGAGGGTCCTGTACTAATAGTTAAGGAGGGGTATGCAAAACCTTATATTTCAGCGAAAAACGTTTAAAAACTTGATTGTTTTTCATCACATTATTTTTTACGTAAAACTTACTAATTTTTTTAATCTCAACTTGTATTTAAAAAAAGTGTAGTTTAAAAATGGGGCTTTATTCATAAAATGGGTTCCGTATACCAGTATATTCGTATGTACATTTTGTGGCTCTAAATTGGAAGAAAACGAAACTTTATAAAAAATACGAAGAATACTGATTACTGAAATTCTAACGAGAAATGGAGACTACGAGCGACTATCGCCTAGAGAAAGGAATGAGGAGCATTCACTGCCAGTCTCAACAAAGCTTTGAATTTGCGGAAGTCTATGCACTATGTAGCCGTTGGTGGTAAAGTCTTGTCTGATACTGTGAGAGACAGTGTATGACGTGATTTTTATTTTTTCAGGTTCTTCGGTTTGCTTGTGCTTAATATAATTAATGTGTTTAATAATAAAATTTAAGTGAATAACTGATTATGGAAAAGAGCGGATTGAAGACGTGTTCACCCACCAACGTGTGACTGGTAGTCCACACTATAAGTGCTTTCCTAGAGACAAAGTTGGCATCCACGAGAGAAGTCCTGGGCTTGTTCTTCACCACCAAAAGCATGTCTCTCAAAGACTACCAACAGAATGTAACAAACTCCATACAGGGCGGCAGGGGTTGAAAAAATTAATCTCCCGCAAGAATGTGACAACCCAGAAACACCAGGAAACTTTTGAAAATGACCTACATAATCTGACGTAGATCACCAGAATACGATGACTTTTATTTTCATCCAGAAACACAGAAATCTTAGCCGCTCAACGAGAAAAAGGCAGGCGGAGTACAATGTTTGGTACTGACAAGAAACTCCCCCAAGCAGAAGGAGCAGGCGAGGAAGAGATAAACTGACAGCATTGATTGCGCAGAGAGCTATGCCAAAGAAATGAAGGCACAGGCAGATGTCGTTCAGCTGCATTCCTCTTCTAGCAGCTCCAGCACAACCAGTGTTTTGTCACATTCGAAGGATGATGCTTCGGCTCAACCTCCAAAGAGATCAAGGCTACGCGGAACTGTGCCCGTTGTCACTAGTCAAGTTTCATTTTCGCTGAACAGAACCAAGGTCTTAGACAGGAAAGCAGCCTACATCTTCAGAGCAATGTCAGATCACCTCCAACACCTGACTGAAGAACTGATTACACTGGTCAACAAAGATTTTTCATCAGAGTACAATTTGTGGTGGCTGGATAGCATTTTTCACGCTGATTCCAAAACTGCATTCAGAATTTTTCTAGCACGTATAGTTTTCAAGATGAAGGCATATATATAACTACACAGATTTAACCATTTTAAATAGGCAAAATACTAATATTTCAACATTTGATTGTGTTTATTTTATTGTGTTTTTTTAGTTTATTCATCTTATTTATTTCAATTATCTTAATTATACATCTTATGTATTTCAGGTGTGAGCTTTTACGTCTAGCAGCATTGTGATTCAGGCAACAACGCCGTGCTTTGTGTGTCAAAAGATCAGTCCAGTCCAAGAACTTGTTGTGTCAAGTTGGTGTACATTTTTTTTGAATTTATAGTTTGCTCAGGTCAGTCAACATGCCTCGACAATGTAAGAATGACCCCGACAAGTTCTGTTTCGTATGCGGCCAGTTGACAACTAAAACACAGCGACGAAGTATTACAACCGACATTAAGAAAATATACAAGCTATACTTTGGTTGCCATCTAGGTGACCAAGATAAACCATGGGCGCCACATCAAATCTGTTCTGGCTGTTCAAATGGATTACGTGATTGGCTTAACAAAAAGAAAGCTTCAATGCCATTTGCCATACCCATGATATGGAGGGAGCCGAAAGATCATCATGAAGACTGTTATTTTTGTAGTGTGAACTTAATGGGGTTTTCTGCCAAGAACAAACACCAGATTGTATATCCAAACTTGGATTCAGCACGTAGACCAGTAAAACATGATGAAACATTGCCGATTCCAATTCCCCCAAGTGATAGGCTAGATTCTATCATAGATGACATGGAAAGTGATGAAGGTGAAACTGGCGTTTCCGAACCATCTACAGAACCAGAGTACACTTTTGAAGGTAGACATTTAGAGCCTAAAAAGTTAACCCAAGGACAGTTGAATGATCTTGTTAGAGACTTATCGCTATCTAAAGAGAAATCAGAGCTTCTCGCCTCAAGACTAAATGAGAACAATTTACTTGAGAACAATGTTCGTATTAGTTACTACCGAAAGCGGAATTTTGAATTAACAGCATTGTTTTCAGTAGACGGTCCTCTCTGTTATTGCCATGACATCAATGGACTATTTACAGCCATATCTCAGACGTATGTGGCATCTGAGTGGCGCCTCTTTATTGATTCGTCGCAGAGAAGCCTGAAAGCAGTTCTTTTGCATAATGGTAATATAATGCCATCCATCCCCATTGCCCATTCCGTCCATCTAAAAGAGACATATGACAATATGGATATACTACTTAAGGCAATCAAATACGACAGTCATCAATGGAATGTTTGTGGAGATCTAAAAGTTATAGGAATGCTTATGGGTATGCAGTCAGGATTCACAAAATTTTGTTGTTTCCTTTACCTGTGGACAGTCGCGCCACTATAGAACATTACACCAAAAGTGACTGGCCACTTAGGTATACATATGTCCCAGGGATAAGCAATGTCCAGTCTGTCCCTTTAGTGGATCCCCAAAAGATCTATCTGCCACCTCTTCACATTAAACTTGGTTTAATGAAGAATTTTGTTAAAGCAATGGGTAAAGTCAATTCTGAAGGTTCCAATACCTTTCAAGGAAATTTCCGAAGGTTACTGCAGCAAAATTGAAGGAAGGAATTTTTGTTGGGCCACAAATAAGGGAGGTTTTGAATGACACTGAATTTGAAAAAGTCCTAAGTCCGCTGGAATTGAAGGCTTGGCTGGCGTTCAAATGGATATGTGAAAACTTTCTTGGAAGCAACAAGTCACCTGCGTATAAGGATGGAGTCAAGAACCTCCTTGATGCCTTCAAAGAAATGGAGTGTCGAATGTCGTTAAAAATTCACTTCCTGCATTCCCACTTAGATTTCTTTCCTGAAAACCTTGGTGCAGTGAGTGACGAGCAAGGAGACCGCTTCCATCAAGATATTCAGATGATGGAGAAGCGCTACCAAGGATATTGGAATGAAAGCATGATGGCGGACCATTGTTGGATGTTGTATCGTGACAATCCAGGCCAAATTTACAAAAGGAAATCACACTCACAGCGCTTTTAATAAAATAATGTATATATTCTTTATTTATAAGTACATTGAATAAGGTATATGATGTATTTGTTGTTTAGCATTCCTAAGTGTGATCTATACATCCATAAATTTTCTTATAGCAATATCAAAAACTTAAAAATATCAAAACCAGTGTATCTATATAACTATACGTGCTAGAAAAAAAATAAAACCGGATTCGGAATCAGCGCGAAAGATGCATTAAGAAAAGTGTGATCATGTTTGTGATGAGAAAAAAAAGTTTCATTTTGTTGGCCAGTGTTATCAGCCCCCTGCAATCCGACGGAGCCGGATGAAATGCCGAAAAGCCGATGCGGAGGAGGTGAAGGCCACATTTTTCTCCAAGAGTGCTCCTAATCATCCACTGGGATGAAGACCTCACAGGCCGGGAAAAGATTGATCGGCTTCCTATCGCCGTATCTGGACAAAACGTTGGGGAGATTCCCAAGGTTTCAGTCGGGCACAGCTGGTGTCCTGACCACAGTGGAAGAGTGGAAGCTAAGGGAACGCATTAAGGGCGCCGGCTTTGACACAAGGGCCGTCAACACAGAAACCCGAAGAAATGTTTGCAGCAGGCTGGAGATGTTGATGAACCGTGAACTCCTCCATTTCCCCGCTCACGCTATATGTTAGAGATTCTGTTTGAGAAGGCCATTGATTTCAAAAGCTGCTACCACCGCTTTTGGCAGTCATTTGTGGTACATCAGCGAGATTCTTATTGGCTTGGCCTTCTTTGATCCTGTGGTGTCATCTGAAGAAAAAGGAACATGGTCACGTCCATGAGGGAACAATGGTTCAGAGGAACCCCCCACCCCCAAGAGAGTCACTGTCCACAATTTAGGGACAAAGCAACTCCATGACTTTGTAAAAAATGATGTCGTCTTTGCAGTGACAGTCCAAGAAATTGATGCCAGTCTCCTGGAGAAGGACTCAGATGATGGGGAGGATGATGCCTCCTCTCGTGAAGGCCAGGTTATTGTAGTTTCCCTCCGCATCGTCAACGACTTTGCTGAAAGAGTCGCCCTTATTCAGTATTTCAACTCATCACTTACACCCGATGAACACCAAAAGCAATATCTTCTGCGAGGCATCGAGGGCCTTCGAAAGACCTTTCCAAAACCCACAAAGAAGGCAACGGTGAAACAACAGCACAGCGGGTGACAATGAGTGCTCTAACAAGTATGATATCCCCCTAGAGAGAGGGATAATACTCAACTCATGCAAGATTCGACTTAAAAAACTGGACTCTACAACCAAAGCAAAACTGATCGCGTCTGTCATCCAAGTCTGGTTTCATGATGAAGAATTAAAGAAAATCTGTGAAAAACTGGTACATTATATGCCAGTGTGTGTTCAAGACGTTATTAAAGCTAAAGATAGCTATATCAAATATTAAGGTTTGTTTCAGTCTTCAAAATGTATGCTGTTTACTGAAAATTCTGTTTTATGTCCTGTTCACATTAATTTGCATAATACTGTAGATGTTTTCTTTGAAAAGAAATTGCAAGAGATTGTATAACAGATTTTGATTTTACCCCAGAAGATGTATCGAGAGCTATGGGACAAATGAAATCACATTCAGCTGCAGGTCCGAACAAATGGAACGCATTATTAATTAAAAACTAAAAGTTAAATAGTTACACCCTTATACTGGCTATAGAGAAGATCTCTAGACACTGGGGAAATACCAAGCTTCTTGAAAAGAGCAAACATTGTCCCTATATATAAAGGAGGGGGATAGATCTCAAGCAAAGAACTATAGACCAGTGTCATTGACGTCCCATCTCAGCAAAGTATTTGAAAGAATAGTTAGAAAGAAAATCTATGACTTCTTGGAGACACTGGAAAGATTCAACGAAAATCAGCACGGATTCTGATTAGGAAGATCATGCACATCACAACTTATAGAGCACTATAACAATATCCTAGATGCACTGGAAGGCAATGAAAACTACAATGTCGCATACATGGATTTTGCTAAAGCCTTCGACAAGTGTGATCACGGTATCAGAGCACATAAAATGAAACATATGGGAATAACAGGCAAAGTGGGAAAATGGATCTACAATTTCCTCAGAGAACGCCAACAGGTCATCAAAATTCAAAGCATAACATCATCAGAATCGGAAGTACGCAGATCAGTACCATAAGGATTAGTGTTGGCCCCACTCCTATTCATTATCATGCTAACAGACATAGACAGTGAAGTAAACAGCAACAGTATAGTAACATCCTTTGCGGACGATACAAAATTCAGCAGAAAAATCAGCAATGCAAAAGAGGTGGAGAGAGACACAGACACCATATACAGATGGTTAGAAGACAACAACATGACATTTAACACCGAGAAATTTCAGCTCTTGAGATATGGTAGAAATGAGGAACTTAAACAGACATCATGTTATGCTCCAGATAGACAGGAAATTCAGAGAAGCACGAAAGCGATAGATTTGGGGGTTTTAATGATCGATGATGCGAAAATCGAGGCACAAAATCAGATAACGATAAACAAAGCAAAAAGAGTCGAGGGGGAGGTACAAAGAACGTTCAAAAGAAGGGACAAGACAGGGACAGAAAACACTGATCATATCAAAACTTGAATACTGCTCAGTCTTGACGTCCCCATGTAAAAAAAGAAGAAACTAATAAACCAGAAGAAATTCAGAGACAATTCACACTAAGATTGATGGCTGCAAAGAACTCAACTACTGGGAAAGACTACGTAAACTAAATCTATACTCCCTGGAAAGAAGAAGAGAGAGAGGTACACCATACTCTACATATGGAAAATGATCGAAAAACTGATACCAAACCTCAAACTAAACCCAATTACCATTCAAACAACACTGGAAATAGGAAAGGCAGGATGTGTAGTGTTCCCAAATTGAAGGCCCGACAAGGGACCTCTTCAACATTGAAGGACTTTTCAACCAGCTTCCAAAGGACCTCAGAAACGTTACAGTAGTCAAAGTTGAAGTCTTCAAGAGAAGACTAGATGCCTGGCTCAGGACGGTACCAGATGAGCAGGGTGTACCTGGCTATGTCCGGTGGAGAGAGCGAGTAAGCAACTCGCTCCTCCACCAAGCCAGGCCTAGAGGCGGGGCCACCAGCTTGACCTACGTGTGAAGAGAGACGACCGCACGGAACTGCGTGAAATAAAAATTAAGAAGTTTTCTTCGGTAACTGAAAATCGATATAGTTAAATTTTTTGAAAAACCTTTAAAAAACAATCTTTTCTCAGTTTTGAATTATGAATATCGGAATAAGTGTAAATTAAAAGCCTCTCCTCTCTTTTCAAGGAAGCTCATTTACTGACGTTTATTTATGTGATGGTGTATAATATATATGTATGTATATATATATATATATATATATATATATATATATACAACTGCAAAGAACACGCAGTATAAATAACGTAAAGAACGACGCTTGTATAGGAGATATTCCGCGCAAGACGAGAGAGAGAGAACGAAACAAATGAAAAAATGAGGTAACCACCCGGGAATCGAACCCGGGATCTTCCGATAGCCGGTCAGATGCGATACCATTACACCATGGGCCTCACTCTTCCAAATGCCGGGATTGAACTCAGAATGGTCCCCTGAGGCTCTTTCATGATACACACAGACCGTGCATGGAACAAGAAACTCTTCTGGGAAAATTAAATCCACTATAGTCCGAATAAGTAATGGTAAATGACAAACACTATAGTTTTTCTTTTTCATGATGTTAGCCCGACGTGGGCAACGGGTCACTCGCAAAGAGGCCCCAAAAATATAGCTTCTCTCACCAGCTATCTGCAAAGTAGATAGGATCCAGCTGTGGGACAGGATCTAGGGGTGTAGTTACAGTGTTACAGGATCTAGGGGTGTAGTTACAGTGTTACCGGAACAAGGGGAAACCTCAAGGACCTTTCAGTCCACTCGGAGAAATTCCGGTCATTAAACTTTATTAACGCATTTTTTAATTATTCTAGCAGTAGTAGAAAACGGGGATCACCTGAGGATCAGGGGCCCCTGCCTCAATTACCAAATTATATCTTTGTTAAAACTAACGAAAATATCACGACTTAACCTAACCAATCGTCAAGGGCGTACAGTTTAACTAACAGGGCATTCAATTCAATTTATTATTATATTTGGTACTGTAAAAAAACAAAAATTCATGGGGCGCTGATGTTCAGGTGATCCGAAAACTGGGAGGAAAAACATAAGGGTCTCTCCCTACCCTCCGCTCCCTTCCCGCCAGAGGTGAGTAGGGAAAAAGGTTGAAGAAAATGCCTTGACCATGGAAAAGTAGCCAGGAAAATTTTACGGAAAGAGAATATAATTATACACTAGCTCGACAATTAAGTTATGTACACATTGAACTCGTACGCTTGAAAGTATGGTTGTATAAATTAACATAATAATATATTTATGCTAATCATATATCAACTACTTGGTATAGTCACAAAAACCTCTAACATATAGTTTTGATTTTATACAAAATATTTACAGCTCTATTTACCTAGGTATCGGGTCAACGAAGACCACAGGGCCCACTCCAGGCTTGGTAATGCTTCTACAGGAAAGGGATTAAAACAGGAATTGAGACAGGAAATCAGATTTTTCACACCATACCCTCACCCTTCACATGCACCCAGCCACCCGAGAGAAGGAAGAGAAAAACAAGAAATAGGGATGCCAGAAACGTAACTTTACCTCACCTAATCCATGCTATGCACTTTTTCTTTTTAGTTTTTTTGGTCATTAGGAAATTATACATGTCTACAAAATACTTATCTAGTCTATTAACAAGGCAGGACAGTATGTGAGTGTGTTTTCTGTAATTGGATGTCTCTGATGTGTATGTGTCTGCTAACTCTTCGAATGTCGTCGTTTCAACTTGGGTCTCCCGCCGTGAAAGGTGTTTATGCGGCAAGCGATATGCTGAATCGTTCATACTTCGCGGTGTTGTGCCACCACAAGAGTAGAGAAAATCTCTTTCCGGCAAGGAATATCAGTGGGAGGTCCCTGTATCTATCCCCATGTACTTGTTCTTCATGGAGAATCAAAATGTTTCGTGGGTGATCACCCGTTGTTGCTACGGTGAATTCAAGAGTCTCCCACTGTGAGATGTTTATGGAGGAGATTGTAGACACCAATGGACCAGGTAAGTACTCCTGGCGGGGGACGTTAGGCAGGAGAAGGGAGTGCTGGAACTCCCGTTTCTCCTGTCACTGTCCCCCTTAGCTGATCTTTTTCCGTCTCATCTAACCTGTACTGTAAGCAGTCCAGCATGCTCTCAAACACACACTTCTTCCTCTATTCCTCACTAAACATACATGTATATTACACACTACACAATCTTTTCAAAATTAAAAAAAAAATTAATAAAAATATTTGTATTTTGACTCTCTTCTCTTTCTATGGAAGGGCATTTTTGGGGGCGTTTGCACTTGGCCCCTCCTTCATACATAAAAAAAGTGATAAAAAAAAATGAGTTGCTCGATGGCTGATCATGCTATGTGGGACACTGCAAACAGAGATCGTCTTTTAAAGTTGGGGGAGACTAAGTGTAGAAGGAAATGTTTAAAGAAACTCCTGCGGGGTTACGTTATAATACTATTTTCAAAATACTTATTTAATCGATTCTTAAATTATGTTATATGTGGGGACAATCTTCAACCCTCAGTGTATTCAGAACTTTGTTCAGCCTATTTTTAAACATACTTACATTTTGGCTTGAAACAACCTCCGAGGGAAGTTGGGTCCAGATATTATCTATTTTATAGAAGAAACTACCGCAGATGGAGGTTCTAAATGTTTTTAGTTCTAATTTAAAACCATTACTTATTGTCGGATTGGTATTAAATGAGAATAATTTCCTATAGTCTACTCTGTCTCTTCCACTGAACATTTTGTAAACTTGAATAAGCTGACCGCGCAACCTCCTGGTCTCTAAGGTAAACAGATTTAAGCGTTCTAATCTTCGGTGGTAGTTTTGCAGTCTTATTGAAGGAATCAATTTTGTGGCCCTTGCTTGTACCCTTTCCAACCTTTCTACCTGATACCAAAACTCCACACAATACTGGAACTGAGGTCTAATTAGTGAATTGTAGAGATATTACAATTTCCTTGTTTCTGAATTGGAACTGTCTTTTAATATAAGCTAGTATTTTTAAGGCCCTCTTTTCAACTTCTGCACAGTACTTTGACGGTTTGAGATCATTACTGATATAACTCCCAAGTCTCTGTTTATCAGTCCCAGTCAAGTTCTTCCCCAAGAAAGAGTAATCTGTCTTCGGGTTCTTGTAACCTATGTGCATTACTTTACATTTGTTCAAGTTGAATGGCATCTACCAAGTAGTAGACCATTCACTCAACCTATCAAGATCATTTTGAAGCGTTCTTACACCTTCCTCACTACCTACATTATATTTCCTAATTTGGTATCGTCTGAAGATTTAGAAATGTACTTAGGAGACCAACGTCAATAACGTTAATATATATTATAAAACGTAAAGGAACTAGAACGGAACCCTGTGAGACCCCACTGGTGACGGGAATCCGCTCCGAAGCCACCCATTTATTACCACTCTTTGCTTTCTATCTCTTAACCAATCTTCATTCCAGTTGGAAACGAGCCCGGTAATTCCTAGTCCTCTAACTTTAGTCATCAATCTCGCGTGAGGGATTTTGTCAAAGGCTTTTTGAAAGTCGAGATAAACTACTCGTATATCTCTTGTTCTAATTGAGTCGTATAAAGTATACAGGGTGTACATAAAGTCAGGACCTATTTTTGTGAAGCACTTAGAAATTATATGGAATTCAATCATAAAATGATAAAGTGGTAACATTTATTAAATAATTAAGAGTAGGATTCGACGTGACGCCCATCAGTATCCCTGCACAGCTCAAATCGTTCCGCAGCATTTCTAAACACATTCTGGAGCATTTGCGGGGTTATGTTATCTGCAGCAGTTCGTATACGTGTACGTAAGTTTTCAAGACTCGTAATCTTCGTCTGATAGACGTGCGATTTGATAAAGCCCCATGCAAAGAAATCTAAAGGGGTTAAATCTGGTGATCTCGCTGGCCAAGGTCTGTTGCTTCCGCGTCCGATCCAGCGATTTGGAAAACGTCCATTTAGATAATCCTGAACAATTTTGGCATAGTGACAAGGAGCACCATCATGTTGATAGACGACGGTACTAACAATCCTATCCCCGTCGTCTATCAACATTGTCACTATGCCAAAATTGTTCAGGATTATCTAAATGGACGTTTTCCAAATCGCTGGATCGGACGCGGAAGCAACAGACCTTGGCCAGCGAGATCACCAGATTTAACCCCTTTAGATTTCTTTGCATGGGGCTTTATCAAATCGCACGTCTATCAGACGAAGATTACGAGTCTTGAAAACTTACGTACACGTATACGAACTGCTGCAGATAACATAACCCCGCAAATGCTCCAGAATGTGTTTAGAAATGCTGCGGAACGATTTGAGCTGTGCAGGGATACTGATGGGCGTCACGTCGAATCCTACTCTTAATTATTTAATAAATGTTACCACTTTATCATTTTATGATTGAATTCCATATAATTTCCAAGTGCTTCACAAAAATAGATCCTGACTTTATGTACACCCTGTATTATAGAAAAATTCTAACAGGTTTGTTAGACAAGATCTATGTTGCCTGAATCCATTTTGAGAATCAAAAATTAAATCGTTTGATTCCAGGTGATACACAATACGTTCTGTAATAATGGGTTCCGATAGCTTGCCGACAATTGACGTTAAACTGACGGGACGGTAATTACAAGGATTTTCCCTTTTTAAAGATTGGGGTTAAATTTGCTAATTTCCAGTCGGTTGGAACTTTCCCTAATTCGAATGATTGTTTAAATACGGTTACTAAGTCGTCAACAACACTGTAGCTAACCTCTTTTAATACCATTGGAAGAAATGTCAGGACCGGTTGATTTATACTTATTCATCTTGCCAATTAGTTGCTGTGCCTCATCTCTCGTAAAACTTATAGTCTCTAAGAGATGGTCACCGTCATATGTAATCCGAGGATTTGGTACTTCAATTGCGTTTTCTTCCGTGAAGACTGTAACGAAGAACTCGTTTAACTTATTAACTATATCTTTATCACTGAATTTCAGTATGCCATTTCTTTCTTTTAGAGGACCTACAACATTTTTTATTGGCTTTCTGCTCTTAACATGAACAAAAAACTCTTTAGAGTTAACTTTACAGAGTGAAGCAACTCGAGCTTCTTCTTCACATTTCGCTGATGTAATTAAGGATTTAACTCTCCGACGTAGGGTTATATAATTTTCTGAATTAGTCTGGTTAGAATATGACTTAAGTAGTTTGTAGGCTCTATCTCTTTCCGTAATAGCATTGCTAATTTCAACGTTGAACCATTTCGGCGTCTTGTTGACAAGGAGGAAACTATTTTAATGGTTACAAAAGTATCCTGTAATGTTCTAAACTGATCCTTATATGAACTCCAGGTGACATTGACATCCTCACTTATTTGAACTTCAAGAGTGTCTGCACTTCGAAAACTTTCAAAATTTGCTCTAGAGAAATCCAACCTTTTGTGCGTCTTTTCTAGAGTACTAATTGGAACCCTGAGGTCAAACCTAATCAAATTGTGATCGCTGTTTCTCAAAGTTTCACCAATAGTCAGGTTAGAGACAAGGTCATCTTCGCTCGCGAATACAAGATCTAGTTTACTATTACCCCCAGTAAGACTGTCACCCCATTGACTTAATAAATTACCATCTGCAAATTCCAAGTCTTGAGCTCTCAGCATCAGCTGTTTTGCTTTCCCAGTTTACATTACCGCAGTTAAAATCACCAAAAATTACACTTAATCTTATTATTCATTAATCTGCTTAATTGATTTATACAAGTTTATATCCTTATCAACGGGGTAGTGACGGGCGGATTAACTGTACTTGGGGCCTGAGGCTAATTTTATTTTGGGGGCCCTTTTCTATAGATTTTTATTAACAATACACGTATAGTACGTAGTACATTTAGGGCCTGCACGAATTACATGTACGGTGCGTAGGCTAATTGAGAAACAAACATAACAGAACCTTAACACGGTATATTTTGCCGTTTGCTAAAACAAAACTATTAAACAAACTTTACTTTAGTGTCTATAAAAGTAAAATAAAACAGGGAATTTGTCAGTCTGTGTATTCTGTCATATTTAATCAAAGAAATTTGCCTTTCGAGCTTTCTGGTTTGCGAAATCTCGAATTATATCACTGAAACTAGGTTCCCGCAAAATGTCACTTTCTATGTACCAGGTGATTACAAATTATCTTCCCGATTTTAAACATTTATTATGAAAAAACTAGCAAAGCTACAGCGTAAAGCAAGATAAACAAATAAAGAACTCAAAAAGTTATATTTACAAGTAATTGAAATTCAATATGAGCTCCCTTTGTCGCTCTGCAGACATCAAAATGGTATTCTGGTTTCCTCCATACATTTTGTAGCATATCATATTGAACTTTTCTAACAGCCTCGCGTATCCTTTCCTTCAAATGTTCCAAAGTTGTTGTCAGTGGTGGAACAAAAGCTTAATTTTTGACATAGCCCCAGAGGGTTAGATCTGGCGAACGAGCCGGCCAAGGAATGCCCCCCCCCCCACGCCCGATCGAACGATCAGGCAATTGCTTATTCAGGAATGTTGTAACCGCATTGTGGAAATGGGGTGGCGCACCATCCTGCTGAAACCACACATCAGCTTTGTCCTGTAGCAGCTGGGGCACCAGCCACAGGTGTAGTATACCGCGGTAAATGATACCGTTAATTGTTTGTTCAGCAAAGAAGAATGGACCGTACACTTTCTCAGCGGTAAGAGCACAAAACACGTTAACTTTAGGGCTCTCTCTGACGTGTTCAATATTACAAAAAAATTCCCTGAAATATTCTTTATTTCTTTATGCGCCTCGGTGGTGTAGTGGTTAACGTCACTGACTACGAATCCATCGGCCATGGGATCGAGACTCGGTGACGGCAGCTGACGCACAGCAAAACCCAGCTGTTCATCCTTCCACACAATAAAGAAAGTGGTTGGTAAATAAATGGGTACCCTGGGTGGCCTAGTGGTTAAAACGCTGGGCTGCTGGTGGGGGCGTAGTTCGGATTCCACGTTAAACTGTAGGTCTAAGGTGGAGTGAAACGCTTGACCTTCGTCAGAATGAACAATTCGGGCGGAGATTAAAATCGGGGAGATCATTTGTAATCACCCGGTACATCAGTGAGAGCACATTCAGCCGTTCTTGTTTCATTTTTGCTCTAGCTTCATCCTTTATCCGATTCACCTTTGAAAAGCTGCGTGAATATGGGTTTCTTCAGTACAGACTTTAAAAAAAATGGTATAGTGAGACGCTTCTTTTTACAAATGTTTCAGTTCAAAAAATTAAATATAAACAAAATATTTATAAAGATAAAATTTTAGATTAAGAATGAAGCTTGCAAAATAATAATCAAGGGCCACTGGCAATATCTGGCATATTAACGTTGAAATAAACTTCATTGAAATTAACACAGTCACCCTTGCTTGACTGGATCTACTTTGATTGGGGGTCCCCTCAAGCATGGGGCCTGAGGCTTCAACCTCAATTGCCTCAATGATAATCCGCCACTGGGTAGTGAGGTGGTCTGTATACTAGAAATAGATGCACTGTTATATTCAAATTTAATTCAATTCCCAACATTTCACAAGCAGAAACAATATTACTATCATATATACCGAGTGCAGGAAGTCACGAGCATATGAAAGTGTTCCGCCATCTTCCCTCCCGTTTCTATCTTTGTGAAACATTTTGTAATCTACCGTTTCAAATTCTCCTACAAATTCCCTTGATTCAGAGCGAATCCAGGATTCAGTTATTCCTATGATGTCTAAGTTCTCAGTTTTGACTAGCGCTATGGATTCCATTAGTTTGTTTCTAATTGACCTAGCATTAAATAGCAAAATTTTAAGAGATTTTTAGTTATTGTTTCTCCTATTTGACTGGAGTCGTTTCCCGAAGAGGGTGAATCAATTAATGCTGAGGGGGGACCTTGGTTAGACATTGCACTAATAATATTAACGACTAGTGGAGGAGGATTAACTACTTGCGGAGTAGGACTAACTACTGGTGGAGTAGGTTTAGTAGTTGGTGGAGCAGGATCAAATACTAGTTGGGGGTCCTAATTTAAAAAGATTATACAAGTTAATGTTCAGAAGATCGTCAAAATTTCTTCTTACTCTTTTGGTTGAAATGAATCCATCCGAGCCAGGGCCGGATTAAGACCTTTAGAGGCCCTAAGCACTTAAAAGATTTTGGTGCCCCATATATATGTAATTCAAAATTCTACTTAACATTAGAATTAATAATACGCAATCTATAAAAATATCAATATTAACATTTCACTATTAACGAGCCACATTTTATATTTACATTTATTTATTTATTTAAAACACAATATTTAATTATAGGAAATATGAACATTTGCTTAGGGCCTAAATTGTCCTAACTACGTTTGATGTTATATATACATTACAAATTATTCACTCTGGTTATTACAATCTAAATTCTTTTATACTGTTATGACAATAGATAAATAAATTATAAAATAAAGATACGTGTATGATAAAATATTGTTATATATACAAATAAAGTACACTTCATAGACTTACCCTAGAGAAGAGAGAGCAACAGATAAACTTCTTCAACGCTAATTAACTTAGGTCAGTATATCTTATTATAATGGCCGTGATAAACATCACTTGATACAACAGCAATATAGAGAGTTTATAGTTTCTTTTATTTTAATATTAATTTATATTACAATTCTATAAACCTAAATCTTTCTGTAAAACAATACCAAATGATTATGTAAAATATATTTAATATTATATGCACAAATCACACGTTCAGAATAACTTCCTATAGCACACGAAAATATTTAATCTATATGTATTTTTAATATGGCGCTCAAAGATTTGATATAAACAAAATAATAACGCAAAGCGTAAAGTGTGTGATTACAACGAAATATATTTATTCTCTCAAAAGGGTTGTTGTTCACTACAAATTCAAACAATGAAAAAAAATAAATACTATATATGAATATATATAATTCAGTTTTCAACAGCTTATAGGCTATAAGCCGCGATTATAATAGTATAATAAATCCATGGTAAATCCGACAATGGAAAATTTCTGTGGTGCCCCCCTTCCCTTGATGCCCTAAGCACGGGCTTATTTTGCTTAATGGTTAATCCGGCCCTGATCCGAGCCAATGTATTCCCTGCTATAAAAAAATATAGGCCAAAATTCGACAAACTTTATGTTTTTACTCTCGCAAATGCGTTTCACTATATTGTTTTACTAATAGCTTTACATGAGGTACAACCGGTAGCATGTATTCTTAGGATAATTCCTACAACCATTCCCATGTCAGTCATTTTTTAATCTTATTGGTTAGGCTTTCAAACTCTTTTACAATGGTGTCACCCTGCCCTCCTGTCCCTCTGAAAAATGTCATTGCTGCCAATATGTACAATGATGGGGCAACTTTTACTTCTGACGTTAATGTTGCCGAATTCTCGATTTATTGTCTGACTTGTGGCACTTGGAGAACATCTAAGTTTTCTCTTGGTTACATGTTTTGCTCCGGAAAAATCCACTTGATTTCTGACTAGGGAATCCTCCACTTAAAATAGACTCGTCCTCTTCGTCAGCAAGTCAAACCTATTTTTTGTGGTAATTGGTTCAGAATCCTTGTATTTCGGTTTTGAAGTTTTTTTTTTTTTGACTGCCTTGAATTTTTCATCCTTTGTCCTACTTTTCGGACTACTCATTGTGGTTTCCAAATGGGCCATGCTCTGCTCTAAACGTTCAACTTTGACGTTTATATCCGGCTTGGGTTTTGCCTCTGGCCTATTCCACTGGTTTGGATTTCCAGTGCTACAATCCTAGCTTCAAGATTTTTTAGTATTTCCTTTAGCTATTTCATTTCCTTTTCATGGTTTTCTCTAAGTCTACAAAATAAACATACAGTCAAAGTTGTAATGTCGCTGAAATTACCTTCATCAAAGTCAACACACCAATGTTGAACTTTACGTCTAAAGCACTCCGTTTTCAATTTACCGGGGCCTATCATATTCTATTTTAATTGCAGTTAACAATACTTAAGTAAAAAGAAAAAGTGAAGAATTTATCTATTTTTGAGTTGGTGACCGTTTTCCCAAACTGTTTACCTGCCTCGAATACACTCTTCAACCCTAAGGCGAAACGAGACTTAAGGAACCACGTTGTACTTTGACTGCTTTAACGCTGTCCGCTTACACACCTCGAAAGGGTGTGTAAGATAGTTCTCAGACACGGTATAAAAAGCTTTATGGCACCACGTTGGTCACCTAAACTATAACTTCATTTAACAAATAAATAACTTAAACTATAATTAAATAATAAAGCAAGGTAAATTAAATATGCTAAATTAAATAAGAGGGCACCGAACACTATTCTAAATATATCATTTTACTGGTGAGTAAATTTCACTGCAAAACAAGTTTTCACAATCACACACTGGACAGTCCAGAGTTGTAAAGATTACTCATTTTTGAAAAATCTGTGATTACGATTACAGTGGATTGCTGACATGATTACGATTACGATTACTTTTCGATCACGTATGATGATGCTAAATGAAGCTGATCATAGAATGAACTGTATCGAAAATTCAGCGTAGATAGTGAATAAACTAAATTCTTTTACTTACGGAATGCCTTGATTCGTTTATTAATTCAACTTCATATGTCACATCTTTGAGAACAACTCAACGTTGCATTTGATCATCAACAATGCACGGAAGGTGTGAATACCCAAGCTTGCTCGCCTGTCCTGGCAGAAGTTCCCGCGATGGAGAAAACGCGTTCAGAAGGAGCTGAAGTCGCTGTGACTCCAAGATACTGGCGCGCAGTACCTTTCAGGGGGCAGTTTTTATAACGACGTCAGTATTCCAGAGAGCTGGAATCATAATTTTCAACGTTGTCTTTGGCACGAAAAAAGTAAAAAATATCCCTGTAATTGATTTTTCCTCCGGTTGACCGCCACGATTACGATTATGATTACATGCTTCGCTGAAAAGCACGATTACGATAACTGAATATGTAATCATTACAAATGTAATCGATTACACAAAGTAATCTTTGTAACTTTGCTGGACACTCGATCATATGCGTGCAATTACACGAACAATAGGTGAAGAGAGAGAGAGAGAAGAGAGAGAGAGAGAGAGAGAGAAGAGAGAGAGAGAGAGAGAGAGTTACAAGGCGTTACAAGGAAAAGAAGTACCTCAAAAAGCCTTGCGGCCCATACCGAGGAGGTACCATTGGCAGCGGGTGCCAGAGAAAAATTCATACACCCTCAAATACTGTGCAAGATTCGGTCTAACCTTTTCTTGAAGTGATCAACAGAGGAACTGTTCACAACTTCTGAAGGTAGCCTGTTCCACGTGTCACAGATCAAATCCAACTTCCAACCATTGTTGCGAGTTGAGGTATCATTTAAACTAAACATGCTTCTAAAATCGACATCGTCGAACCCGTGTAAGAGCTTGAAAACCTCAATGAGTTCACCGCGAAGCCTCCGAGTTTCCAGCGAAAACAAATTCAGTGCGCGTAAGCGTCGATTGTAGCCCATATGCCTAACAGAAGGGATTAACTTTGTGGCCCTTGCCTGCACTCGCTCCAGCCTGTCAATATCTTTCCTGAGGGTGAGCGACCAGAACTGCACAGCATACTCCATGTGCGGCCGAACCATGGAATTGTACAGAGAGAGCACAATCTCCTTGTTCCGAAATCGAAATTGTCTCCTGATATAATCCAACAGCTTCTCGGCTTTCTTTTCCACCTCTACGCACTGTTTGGTAAACTTAAGGTCGCTGCTAATTAGCACACCCAACTCTTTTTCCAAATCAGTGCCCTGGATATTACTCCCCAACATGGAGTAGTCCGACTTAGGATTGGCGTAGCAAATGTGCATCACCTTGCATTTACCCAAGTTAAACGGCATTTGCCATTTTTTTGACCACTCTCCTATCCTACGTAGGTCCGCACGCAGTTGCTTGATCGCTTCGGGCGTGCCAAGATTGGCCCCAAGTTTGGTGTCATTAGCGAATTTGGCGAGCCTACTGACGATGCCACCGGCGATATCATTTATGTAAATGATAAACAACAGTGGCCCCAAAACGGCAAAACGGAACCCTGAGGAAACCCGCTAGTGACCGAGGCCCAACCCGAGCTAGCCCATTTAATTACAACCCTCTGTCGCCCATTCTTCAGCCAGTTTCCAATCCAGCTACCTACTTCCCTACCGATACCCAGAGCGCGGACTTTGGCCATTAGCCGGCGGTGAGGTACCTTATCAAAGGCTTTCTGAAAGTCGAGATAAAGTATATCAATCGCCCTACTCTTATCGTACTCACTCCACATGACGTGGAAAAACTCGAGCAAGTTGGTGAGACATGACCTATGCCGCCTAAACCCATGTTGAGAGTCCCCAAGCAGCTTGTACGAATCCAAATGGTCAACGATCCTATCCGCTATTATCTCCTCTAATAATTTACCTACAACCGAAGTGAGACTAATGGGACGATAGTTCCCTGGACTTTCGTGATCCCCTTTCTTAAAGATAGGGGTCACGTTGGCTTCCCTCCAGTCACCAGACACCTGGCCCATCTCCAACGATTTGTTGAAGACTGTAGCCAGGTGGCTGACCTGGTCGCGCACTTCTCGCAAGACTCTAGGGAGGAACTGGTCTGGCCCAGGAGCCTTAAACGCGCTCAGTTTGTCTAATTCTATCGGCAACGACTGTCGCGGTACACCGAACACTATCCAGACCATCACCTTCGTGCCTGACGCCTGGCTCGGGGATGACGCGGGTGTCCTCCCTGGTGAGCACTCCGCAAAGAAAGAGAGAGAGAGAGAGAGAGAGAGAGAGAGAGAGAGAGAGAGAGAGAGAGAGAAATTGTTTCCTTGGAAACCGAAGTAACAGGTTGTGAAAGAGGTAAAGGAATTGTTCCATTAATTTCGCAGTAGACATTTCCTATTTTGAAGATACGTTATCAAAGGCTTTAAAATAAAGTGTGTGTACCAAACTTTAATGAAATGGGACTACGGATCTAACAGTCTCGAAACGTCAGTTGCAGAATGAATGAGAAGCAATAGCTTAATGCACACTCGTTGCTGTTAATGAAGCGTCTTTAGAGAGGTGTCTGCACTCACTTAAGAAATAGGAACTATCTTTATATAAATATAATGATTATATTGGAAATTTTCAGAGCCAAAACCGTTGTAACAAATTTCTCTACGAAAAGGTGTAGGAGGGGTGACAAAGAACATAAAATAAGTTCTTGAAAAAATGTAAATTTTATGTGTAACTCTAAATATTATGAATTAAATAAATGGTCAAACCTAATTTTAAACGTACCAAACTAAAATTATTTATGTTCCAATTTACGCTGCTTATTTTATCAATGCAAAGAAGATTACCAAATTACAGCCTTTAAATGTTTACTGAACTTTGTTATTCTTGAAAAGAAAATGTTTCATAATGTACAGGGTGTCCGAGAATTATCTGTACAATTTTTGGCTGTTATTAAAAGTCAATCATGAAGTGTACAAATTCCAGTGTTGTCCCATTTTACAGAGAATCTCATTAAGTTTTTTCTGATAACAAGTTTTGACAAGTTTTTTAGAAATTAATTCCAGTGTGTCCGAAAATTATCTGTACAATTTCATCTTTTAATAAAATTCTTGATAACACACGTAAAATTCTTAAACAAGATTATTTAGAATCTGTATTTTCAAACGTTTCTTTTATTAAAGTAACGTTGTTACAAACGATATGTGCACCATTAGTGATTCGCAAAACATCCAATCGATACTCCAAATGTTGCCATGTACGCTGCAGCATATCCACATCAATTCGCTCAATAGCAGCTGTGATTCTTGCTTTTAAATCATCAATGTCTGTCACCCGCGTACATTTCTAAAAAACTTGTCAAAACGTGATATCAGAAAAAACTTAATGAGATTCTCTGTAAAATGGGACAACACTGGAAATTCTACACTTCATGATTGACTTTTAATAACAGCCAAAGATTGTGCAGATAATTCTCGGACACCCTGTATATAATGGCTAAAAGCAAATTTTGCAAAAATGAAGCAACACTGACGCGTTCAGATATATTTTATGAAGCTAAAAATGGAGGAAAGACGAATAAATATTCTTTATCGTAATTTTTAAATAATTTTTTCGTTACTCAATGCTCAAATGTAGAATTTGATTAATTGTTTTATTTATGAGTTAAACGTTCCTTCCGAAAGGGTTGCTCATATTTTACAGGGTATTCAAAAAGAAATGCAACCCATTACAGAATGCATATATCATTGTAACCTAACCTTTTTGTTTCTGTTTCGGGTTGCGTTTCTTTTTAAACACCCTGTACTTTCATGCGTATGCATACTCGTATATAGAGATTTTTCTTTTATATATGGAATAACGTACCATTCATTAATTGTATTTTTAATTATTTAGAATTAATTATAAAGTAAATAACATGATATTTATGAACACTTTTTTATTAAACTTTAAATCACAGAAAATTTATAATTGTAAAGTTGAAAACCAAAGATGAGAATAACATTCAATTCCATAAGAAAGTTGCACTAAATGCACTTTTCTGTAATTATAAATAAAAGTTTATAATCTCATATATATATATATATATACATTTTATATTAAAAGCTCCATAAAATAAATGCGGAGAAGGTCAACAAAGGAGAGCAGATACGAACCATTATCTTCATTTGATGGTTAAAGTTTGGAAATAAATAAAGCTTATAAAGTCGGAAACAATTACATTGATTGTTCTTTACTATTTCAGTCAATTTGCTTCTATTGTAATATCATATAACTTATGCACGAGTAGAATCCCACTTTTTTCATAATCCGAACTCTTATACCCTCCATAATGCCTTCCATTTAGTCCGTAAAAAGATTTATAACGCGGGAAACGATATCAAAAGTACAAGAAATAAATTTACTCGTGCCGAGTGTCCTAGGATTGTGTAACTAGTTCGCTTTACTTTGTAATTACGATAATGCGCACAAATACTGCACCTCATAAGAATACTGTACTTCACTATTTTTCTGTTCTAGCTCTTGTTTTAGTTATAAACCTATTTCCTTCGTTATCAGAGACATTTTCGGAATATACTTTCAAACTTACTGCAGTGTGTGAGGCACGAATATCTCTCAGAGGTTTTCTATAGTTATTATGGAATTATATTCGTGGGCCCTTACAAATGTAAGACTAATGGGACAAGTTAAAAATTCCAATTAAAAGTAAAATATTAAAAATTAAAAAGGCTCTAAAATTATGAAGCTTCTCAAAGAAACTCGACTCCTTTTCGTTCAGGCAAGAAAAATAAATAGGATAAAAGTTGGAGGGAAAGAACAGCACATGAATCTCGTACATCTGACTGATGGAAACGGTGCAAGAAAGATTGAAAAAGGGTATCTCGGGTTAAAATCTGATTTAAAAGAGGATCAATGTAAACATTACCTGCAAGTTTTATTTATAAAACGAAGAGGAGTTTAGCTCCTCGAAAAGCTTCGTAATTTTATTTTTTATTTTTGTTTTACGATAGTTTTAATTGGAATTTTTAACGTTTTATATATATATATATATATATATATATTATATATATATATATATATATTAGCTACTTCCATAAGAAATGTTTTCGAACCACACTGAGAAATTGTTTGATTTATTATTTTTACAGGAAAGTATTTTAGTAAGTTGGTCAAAATTTATTCATATGTGAAGTTATTTCATTTTACATTTCGAGCAGAGGAAAATTAAGAAATTGAGTTTTTATGTAAGAAAATAAAAAGTCAAAGAACATAAAATGAGGAGAAATTTCTTTATTGTTGCATTATGTTTGCTATGTTACAATAATTTTAACATAACTAGACTATTTATTTCATTTAATTTATTTTATCTAAGCTCTAGGCTTTACTTGACTTTCAGATTAATTAAAAGACATCTATGGACTGAAAATTTATGATTAAGTAATATACAACTACCATAAACAATAAGGAGGAGATTGTAGACACCAATCGACCAGGGAAGTACTCCGATGGGGGGGGGGACGTTAGACAGAAGATAAGGAGTGCTAGAACTCCCGTTTCTTCTGTCACTGTCCTCCTTAGCTGATCTTTTTCCGTGTCTCATCTACCCTGTAAGCAGTCCAGCATGCTCTCAAACACACGCACACTTCTCTCCCTATTCCTCCCACTACATATACATGCATCTTACGCACTGCATAATCTTTTCAAAATTAAAAAAAATTGGCATCAACTTCAAGAGCCTCGGAGTCCCCTGGGGAGGGGACCATAAATGTCCCCACTTCTGTCTCCCCCGCTACCGATACCGAGAATGCACACCCGGGCAGCGGGGTTGGATCTGCTACCGCACATTCGAGATGTTCTGGGCCTCTGTCTGATTCACTTTTCTTAAACTCCTGCAACATTCTGGCCTGTTTTCAGATTTTCAATCTGATGGACACCACCTCTCTTCCTCTAAACCTCATCTTCTTTTACTCACTGAACCTCAGGTATCTGGGACGACTGACAGCAACCCCTTTTCTGTACCCTCTTATTTTCTCTATACTCAATTTCACTCCAAAGGTGGATGTTGCGTATATGTACGCGATGACCTAACTTGTTCTTGTATTCCCGAACTCGAATCTTCCGAATTCTATACCCTCTGGCTACGGCTTACATGCCAATATCAAACTAAATACATCTGAGCTGTTTACCTTCCCCCTAATTCTACTGACTATCCAAAATTCTTTTACTACCTTACTTCCAAAGTGGAATACATTCTTTCCAGAGCATTTTTTTAAGCTTTTCCCACTGGGCGACAAAGGCAGATCGGGAAGTGGGGTGGGGTGGAGATTAAAACGGGGGTGTGCTGCCAATTTCTTAACAACCGATTCATACAGATAGGGGTGTAAATCGGCGAGCGCCAATAGCGCGAGTGATTAAGCTAGGGGAGCTCTGGTGAGCGGTAGCTCTCCCATCGGGGTCCGGGGCGGAGCCCCGGAAGCCAATCCATTTTAGCTTTTCCAAACAGCTTTTTGTAACATTTTGGCAGAAATTATTTAACATATTCTTTATACTCACTAATGACATAATTATCTAAAAATAAACTGATTTTTCATCAAAAAATAAATAAATATTGAAACGATCACTGCTTGTGATACTACCCATATTTTTCTATAAAATCCTGAAAAAATTAAAAAAAATTAGATATAAATAAATTTCTACTGACTGTTAAATATTTGTTTAAAACAAACAAACGGTTCGGTGATCCAATCAAAATTTAACAACCGGTTCAGGCGAACCGGACCGAACCGGCCCCAGCACACCCCTGGATTAAGGATACTATGGATCCGGATGTTCCCTAATCAGGCCACTATCCCCGTGTGGTCTGAAATAACACTAGCATTATCTATATATAAATATTCAATGTAAATTTCATATTTACATTTAGGATAAAAAGTTCTAATTGTGGCATATGTGCATGTTTTATATGTATTTATATGGCTTCCAAGACCATGCTCCCAAGACAACTCCCAAGACAATTCTATTTTTACAAATTTTGAAAATTCCTTGTCGCCCAGTACCCTAAAATTTCATTTACTGGGCGGCAAAGTTTCTTCACTGGGTGACATTCATGTCGCCCACTCACTAGGTTAAAAAATTCTCCGATTCTTTCCCGTTCTCTCTTGCTGAAATCTCCATTTTGGGAGATTTCAATGTTCACCACCACCTTTGGCTTTCCTCCCATTTCATTGACATCCCTGGTGAACTAGCTTACACATTTTCTATCTTAAATGACTTAGAGCAGATTGTACAGCACCCAACTCGTATCCCCGATCGCCTTGGAGATAGGCCGAACATTCTAGATTTATTTCTTACCTCTCATCCTTCTTCTTACTCTGTCAAACTTTTTTCTCCATTGGGCTCCTCCGACTACAATCTTATATCTATTTCCTGTCCTATCGCTCCAATTCGGTCTTTGGATCCTCTCAAAAAGAGGCGCTCTTGGCACTTTGGCGCCACTGAGTGGAAGGCGCTTAGGCAGTACTTTTGAGAATTCCCATGGACTGATTACTGCTTCGGTGGCCGGGGACCTTCCAAGTGTGCTGCGCGCATCACGGAGGTGGTTCTCTCTGGCATGGAGGCGTACATTCTCTATTCTATTCCTACTATTAATGCAAAAAAACCTTAGTTTAACTTTAGTTGTTCTAATGCTACCCGCAACTAATTCTATCGGGCTTTCAGAAGGTACAGTCACCATCCAACTCCTGACTCTCACTCAGCTTATATTTCTGCTCGGAATCGTGCAAAATCTGTTCTTCGACTCGCCAAAAATTCCTTCATCCGACAAAGATGTGAAAATCTATCCAATTCTAATTCTTCTCGCTCTTTCTGGTATCTAGTTAAAAACCTCTTCAACAACTTTACTTCCTCTTCTTTCCCTGCTCTTTTCCATTCCGACGGCACAGTTTCTGTCTCTTCTCCTGACAAAGCTGAACTCTTCGCTTACAATTCAACCCTGGACGATTCCAGTGCTGTTCCTCCATCTCCTCCCCCCTCTGACTTTATTATGTCTGAATTAGAATCTCTTCCTAAGATGTTTTTTCTGCCCTATCTGAGCTCAACTCTAGGAAGGCATACGGTCCTGATGGTGTT
This sequence comes from Bathynomus jamesi, assembly GCA_023014485.1. NCBI lineage: Eukaryota > Metazoa > Arthropoda > Malacostraca > Isopoda > Cirolanidae > Bathynomus > Bathynomus jamesi. The sequence goes on along the minus strand of JAJOZX010000663.1, from coordinate 1,080,866 downwards.
CCTCCTGTTGTTGTTAAGAACTGTGCTTCAGTGCTGACACCCTGACCAGGCAAACTCTTCCGTCTTTGTCTCTCATCTTGTATTTTTTCTTCCTGCTGGAAGTTCGCTTTCATTCAGCCTGTCCCAAAGAAGGGTGGCCGCTCTCAATCCTCCAACTATCGTTCAAATGCTTTATTTCTTGCTTTTCTAAAGTTTTTGAATCTATCGTTAATATGAAGATTCTTAAACACCTCTCTTTTCACAATCTTCTTTCAGATCGTCAGTAGTTGTTCCGCAAGGGACGCTCGACTGGCGATCTTCTTGCATATCTCTCTGACTCTTGGTCATCCTCCTTTCGGGATTTCGGTGAAACTTTTGCTATTGCGCTAGACATATCGAAAGCTTTTGATAGAGTCTGGCACAAATCTTTAATTTCGAAACTGCCCTCCTTCGATTTCTAGCCTTCTATCTGTTCCTTCATCTCTAATTTCCTTTCTGTAGCTGCGGTTGTAGATGGCCACTGTTCTTTTCCTAAAGCTACTAACAGTGGTGTTCTTCAGGGTTCTGTTCTATCACCAACTCTTTTCCTTTTATTTATTAATGATCTTTTAATTCGCACTTCCTGTCCTAGTCATTCCTACGCTGATGATTCCACTCTTCACTCGCTTCCCAAAGCGTCCCTCTCAACAGTCACTCCATGATTCGCGTGGGGCGGCTATGTGGCACCTGACCTCTGATCTTTCTGCTATATCTGATTTGTGATCGATTTGTGGGGGTATTTTTTTTAATAAAAAAGATTTATTTTAGAGTGATGGTCTTCACCTGAATAGCGTGGAAGCAGCTCGTTTTGGAGAAGACTATTACAAAGCTCTGCGATGTTTTTTCAGGCAAAAAATGGCGTAACTCCTATGAAAGCGATCACCCTAACATAAATTTTCCTTAGAGTGAACGATTGCCTCCATGAAGAACCTCGAAATTCTACTGCGGTACTCGAAATTTTGAAATGTAATTTATATTAACGATCGAAGTTTAAGATTTAAATGTGATGAACTATTAAGTATTGTCCTTGGTCAGAAATTAGAGGTTGTAGCAATTACTGAATCCTGATTAAATATAGAGGGTTGAGATTTTCTCGAAAGCTATCATATTCCTGGTTGAGATATTTAACAATGATAGAATAGAAAGAAGGGGTGGTACAGTATTATACGTTCGGTTGCACTTAAAACTCATAATTAAAAATTTGCAGAAATTGCTAATATACTGTAAATGCGACGTCTATTGAAATTAAAGAAAACTCACGAAAGAAATTAATTATAGATTTAGTATATATGCCTCCCTCTCAGACGGTCGATAGCGATAACAGACTTCAGGAACTAATTTTTTATGTACAATAAGTAGCGAACATGATGCGATAATTATGGGAGAACTTAATTTACTTTGCAGGGATTGGGGTGGTCCTTTCGAGTCTAATTCCACTCGTCGACTCGACGAGGGTTTGCTCGAAAGTTCACTTTTTCAAATGGTCAAGGAACCCACTGGACAACATAATATTCCAGATTTAGTTTTAAATACACATCTAGACTTAATTGATAATATCTCTGTAGGAGACTACTACTCCACCAGTAATCAAAGGCAAATAACATTTGAAATTGAAGTCAATGTTCATAATTCGGATAGTTTGGAATACGTTTTGGATTTTAAAAGAGCTAAATTTCGTGACATAAAACAAACTTTTGACCCATAATTGAGATGAAACTTTATTGCGAGATGATATTAATTGTAAATGGAGTTCTTTTTTTAATTATTTTAAACATTTAGAATCAAGTAATATCCCATTACGTAAAACGAGACTGGCGAAATCTGTTAAACTTAAATGGTGGAATGCTGAGATTAAAAGTCGCTTGACGTTAAAAAGGAACGCATATCTTAAATTCAAAGAAACAAATAATTTGTCCAATGAAAATGCTTACAAACTATTGAGAAGGCGAAGCAAAAAACTCATTAGAAAAAGTAAGCGCAACTATAACCTATATATAGTGAACCAAATTAAATCGAATCCGAAGGAACTCTATAATTATGTTTGGAATGAAAAAGTAGCTTCGCAGACTATTGGTCCACTCATAGGCGAAAACGAAAAAGTTTATGATGACTTCCAAATGACGGAAGTTTTAAATAAATTATTCTGTTCCGTGTTTATTAAAGAAAATATGAACAACATTCCCGTTCCCGTAATCATTCTCAGTGATGATCATTTAAAGCGTCACGATTTGACCATTAGTGAAAGTGAAGTACTCTCGGCCATAGGTAAAATTAATACTCATAAAACTCCCAGTCCAGATAAGTCCAGATAAGCCAGTCCTTGGCTAATTAAAGAAATGAACTGCGCAATAGTCTCTCCTCTCACACACACACACACACACACACATATATATATATATATATATATATATATATATATATATATAATATATATATATATATATATATAATAATAATATAATAATAATAATAATAAGTCATTACAGTCTGGAGAGGTTCCGTTTGATTGGATACTTACAAACATTACGCAAATATTTAAAAAGTGACAAATCGCTTCCGGGAAATTATCGTCCCATTGTCTGACTTCAGTAGTTTGTAAGCTTATAGAGACAATCGTTCGGGACAAAATATTTAATCACTTAAAAATTAATAAATTAATAAAAAATTCTCAACACGGATTTCGACGGAATCGTTCTTATCTTACTAATTTGCTCGATTTCTTGAATGATATTGTAAATATATATGACGAAAGTAAAACAGTAGATATTATATACAGGGCGTCCCAAAAAAATGTATACACACTTTAAATAATTATAAAGGCAGTGTTTATTAAAATACATTTCATTTTCAAAATGTAATAGAATCTACAGACATTATTTAATTGTTTTGTCAACGCCTGTTTTCAAACTGACGTCCGTTCTGGTCCAGGCACTGCTGATAACGCGAAGCAATGGAATCGCAAACATCACGAAACATTTCGTTTGGTATTTGTGTGCATTCTCGTTCAATGGCTGCTCTCAATTCAGCGACTGTTGCAGGTTTTATAGCGTAGACTTTGTCTTTTAAGTATCCCCATAAAAAAAGTCTAGTGGTGTGAGGTCTGGTGAACGCGGAGGGTATTCTACGAAACCCCTTCGTCCAATCCACATCCACATCGTGCCAAGTACCACTCGCAATACTCCACTCTTCGGTCCGGATCATCTTCATTAATAGCATGGACTAATCTTGGAATGTAACTTTTCCATTGACAGCGCTTCAAAATGCGTTGGACAGACGATTCTGAAATTCCTACCTCACGACTCGCTTGCCGCACAGATTTTCTTGGACTTTGGTGATACGTTTCCAGTACTTTTTCTTGCTTTGTGGGGCTTGTCGATGTCCGTGGTCTTCCGGAACGCTTCTTGTGGACATTCTGAACAGTTCCATCGGCTTCAAACTTATCTCTAATTCGAGTGATGGTAAATCGCGTTGGTGGATCTGTTTGAAACTCCCTCCTAAACTGTCTTTGCACTTCAACTGCGTTTTCACACTTCCAGTAGCATTTTAGAATGAATTTCCTTTGTTCAAAGCTTAGTCTGACTGCCATTATTAATTCTAATGGGTTTAACTTGGAAAGAAAGAAACATCAATTGAGCTATCAGCTGTTAAAGTGTGTATACATTTTTTTGGGACGCCCTGTATTTTGAGTTTCAAAAAGCGTTTGATAAAGTGCCACATAGAAGATTATTAGCCAAACTTCATTCTCAGGGAATTGATGGTAATGTTCTCAAGTGGATCGAAAATTGACTTGGGCGTAAACAAAGAGTGGTCATTAATGGCAAAGAGTCTAATTGCCAAAGTGTAACTACCGGTGTGCATCAGGGATCAGTTCTGGGACCACTTCTTTTTATTATTTATATCAATGACAACGACACAGGAATTATTATTATTATTATTGTTTGTTTTGCCGGTGTGACAGTTATACGTGTTTCGATCGGAGTCCCAATAAAAACGGTATTACAGTAAAAATCCTGCAGTTAATCAGTTTTAAACGGTGCCGATATTGTGAGTTAATTCATAGTGCACAGTGCAGTGGTATTTCTCTTTAAAAAGTAAAAATCGCGGCATATGTCAAAAAAAGTAAATAAAAACGGAGCGAATTAATCAAGCATTTTTGTGAGTGTTTCTTTGTAAAGGAAATTAGTTGCCCATCGAAATTCCTACAAATAACCCCCCATTATCCCACGCGGCCACAGTCGCGAGCATCAATCAGTGAGAAGTATACAGTGTGCCACATCCCCCATCCCCTGAAGTAACGGAGAATACTTTCCCTCACTCAGCTTGAGTTAACCCCCACCCAATACTTCCCATAATACCCTTTTTGAGTAAATTTTGTGGACCAGCGGCTACCCTCTAGCAGTAACATGGAAATGGTAAATAAATTCCTGCAGCTCTGTGGTATCTGCAACGATGCAACTAATGAGGCAAAGGTGATGAGGTGCGATCTCTGCCAGTTGCTTTTTGATTTCAGATGCCTAGAATGGGAAGATGAAAAAATATCCCTCATAACGAACGCGAAGCAACTTAATGGGATAAAATTTTTCTGCGAAAATTGCATGACCGAAATAAACTTTTACAGTATTTAAAGCAGAAAGAGACTACGACAATAAAGTAAAAGAGAAAAGTGGGAATAAAGAACAGGAAAACAGAAGAAACGAAGAAAGACGAAATAGAAATAAATCAAATACGGTCACACAACGAGGCCGAAACCATACAGACAAAAGAGAGTATAAAGACAACAGATAGTATAAAGGCAACGAAGGACATTAGCACAATAACACAAATCGGAAAAGACAAGAGTGCAATCAAGAAAACGGAGTGAAACTGTCCCCCAATAAGGAGCAAAAAACAAAGGCCCCGAGTAAATATGGGGAAGGAATTATATGCAGATATTATATAAAAGATAAATGCAGATATAAAAGAGGACAATGTATATGTGAACATCCCCCAATATGCAATTTCTTCTATGATAATGGTCATTGTAAATTTGGAGACAGATGCAAATTCTACCACCCGGACATCTGCAGGACTTACGTAAAATATGGAACCTGCAAATACGGGAAAAATGCTACTATCAACATCTCCCGACGAACTCAAAGGACAAAGGACAAAGTTTAAATGGCAATAGGAATAACAATAACAATAGGAATAACAATAGGAACATAATAAGCAAACCAAAAATTTTTTTTCAACATCGCAGACACGATACGGCTGCTAAATGTCATCCAACGCATGCAGCTGACACAGCTGGAAACCTCCGAGCCAAACCGCTTCCGGGCAAGAAGCTACCAGAACAGGTAGGCAGAAACGGATCTCTCTCGGAGGACCATAGGGCAACGAAACAAGCGATACAGAAGGAAAACGAACTTGAAATGCACAAGAGGCAACGAAAAACAAAGAACATAGATATTGTCCTGGATAATATTCAAGGAATAAGACCAAACCAATCACTCAACAAAGTTTCGTACCTGAAAGGATTTATTGACGAAACAAGGGCGGACATCGCATGCCTCACAGAAACTCATCTTAAGGATTGCCAAGAAAATTGTGAAAACTGCGAACACTGTATTGATAATAAGAGGGTTTCATCTTACTAAGAGCGGATAGAACAGCGAGACGTAAAGGTGGCTGTGCTATATATGTACATGAAGGTCATATGACAGAGACGGTGATAAGTAAATCAAACAGCTTTGTGGAACTCCTAGCAGTGAAAACAGAAAAACTAAACGTGATACTGATAGTCATCTATAGACCTCTAAACACTCTAACCGAAAAATTCTCAGAGGCCATTCGTGATATCAGGAACTTAATAAAGGCCATAAACCCTCTATCCCCCACTATAATGATCTGCGGAGACTTTAACTTCCCATTTATAAAATACAAAAAGGTGGATAGGAATATATATACCAGGAGAAGGGGGGGGCACAAGAGAAGACCAGGAGCAAGCAAAAATGTTGATGGCTCTCACGAATGAGTTTATGCTAACACAGGAGATAACAGAAAATACCAGAAAAAATAACTGCCTAGATCTGGTATTCACGAATAACACCAACTTGATTGCTGATATTAAAATAACCACAACCATTATCTCAGACCACAACTTAATCGAGATATCAACAAATATGGCGACAACATTAAAAGACAATACACATATTGAGGAAAGAAGCAAATTTGGGGTCTTTAACTTAAACTCCAAGACTATGAACTAAGAAGCAATCAGATCGCACATGGCCAAATAGAGTGGAGAACAGTTTTAGAGAATAAATAAACTGAAGAAATGTTAAAAATCTTGGAAGAAAAGACGCTGAGAATTTTAGAAAAATATGCTCCGAAATAACAGCCAAAAGGAAAGAGAAGCTGGCTAGAGAGGCAAAAGAGAAGAATATTCCGCAAAAGAAAGAGAGTGGAGGCGAAGTTAGCCGACTGCGGAGAAAATGCCAGGAAAGTAATACAAGAAAAATTGAAGGGTATCGATAAGGAAATACAAACCCTGATTAAGGACCATACAGAGAGGGAAGAGGAAAAGGCGGTAGAAGCAATAAAGGAAAATCCAAAATACTTCTATAGCTATGCGAAAAGGAAAACAAAAACGTGGGCCGTTATTGGGCCCTTAAGGAAGAGAAATAATGAACTAACCGACGAACTAATAGAAATTTCTGAAATATTGAGAGTCCAGGATGAATCAGTTTTAAGTACCTCAAAAAGTGACAAAGCGATACCTTACATGGATGCATTCTTTGAAGAGAAATTGCAAGGAGAATGTATAACAGACTTTGATTTTACCCCAGAAGATGTATCAACAGCTAGAGGACAAATGAAACTACATTCAGCTACAGGTCCGGATAATTGGAACGCATTACTGATTAAAAAATGTAAAAATGAAATAACTACACCTTTATACTGGATATGAAGAAGATCCCTAGACACTGGAGAAATACCGAGCATCTTGAAAAGAGCAAACATTGTCCCTGTATATAAAGGAGTGGATAGATCTCAAGCAAAGGACTATAGACCTGTGTCGTTGACGTTTCACCTCACCAAAGTATTTGAAACAATAGTTAGGGAGAAAATCTATGATTTCTTGGAGACACTGGAAAGATTCAACGAAAATCAGGACGGATTCCGATCAGGTAGAATGGTAGATCATGTCTATCACAACTATTAGAACACTATAACAATATCCTAGATGCACTGGAAGGCAATGACAACTACGATGTCATAAACACGGATTTTGCTAAAGCTTTTGACAAATGTGATCATGGTATAATAGCACATAAAATGAAATATATGGGAATAACAGGCAAAGTGGGAAAAAGGATTTACAACTTCCTCAGAGAACGCCTACAGGTCGTAAAAATTCAAGGTATATCATCATCAGAATCAGAAGTACGCAGCTCAGTACCACACGGTACAGTACTGGCCCCACTCCTGTTCATTATCATGCTAAGAGACATAGACAGCGGAGTAAACAGTAACAGTATAGTAACATCCTTTGCAGACGATACAAAGATCAGCAGAAAAATCAGCGATGTACATGACGTGGAGGCCTTGCAGAGGGACACGAACAAAATATACAAATGGTCAGAAGACAACAACATGACATTTAACACCGAGAAATTTCAGCTCTTGAGATATGGTAGAAATGAGGAACTTCAACAGACTGCATATTATGCTCCAGATAGACAGGAAATTTAGAGAAGCACGAAAGCGATCGATCTGGGGGTAATAATGACCGATGATGTGAAATTCGAAATACTAAATCAGATAACGATAAATAAAGCAAAAGGAGTCGCCGGACAGGTACTAAGAACGTTCAAAAGAAGGGACAGGACAGTAATGATTCCCCTGCTGAGAACACTAATTATACCAAAACTTGATTACTGCTCAGTCTTGACGTCCCTATATAAAAAGGAAGAAACTAATATACTAGAAGGAACTCAGAGACATTTCACAGGAAAGATTGATGGCTGCAAAGAGTTCAACTACTGAGAAAGACTCCGTAAACTAAATCTGTACTCCCTGGAAAGAAGAAGAGAGAGGTACATGAGGAAAATGATCGAAAAACTGGTACCAAACCTCAAACTAAACCCAGTTACCATTCAAACAACACTGGAAAATAGGAAAGGCAGGATGTGTAGTGTTCCCAAATTGAAGGCCCGACAAGGGACCTCTTCAACACTGAAGGAAAATAGCTTGGTTGTCAGGGGGCCAATACTTTTTAACCAGCTTCCAAAGGACCTCAGAAACGTTACAGGTGTCAAAGTTGAAGTCTTCAAGAGAAGACTAGATGCCTGGCTCAGGACGGTACCAGCTGAGCTGGGTGTACCTGGCTATGTAGGGTTGAGAGCGCAAGAGAGCAACTCGCTCCTCCACCAAGCCAGGCCTAGAGGCGGGGCCACCAGCTTGACCTTCGTGTGAAGAGAGACCAACACACGGAACATGAACGAAGTTAACGAGGTTATTATTAAGAGCATAATTTTAAAATTTGCGGATGATACCAAACTAGGGGGACGAGCAAAATCAGAGGCAGAACGTTTGCAGATTCAACAAGATATTAATAAATTACTCGAGTGGCCGGAAATTTGGCATATGAACTTTACAAAATAGATAAATGTAGAACGCTGCATATAGGTAGAAACACTGTTAAAGAAAATATTTTATGCGTGACATGACACTAACAAGTGTTACGGAAAAGAAAGATTTTAAACCGAGTGAGCAATGTATCGAAGCGGTCAAAAAAGCAAATAGAATCTTAGGATTTATTGGTAGATTATTTGAATTTAAGTCGAAGAAAACAATGCTAACATTATATAATTCCTTTAAAAAGAAACTAGATGCTTATCTTGCCTTAAACCCCCCAGTTGGAAGCATTTGTTAGCGTATAGAAGCATTGTAGAATTTTCACTTGGATTTTCTCCTCTGTACTTTAAAATGTTCACTTTATCTTTAATTTTTTTTCCTTCCTTTCAACCTCTTTTCTCTGCTTTGCTTTAAAACTTTTATTTGTCTTTAAATTTCCTTACTTCTTTTAACCTTCCTTTTTAAACAGACAGCCTCTTAGGGACCAGCCACTCTCTTGCTGTTTGGTGTCCTTTCTATTTCTTTGTATTAATAAACATACAAATTGGTAAAATTTTATTGAATCTCTCTCTCTCTCTCTCTCTCTCTCTCTCTCTCTCTCTCTCTCTCTCTCTCTCTCTCTCAGCAGTCGGTCCTCCTCCCACAGCAGTTAATCCTCCTCCCACAGCAGTCGGTCTTCCTCCAACAGTAGTTCATCCTACCCCCCCAATAGTAGCAGTCAGTCCTCCTACTCCCCCAGCAGAGAGTCCTGTTCCCCTCCCCCAGAAGTTGATTCAACTGCTTCGGGAAACGACTCAGGCCAGTTAGGAGAAATAACAACTTAAAATCTCTCAAAACTGTGCTCTTCAGTGCTAGGTCAATTAGAAACAAACTAATGGAATTTATAGCGCTAGTCAAAACTGAGAACTTTGATATCATAGGAACAACGGAATCCTGGATTCATTCTGAATCAATGGATTTTGTATGAGAATTTGAAATGGTAGGTTACATAATGTTTCACAAAGATAGGAACGGAAGGGAAGGCGGCGGGGTACTTTTGTATGCTCGTGACTTCCTGCACCCGTAAACAGTAATATCGTATCTGCTCATGAAATGTTGAGAATTGATCTACACTAAATAATAAAGTAATGCATCTACTTCTAGTATATAGGCCACCTCATTACCACGTTGATAAGGATATAAACTTGTATAACCAATTAAGCAGAATAGTGAATAAGAAGATCAGTGTGATTTTTGGTGATTTTAATTGTGGTAATATAAATTGGGAAAACAAAACAGCTGATGCTGATGGCTCAAGACTGTTGGAATTTGCCGATGATAATTTATTAAGTCAATGGGTTGACGATCCTACAAGGGGTAATAACAAATTAGACCTCATATTCACGAACGAAGATGACCTAGTCTCTAACCTGACTATTGGTGAAAATTTGAGTAACAGCGATCATAATTTGATTAGGTTTGACCTCAGGGTTCCAATTAATACGCGTGAAAAGACTCGTGAAAGATTGGATTTCTTCAGAGCAAATTTTGAAAGCTTCCGAAGTAGTTTAGACACAATTGAAGTTCTAATAAGTGAGGATGTCAATGTCACCTGGAGCTCGTCTAGGGATCAATTTAGAATATTACAGAACACTTTTATACCCACTGAAATAGTTTCCTTGGTAACAAAGTCGCCGAAATGGTTAACAACGAAATTAGCAATGCTATTACGGAAAGAAATAGAACCGACAAACTACTTAAGTCACATTTCAACCATACTAATTCAGAAAACTATATAAACCTACGTCAGAAGGTTAAGTCCTTAATTAGATCAGCCAAACGTGATGAAGAAGCTCGAGTTGCCTCACTCTGTAAAGCTAACCCTAAAGAATTTTTTTTGCCCATGTTAATAGCAGAAAGCCATTTAAAAATTCCGTAGGTCCCGTAAAAGATAGAAATGGCGTACTGAAATTCAGTGATAAAAATATAGCTAACACGTTAAACAAGTTTTTCGTTACAGGCTTCACGGACGAAGACTCAATTGAAGTGCCAAGTCCTCGGATTACATATGACGGTGACCATCCCGTAGAGACCATAAGTTTTACGAGAACTGAGATACGGCAATTAATTGACAAGATGAATAAATACAAATCACCTGGTCCCCGACTTATTTCTTCCAAGGGTATTAAAAAAGGTTAGCCACAATGTTGTTGAAGACTTACATAGTAACCATATTCAAACAATCAATCGAGTTAGGGAAAGTTCCAACCGACTGGAAGTTAGCAAATGTAGCACCAATCTTTAAAAAGGATGATAGGGAAAATCCTTGTAATTACCGCCAGATCAGTTTAACATCAGTTGTCGGCAAACTGTTGGAATCCATCATTACAGAACGTATTGTGTGTCACCTTGAATCTAACAATCTAATTTTTTATTCTGAACATGGATTTAGGCGACATAGATCCTGTCTGACAAACCTGTTAGAGTTTTTCCATAATATGCATACACTATACGATGCAAGTAGGGCAATATATATAGTGTATCTCGACTTTCAAAAAGCCTTTGACAACGTCCTTCACGCGAGATTGATGGCTAAAGTCAGAGGACTAGTAATCACCGGGCTCGTTTCCACCTGGATTGAGGATTAATTAAAAGATAGAAAGCAGAGAGTGGTAATAAATGGAGTGGCTTCGGAGTGGGCGCCCGTCACCAGTGGTGTCCCACAAGGTTCTGTTCTGGGTTCTTTACTTTTTATCATCTATATTAACGATATAGACATTGGGCTTCTAAGTACACTCTCCAAATTTGCAGACGATACGAAATTAGGAAGTAGCGTAGGTACTGAGGAGGGTGTAAGAACGCTTCAGAATGATCTTGATAGGTTGGGCGAATGGTCTGCTACTTGGCAGAATGGCAGATGCCATTCAACTTGGACAAATGTAAGGTAATGCACATAGGTTATAAAACCCGACGACCGATTACTCTCTCTTGGGAAGGAACTTGACTGAGCCCGATCTAGAGAAAGACTTAGGAGTCTATATTAGCAATGATCTGAAACAATTGAAGCACTGTGCAGAAGTCGAAAAGAGGGCCTTAAAAGTGTTAGGTTATATTAAAAGACAATTCCAGTTTCGGAACAAGGAGACTGTAATGTCTCTTCATAATTCACTAGTCAGACCTCAACTGGAATAATGCGCGCAGTTTTGGTCTCCGTCCCTTAGGAAGGATATAGAAAGGTTAGAAAGGGTACAACAAGGGCTACAAAATTGATCCCTTCAATGAGAATGCAAAACTACCAACGGAGATTGGAGCGCCTAAATATGTTTACCTTAGAGACAAGGAGATTGTGCGATCAGTTTATTCAAGTCTTCAAGATGCTCAATGGAATAGACAGGGTAGATTACAGAAACTTATTCTCACTTTATGCCAATCCGACACAAAATAATGGGTTTAAATTGGAACTAAAGACATTAGGACCTCTGTCTGCGGTAATTTCTTTTCCTATAAAATAGTTAATATCTGGAACCAATTTCCCTCAGAGGTTGTTTAAAGCCAAAGTGTAAATATGTTTAAAAATAGGCTAGACAAAGTACTGAATACTTTCATGGTTTAAGACTAAAACATAACGTAACTGCAGGAGTTCGCTTGCACGGTGTCTCTGTGGGCATGCTAATTATAGAACTTTTTATATATTCTCTACTTTCCTGTAAAATTTCCTTGGCTATTTTTCCAGGGTCTAGGTATTTTCTTCAACCTTTTTCCGTACCTGCCTCTGGTAGGGAGGGAGCGGAGGGTGGGGAGAGAGCCTTATACTTTTCTATCCAGTTTTCTACTACTGCTACAATAGTTAAAAGAAAAATAAACTTGTTTCATGACAGGAACCTCCCAGAGTGGACCGGAAGGTCTTTGAGGCTTCCTCTTGTCCTTGTAACTCCGTGTAACTCTCTCTCTCTCTCTCTCTCTCTCTCTCTCTCTCTCTCTGATTTGGGAAAGGACTTGGATGTGCTAATTAGCAGTGACCATAAATTTACCAAACAGTGCGTAGAGGTGGAAAAGAAAGCCCAGAAGCTGTTGAGTTATATCAGGAGGCAATTTCGATTTCAGAACAAGGAGATTGTGCTCTCTCTGTACAATTCCCTGGTAGCATATGGGCTACAATCGACGCTTACGCGCCCTGAATTTGTTTTCGCTGGAAACTCGGAGGCTGCGCATCAACTCATTGAGGTTTTCAAGCTCTTACACGGGTTCAACGATGTCGATTTTAGAAGCATGTTTAGTTTAAATGATAACTCAACTCGCAACAATGGTTGGAAGTTGGATTTGAAACAGTTTAGCACTAGTGTGTGTGGGAATTACTTTACCTATAAGATTTATGACACGTGGAACAGGCTACTTTCAGAAGTTGAAAACAGTTCCTCTGTGGATCAGTTTAAGAGAAGGTTAGACCGAATCTTGCACACTATTTGAGGATATGTATTACTGTCCTCTGGGGTTGCTGTTCGAGAAGCTAGCTGGGACAATGTGTAGGAATTTTTCCCTGGCACCCGTTGCCATTGGTACCTCCTCGGTATGGGCCGCAAGGCCTTTTGAGGTACTTCTTGTCCTTGTAACTCTCTCTCTCTCTCTCTCTCTCTCTCTCTCTCTATATATATATATATATATATATATATATACACACACACACACACACACATATATCCCCTAATCTCACTCTGAACCCTATAACTATTCAAACAATAGTAAAAGGTAGGAAGGAAAGACTGTGTGGTGTTCCCAAACTAAAGGCTAGACAGGGAACATCCTCATCTCTGAAGGAAAATAGCTTTGTTGTGAGGGACAAGTGTATTCAACCAGCTGCCCAAGGAAATACGGAACACAAGTGGTGTAGTAACGGAAATCTTTGAAAGATGACAATGCCTGGCTCAGAACAATACCAGACGAGCCGAGGGTACCTGGCTATGGGAAGTGGAGAGCGCAAGAAACCAACTCTATATTTCATCAGGCCAACTCAAGAGGAGGGGCAACAAGCCTGGTCTCCGTGAAGTGAATCATCGCACTGAACACCTGAAGGGAAAGATTGAAAGGTACTGTATATATATATATATACACACACAGTATATATTCATCATTGGGAATAAAATTTATGCCAACTGGTTTTTCCAATGGCAGACTCGTTGGTGTTTACTACTGGTTCCTATGGAATATCGAATTTGTCTCAGTGGAAATAATAATGGTGCCAACTAGGGCTCCTCATGGTTTACCTATTGGTGACTACCAATACGACCAGTAGGTTTACTGGTAATTGGTTCCAACTGGAAACCGTATTTGTTTCAAGTGGAATAAAACTAATACCAAATGGGGATCTCACTGGTTCCTCATGGGGGTTACCAACAGGTTTCTTCAACTTCTCCGTTTTAAAACCTCACGGGTTTCTCAATTAGAAATGTATTGGTTGCAATGATTTTTTGAAAGTTGTTTTTCATAAAACCCAGCTTTTTTTTTTTGTAATTGGCCCCAATGGGTATTTTGTCCTGGGCAGGGGAATATCAAAAGCGATTCCAAGACATTTCGTGTATTTAAAACTACATATCATCCCTATTTGATGGGGGTGTATTATTAAAAACAGGAAAGGTCTTGAAATCACATTTGCTTTCCATGCGCCCCGGTGGCATAGTGGTTAGCATTGCTGAATACGAATCCACCGGCCCCAGGTTCGAATCCCGGTGATGGCAGTCGGCGCACGGCAAAACCCAGCTGTTCATCCTTCCACACAATAAAAACATTGGTTGGTAGATAAATGGGTATCCTGGTTAGCCCAGTAGTTAAGACGCTGGGCTGCTAATCGGGAGGTCGTGAGATCGAGTCCGGGCGAGGACTTTGTAATTTTTTGATCACCCGTGGTGGGGGTCGTGGATCGGATTCCACGTTAAACTGTAGGTCTAAGGTGGGGTGACAAGCTTGACCTTCGTCATAATGAACAATTCGGGCAGAAGCAAAACCAAGGTTAAGCAAGGTGTATATATATATATATATATATATATATATATATATATATATATATAGTCTATATATATAGGGTGTTTCATAACATGTGGGACGCACTTTCAGGATGGATTCAGGATCTGAAAACAATTTAAAAAGTTTATATAAACATATGCCCGAAATCGCTTTGTTTCGGAGTTACAGCCCGTTTTGTGTTCCAGCAATTCTTTCCGCAAACTGTTTACAAACACTGCTTGCCGACAATGTTTGTGAGTGTGTACGATACTTATTTCATGTATGGCCTTGCCGATTGTAATGTTTCGTACACTCTATGGCATGTTTCAATATCGTTGAGTGTAGAGCCATCAGTCAGTCAGAGGTGCATTGCGGTGTTTCACTGTTCGTATTCGTAACTTCTTACTGTGAATAAGTGTAGTCCAGTGAAAAAAAAACCTTAAAAGTTTTTGTGCTATTCAGTGATAGTGTGCATTTGAAGTAAGAATGGAGGCTTATTCAAACAGAGAAATGGCAGACATGCATCTCATGTATGGACTTGCCGAGTGCAATGCGGCTGCAGCAAGACGTCTTTATGCGGAAAGGTTTCCGAATCGCCGTCTGCCAGATAAGAAGACCTTTCAGAGAATAGACGAGCGTCTTGGTGATAGAGGATCATTCAACAAACGAGTTTCAGATGGTGGTAGACCAATCAGCGCCAGAACTGTGGAGTTGGAGGAGCGGTTCCTGAATCGCGTGGAGGAACATCTTGGTGTCATCACCCGAAGGATAGCAGCAGCAGAGGGTGTAAGATACACAACTGTGTGAAGAATTTTACGGGAACAACAGCTTTACTCATGTCACATTCAGAGAGTACAAGGCCTTACTGAAGCTGATTTCCCACCACGAGAGGCTTTTTGCACTTGGTTCCTTCAACAGTGTGCTCGCGATCCTCTTTTTTTTTATCTTCCGTGTTGTTTTCTGATGAGGCTGCCTTCACAAGAAATGGCGTGATCAATTTTCACAACACTCATCACTGGGCAGAAGAGAATCCGCATGCCATCATCCACCCAAGGCATCAACAACAATTTAGTATCAATGTATGGGCAGGACTTATTGCTGACAACTTAATCGGTCCTTTTGTTTTGCCTGGAAGATTAACAGAATACTATTTCAATTTTTTAAGGAATGATTTAAGCGATTTACTAGATGAAGTTCCTCTTGGTGTCCGACATCGTATGTGATTTATGCATGACGGCGCTCCGCCTCATTTTATTCGAGTAGCCAGAGACTATTTGGATAACTATTTCCCTAATAAATGGATAGGCCGTGGAGGACCCATTGCGTGGCTGGCTCGCTCCCAGGAGCTGAATTCACTCGGTTTTTGCCTGTGAGGTTATCTGAAATCCATCGTTTACGTGACACCCATTGACAACGTTGAAATGCTTCGCCATCGTGTAAAACAAGGATGCCAGAAAATCCGAGCAATACCTGGAATGTTTGAACGCGTCAGGCAGTCTATCACGAAGCGTGTTCAGGCGTGTATTCAAGCGCAAGGCGGTCATTTTGCATTTCCTTTAAAGGTAAGGCGGATACTTGCTGAAAAACATAACGGGCTGTAACTCGGAAACAAAGCGATTTTGGGCATATGTTTATATAGGTAAACGTTTTTCATTGTTTTCAGGTTCTGAATCCATCCTGAAAGTGCGTCCCACATGTTATGAAAAACCCTGTGTGTATATATATACACACAGGGCCGGATTTATGAGTGGGCAAAGTGGGCAGCTGCCCATGGGCCTCCACATCTTGGGGGCCTCCACATATTGACAAGCCATTAGCAAAATAGAAAAAACCCGAAACTAGAAAAACCCGATAGATGATCAACAAAAAAACACGCGCATCCAATACCACTGTAGTACATAAACTTTTAGCAATTACTATTTGTTGTGTACTAATTATTATTTTGTTTTTATTACTCTTTTAGGCCTACTCTCACTATAATGGAATACCCGAGTAACCCGAGGCTTTCATTTTTTGCAGAAATGAGTGGAATGGACAGACACAAGAGTGCACGATGTTTTGAAAGTGTATGTATGTTAATTATATTATGAATCTTATGGATGACTTCAATTATGTCTTCCCCTAAGGTAGGGGGGCCTCCACATGGAGCCTGCCCAGGGCCTCCACACGTCTAAATCCGGCTCTGTGTGTGTGTGTATATATATATATATATATATATATATATATATATATATATATATATGTGTGTGTGTGTGTATATATATATTAGGGGCCCCCAAAGGTTGGAGCCGAGAAGCAATTGCAGTATTGAGAGTACTTAGCGAACGCAGCATAGAACACAATCAAAATGTCTACGTCTGCTTTGTAGATTACGAGAAGGCGTTTGATCGAGTTAGCTGCTCACATCTAGTGAAGGTGTTAAAAGATATCGGTGTGGACTGGAGAGACAGACGAATGATCTCTACATTGTACATGGGTCAGACGGCAATAGTGAGGACTAGCTTGGAGAAACAGACGCATTGTTATTGGGAGAGGTGTACGACAGGGATGCTTGTTATCACCGGTCCTTTTCAATGTCTATGCAGAAGCAATGATACGAGAGGCGTTGGAGGATATGGAAGAGGGTATGAGAATTGGAGGATTCCTCTTAAAGACTGGGAGATTTGCAGACGACCAAGCGATGATTGCAAGCACGGCAGTTGGGCTCCAAAGGATGATAGAGGGGTTGAATGCTGTCGTAGAAAAATATGGAATGAAAATTAGCACCAAGAAATCTAAAGTAATGAAAACAGGGAAGGTTAGAGAAGAGGAAATTAAAATAAACATAAACAGGAAAGATCTGGAACAAGTGAAGCAATTTAAATATTTGGGCAGCGTGATTACAGAAGATGGGTTTTGTGAGAAGGAAGTAAGAACAAAAACTGCAATGGCTGAAGAAGCATTCAATAGGAGGAAAGTACTGTTTACCACGAGATTTGACCGAACTCTGAAAAAGAGAGTGATTAAAATACTGACTTGGAGCGTCCTTTCTTACAGCTCTGAAATGTGGATATTGAGGAAGGCCGATATCAAACGACTGGAAAGCTGTGAGATGTAGTTTTGGAGGCGAATGGAGAGAATCAGTTGGAGGGACAGAATAATTAATGAGGAAGTACTGAGAAGAGTAGTTGAGGGAAGAACACTAATTGACACCATCCGGAAAAGGAAGGAAAGATGGATTGGCCATATTCTCAGACACGATGGGCTTCTCAGAGACGTACTTGAAGGGAGAACGGAGGGAAGGAAAATGTGTGGCAGACGAAGAATGAAGATGTTGGATGACATCAAGGAAGGTCGAAACTATCAACAAACAAAGGTTCTGCCACAGGACAGGGTAACCTGGAGGAAGTCATGATACGGACCTGCCAATGGGCAGAGCTTTTCATCATCATCATCACCATCATCACCATGATCACACACACACACACACACACACACAAACACACACACACACTTTTTATAATCCCTCCTCCTTCCCCAATTCCTTATAATCCCCCCTTCCCCAATCGCCCTCACCATCTTATCTTATCTTATCTTATCTTATCTTATCTTATGTTTTTCTCGTTTTGTACTTAAATCAGTCTAGCCTCGGAAATTGCAGTGAAAGGCTAGTTAGTTTCATTATTCCAGTGTACTATTGTTAATTTTTCCAGTGTATTAATTTCACATTTACTATATGTATTTAAAAATAGCTTCTTAATTTTAAATGTAAATCTGTATAACTTAGAATTTAACCCTCTTTTTTCAGTCTTTTAAAGTTTGCCTTTATGAATAGGTTATAGAAATTTTCTTTGTCTGGTTTTTCATTCAATTATTGATTTTAATTTCACATTGTTATCATACAGCCTGAAGATGAGCGTATTTGCTCGAAACGTTGCGCATTAAAGAAGACTTTTCATGGCATTTACATTTCTCCTTGTCATTGGATTTCTCCTAAATATTATATATATATATATATATATATGGGTCTGGGTCATAATCCCGAAAGCCGAAATCCCGAAAGCCGAAATCCCGAAAGCCGAAATCCCGAAAAACCAAAATTAAGAGAAACCAAAATTAAGAGAAACCAAAATTAAGAAAAAACAAAATTAAGAAAAAACAAAATTAAGAAAAAACAAAATTAAGAAAAAACAAAATTAAGAAAAAACGAAAATTAAGAAAAAACAAAAATTAAGAAAAAACAAAAATTAAGAAAAAACAAAATTAAGAAAAAACAAAATTAAGAAAAAACAAAATTAAGAAAAAACAAAAATTAAGAAAAACAAAAATTAAGAAAAACAAAAATCCCGAAACTAAAACTTTTTTAAAAGATAAGGGATCACGCAACGTGTTAAAGACTTTGGTTGGAAATGGGGAGGGGGGGGGGTAAACGTAGAAACAAGTAGGATTTATTAAACTTTTCCAGACCTGTTTGGGTTAGGGTAGGTTAGGTTGGAGATATCTTACAGATTCCCGCATTTTAGACTATATTTATATAAATTCAGTGATTTGCTGAATCTTAAATTTTCTAGGCCTAAATATGTGGCGTATCGTGTTAGGTTTGGCTAGCCTAGATTTTTAGTATATTTCGAACATCTCTAAAACCTTTACAAAGCTAGGGTCTAAAATTTAAAAAAAAGTAAAGAAGCTGCTCTTAATTTTGTTTTTTCTTAATTTTGTTTTTTCTTAATATTGTTTTTTGTTAATTTTGGTTTTCGGGATTTCGGCTTTCGGGATTTCGGCTTTCGGGATTTCGGCTTTTCGGGATTTCGGCTTTTCGGGATTTCGGCTTTTCGGGATTTCGGCTTTTCGGGATTTCGGCTTTCGGGATTTCGGCTTTCGGGATTTTGTCCGGCACCCTATATATATATATTATATATATCGCCTATTATGACTTGATGAAAAGAACGTAGACTTAGTTTTACATATTGTAGGAGTGCGAATGATATATAAATAGAATTGCATTTTCTATAGGAACCGGTGACATGTGTATGGCAAATTTCAAGAAACTGAAATTCGGGTGATATCATATGATACTCCCTCTACCAAATTTGAATATTTTTACCCCACAGTGGGAGTGTGGGAAAGGTATCAGTTGATTGAGGACCAAAATCTGGGAAGAAATTTCTGTTTCCTTTCATAAACTGTACAGAAATGTGATATCTTTTGAAATTAGAGTTACTGACGAATATAGTGATGCAGTTTTTATTTTAAAATTGAAGTTTATAAAAAACAAGTGATCGTCCCAAACAACAATTCCAGTTTTGACAAAAAAACAGGCAACATCCGGAACTCATTACCCCACTTTGTGGGAGGGAGTGTGCCCACTGGGTAACCTGAGCTCGAGTGACAGAGTAATGGGCGGCTCAACCCAACGCGGTGCCAGTAGCTGAGAGCGAACTCAGAGCCTCACCGCCCGTAACCAATGAGTGCCGAGAGCTCTTCGGTTTTAGCGACTTGTTTCATCCTTTAAGGACGGGCATACGTTTCTTTAAGCCAAAAAGTATAGGTTTTATTTTTATTAAAAACTAAATATTTAGTAACTAGTCACTGAATGACATATTTTGGGTTCCTTTTCCAACAACTAAACGACAACTATACAAACATGTAGAAGTATTTATAGAAATGTTGCATTGTACTACAATTTATATTATTATTTCCGGTGCACTGTTTAGTCCGTTCAGTCGTGAAAGTGTTAAAGCATTAAATTAAAGTTAAACTTAATATACGGTTGTCAGAAAGAGCGAATGTTTTTTTGATCACAAAAAATAATCTACATTTTAAAATAACTAAATATTTGCAAACTATACTTAATAGTTAATCCAACTATACTATACGGTTAATCCAGCTGTACTATAGTTTCACTAACCAGGCTTATTGTTCTCACAAGAACTTCGAGCAATCACAGAAGAGTTGGATTAAGTACAGTATAGTTGGATTAACCCAGAGTCGTACCAACCTGTGATGGCGCCCTACGCATTGTGCAAGGCATTCCTTATGCGTCCCCTATCTCATTAAATTCGGAACATATACAAATTGATTATGATAGGAATACATGATTAATTAAAATACATAATTAATCATTTAATACATAAACAATACATAATTAATTATTTAATAAATAAACAATACATAATTAATTATTTAGTACATAAACAATACATAATTAATTAAAAATCCAAATTTCATTCAATATGGCAGCTCTAAGACCAACAATTTGGCACCCCACCCCAACACGTCGGTGCCCTGGGCGGTCGCACCGCTCGCCCCTGCCTTGGTACGGCCCTGGATTAACCATGTGGTATAATGTGCTAATAGTCAACCCTATATTTAGCTGTTTTAAGAAATACTTTTTTCTGTGCAACGTTTACCTCTTCAGGAGTCACTTTATTCGCGTCTTACGACTTAACGTAATCATAATTATGAAATTAACAAAATTCAACTTGCAGTACAATTTGTAAACTGTAAACGATAGAAATTACGTTAACGTAACAAACGAACATTTTATTAAAAAAATATTCTAGACAAAAGACTAAAATTCTATAGTAAACTCCTAACTGAATTAACCAGTGTTTTCACCAAACCTGCGTCGACACGGACTTTTACCGTCGAATTCTGAGGGAAAAAATATGTCCAAGTGAGAACTCGCTTAAATTAACTAATTTCTGGACATGCAGTTTCCACCAACTCCGTACTGGCTCGCATTGACACGCGCAGACACGCACTGAATGGCGTTTGCCCGTCTTTTTGCAGGTGTTCCGCCAGTGTGCGGAAAAGATGGACGACGAAAGGATTATCTGCTGTGCGGAAAAGAAGTGCTCTGTATGATAAAATCGATCCCAAGTACAGCAGCTGGAATGCTGTTGGCATGTTATGGATGGACTTTGCTGCAAAACTGGATACTGAAGGTAAGGGGAATAAAAAGTGTTCATGATTTTAGTTTTGTTTGTTTATTTACAAATGTGACAAGCTTCATTTTACCAGGGCAAAGAACCTACTGGTGATCAAAAATATGCCATAAAACACTCTGATTTCCATTGGTGAATTTGTTGGTCTGTAGGTGTTCAGTACCAGAACTTAGTAACAGCGTCGTTTTGGTGGTGCGACACCTATCAACTGTGGCCAAAAAATGTTGATGAAAATAAGTACATATAAAGTCCCCTTTTATTATTGATGGCATGAAACAAAAAATAAAAGATTCATACAGATACCGTTGTGTTTTTGTCAGCTTACCTTAGCGTTACCACAAGACGTTCTTCTGCAGATATATGTTCACGATAGTTCATCGTCTGTCTCTGTAGCTCAGTAGAGCATTGGTGAAACAAAAGTCGGAAGGTTGTTGACTTCATACGAAAATAGTTCACACACTTCTCATCGTCCTCCTGAATTTGACATAATAGGTGATGATATTCTCCCAGAGTAGGTCTTAGCTTAAATATAGGGTGGACCCAATGCCGATGTTGACGTTTCACACCCTCCATTCGCACCTTTTTTCTCCACCAAGACAGCAAGTGCAATTTTTTCTTGCGTATTGACAGCGACATACTAGCAAAACTTCTTCCTTCTAAGCACACATTGGCGAATGCGACTGGAGAAAATTTGTTACTTTTCCAATTTGGTGGAAACACTTTTTTCCACGGAAAAAAAATTCAGTGAGAAAAAGTCCTTGTCCGTGCGGATCTGTACGGGTTCGGTGGAAACGCGGCCTTAGTTTTATAATGATAGTGACGGGAATTGGATCCGTTAACAACGCATTGCTTATATATCAAACCTTTCCGCTTTCGATCTCATCCACATTACTGTTTCCTCCGTGTATGAACCCTTCAACGCCGTGAGTTATTGGGGATTAAGTGTGAATGCGTGTATTTGAAATGGTACATATTCGACCCAGACGTCGATAGAAAGTTAAATATTTTACATATTTGATTTATTAATTAGCAATATTTTGTTTTTATACTTAAATTGCCAATCATGATAATTTTATCTTTTTCCTTTCAATATACCAATTTATTAATTTGTTTGGTCATTATATTATGACTTAAAATAAATTACTATAGTTTATACAGTTTTAGCGGAATTTAGTTAATTATATGAATGGTCCGACATTTTGTTATTCTCATCTATTTACAGTGGTAATTGCCATTTACCATAACTGGCACAGATTTTAAAACAGCGGATAAAATAAAGATTTTTTATCTAATTAAGAGAAAAAGTAATAGCGTTTATGTTAAATAAACTAATTTAAAGATGGTTCTCTATTTAAAATTACATTTTTTTAATTGGAATGACACCTGCTTATTAGCGATCACGGTTTTGAATAATTTCTGCAGTGCAAGTAATTAAAATATTTAGAACGTCACAACACACGTGTAATATATATATATATATATATATATTTCTTATTACTAGAATTTGCTTAAAGTGACTACCATCGGCCATCGGGACCAAATAAAAGTGGTCACCTTAAAAAAATGAATTTCTTCGAAGAGAGTTAACAACAAAATGACCGGCATTTTTTAATCTAACCGAAAGACCAGAGAGCCAAAATTCACAAAAATACATATCACGGAATTAAATTAATTAAAAGCGAACGTTTTAAAACATTTCGCTCTTTTAGAATCGGAGGATATATTCCGAGCCATGGTTAATTAGTGATTGACGGCTGTATCAATAAAATATAGGTTTTCGAAATGCCACTTATACGTATATTCATTGGCATTTCGTATACCTATATTTTATTTATACAGTTTTTGCACGAGGTATATACTGTATAATATATACGAGGGGCGATCAGAAAATAAGTTTGCACGGCGTATAATTTCGTAACTAAAGGACCTACATTGATTACACTAGGCAACAAAGATTTTGTTACAGAAGACCAAATAGGTGCTCCTAGCTAATTTCGGTATGCTGATTTCAAATCTATAATTAGATTTTTTCTATCACGTCTAGATTTTGTGTAAAATGCAAATCACTTTTAGTAAAATTTTCTACCACGTCCAGATTTTGGTTTTAATCGGCTTAATGCCAATAATATGAAACTTGCTTTTCAAGGTTAAAGCAATTTTTTTTGCCAACTATATACAAATTCGAACAATTTTGATAAATAAAATTTATCCCGAGTTGGCAACACTGAGTCAAGAGCATAGTAACGGGCAACGGCCCAACGGTCAGTCGCTATGTGACAGTCAAGCAGAACGGTTGTTGAAGCTCTCTGCTGATGAGCAAGTGACAGGTTGTGGTGACTTGTGTGTTTTTATAGCATTTGTTTTGTACTACGGTGTGTATTTCTTTTTATTTTGCACATCGTAATAATTACTTTCTACGTTTTTTCAGATATTGTATGGTAATTCAAAATGGCATCAAATAGACGTGCTTGTGTAAATCACCCAGACAACTTCTGCTTTGTCTGTGGACAATATACACCTAAGCCACAACGTAGAAACATAACAACAAAGATTAAACTTGCCTACAAGTGTTATTTTGACTGTAAGTTAGGAGACCAACAGAGGGACTGGGCACCACATATTTGCTGTGCACAGTGCAATGCAATGTTAATAGCTTGGATGAATGGTAAAAGAAAAGCTATGCCGTTCTCAGTCCCCATGGTTTGGCGTGAGCCGAAAAATCACTTCAATGATTGTTATTTTTGTTTGACAAAGATTGCTGGTTTCACAAAGAAAAACAAATCAAAGATCACGTACCCAAACTGCGAATCAGCAATGAAACCAGTACCACATGATGAAACAAATCCACCACCAGTTCCACCAGCAACGATAACAGACAGCAGTTCATCTGAAGATTCTGCTAGTGATATAGAAACAGGGAAAGATGGCATATATGTTCCAGATGCAAATATTTCCCCACATTTGTTAAGTCAAGCGGAGTTAAATGACTTAGTGCGCGATTTGGAATTACCAAAAGAAAAGGCAGAGTTGCTTGGTTCAAGACTTCAAGAATTTAATCTTCTCCAACCAAACACCAAAGTTTCCCATTTCTGCCATCGCCATTTGCAGTTTTCATCATTTTACTTACAGGAAGAAAACGTTTGTTTCTGCCACGATATCAGTGGTCTGATGCAAGGGATTGGCTGTCGCTATGATCCAAAAGAATGGAGACTGTTCATTGACTCTAGTAAAGCTAGCCTTAAAGCTGTATTACTGCACAACGGCAATGAAAAACCTTCAATACCTGTAGCACATGCAACTGGCCTTAATGAGACTTATGAATCGATGAAACTGCTGCTAAGACTCATCAAATATAAGGACCACACATGGAATATTTGTGGCGACCTTAAAGTTGTATCATTACTTCTTGGGTTACAGTTGGGCTACACAAAGCATATGTGCTTGTTGTGTCTATGGAACAGCAGAGATGACAAGAACCACTACAAAAAACATGATTGGCCATCTAGAACTGAACATGTTGTTGGTAAATACAATGTGAAACACCCAGCACTTATTGACCCTCAGAAAGTACATCTTCCACCACTTCACATTAAACTTGGCCTTATGAAAAATTTCGTGAAGGGTATGGATCATCAAGGTAGTGGTTTCCAATATTTAAAGAATAAATTCAAAGGAATATTGACAGATGCTAAGCTAGAAGCTGGAGTTTTCACTGGACCACAGATCCGCAGTGTCATCCACGACTCATCGTTTCCATCTAACCTAAATGAGAATGAACTAGGAGCATGGACATCTTTCGTTGAAGTTGTCAAAAATTTTCTTGGAAACCACAAAGCTGAAAACCACCGTAAACTCGTAGAAAACATGCTTAAATCTTATGAAATAATGGGATGCAGAATGTCTTTGAAAATTCATTTTTTACATTCTCATCTTGACTTCTTCCCGGCCAACCTTGGGGCTGTAAGTGACGAGCATGGTGAGCGCTTCCACCAACAGATCTCAGTTATGGAAAACAGATACCAAGGTAATTTCAACCCAAATATGATGGGAGATTATTGTTGGTTCCTGCAGAAGGAGAGCTCGTCATCCTACAAGCGACAAAGGAAGAGGACACACCAAAGTTTCACTTAAGAACAGGAATTTGCCTTTCAGTAGTAACAACAAAATACTAACGCGCTTTGGGTGGATGGTTGGGCGCAGGGGTGGTAACTCCACCAGCGGAATTCCGCTGTCTGTCTTAAGCCAGAATAAAGGAGGAAAGACATCCCTGTTCACTAATTATTTAAGTATGCTTAACATAAAACGTGGCACGGAAAAGTAGCTTAGACGGCTTTCGTAATAGAAGCGTGTGAGAAAAAAAAAAATGAAAAATAGGGGTTTTCGGTTACACAAAATCTGGACGTGATAGAGAAATTTTGATATCAGATCTGAAATCAGCATCAGCGCTTTAGTAGGAATCAGTAGTTCACGTGTCTGTAACAAAAAAAAAGTTGAAATTTGTTGCCTAGTGTTATGTTTGTATCAGGTGAATTCGTTAATAATTGTTGGCAACACTCCACGTCGATTCGGCTGCCATCTACCGTACATTGGTTATACGAGTCAGTTGAACATGGCGGCTCGAATGGAACAGTGTCCCGTCATTTCTGCAACGATATTCCGAGTCTGTCAGTGGTCAAGAATTTCGAGAGTGCATTGTCACAGGAGACGAGACGGGTTCATCACCGTACTCCGGAAACAAAACGTGCCAGCATGGAATGGAAACACCCTGGGTCCCCGCGACCAAAGAAGTTCAAGATTGTGAAGTCCGCTGGCAAAGTGATGGTTACCGTATTTTGGGGCCACAAAGGCATTTTGCTCGCAGACTTCATGCAAAAAAGCACAACAATCAATGCAGCTGCATATTGTTCTGTAGTGATCGCTCTACCAGATATAGTGAACGCCTTTTATTATTTACTTTCTTCATTATTTACGCTTCTTTCTACTTTACTATCGGCTCTTTATTTCATTTATCACTTGCTTTCTCTACTCTCTTTACGCCGTACCGTATAAAGATTCCGGTAGCCACGCCGAGACGACTAGACTATGAAAGTCCGTTACAAAACAAAGGGGGAAGGGGGGTTTATTAATACTCTATTTTAACACTTGTGAAGGTTTTATTGATTCCGAAAATGGTTTAGTTAATTTAGGGGATGCGAGTATGAAATTTTACTAAATATATTTACGTCGGAGAGGGGCACAAAACAATTTGATTTTAAGATCACATGGCTCCAACCTTACGCGTATCGCGCCACCCAAGAGACTGACTCCCTTATGGGGTAGCCCACTCTTTGTCGGCCTCTATTCAGGACTGCCAACTCTAACCATTTTTAACAATTTCAAACAATTTCACAATTTTTAGTAAATGATTTACATTAAACATTTTAATAATTAATTAAACAGAAATTAATATTCTTAACTAAGCATTACTACACTCGCATCACCCCCTTGAAAATAAGTTTTTCCATTAGTAAAACTTATTAATATCGTTTAACAATGTTAATAAATTTATTCAACAAATTTATATATTTTGCAATTTTTTTTTTTTTTTTTTTTCTTTAACAATTCAGAGTTGAGATAGACAAGAAATAATTAGAATGACAAATTCCACACATATATTTTGTATCATATTATAAAAACCGAAAACTTTATAATTTTCACATTTGCATAAAATAACATTTCACACTAATAATTAAATTACAACCTGTAACTAATCTATACATGCCAAAAAAAATAACGGAAAATTTTCTTACAGTGGCCACACAAATCTCAAGTTCACAATCTATTCCCGCGATTCCTCATCAACGATCGCTTTACATTTGAAACAGTTATTTGTATAGTTATACAGTTACTATCAGGGCAACATAGAAAAAATATAAGAAAAAGTTTACATAAAATACTGACCAAGAGCGCACATACTACTTCACGAAAAACACAACAATTATGGGCAATAATCGCACCCTTTCACTTATAATTTCATTACATAATAATCAGTACATTAATTTGCTGGACGTTGTTTAGATGACACTCCGCACGCTGACAACGGACTTCAATTTTCAATCGCAGCTCTCCTGCTCACTTCGCTAGAATGCAAGGGATTGCATCAATCAACATGCAACAGGGCAGCACGCTATAATGGTTCCGCTCTCTCTCCAATGGCAAAAAAAAAACAAGAGACGTCCAATTCTAAAAGGATCAGGGGGGGAGATATACTGAAAGCGGGACCACGCGCTGGAATTGGACGGAATTTGCAATTCTAGAAGTCGATGAAGAAACTCGCCTTGTCTCATCTCCACTTTTGTCGGTGAACGCTGCTCTTCCTACGTCCAGCTGAAAGACTCTTCTACTGGCAACAATCAACCGATCACTCCGCCGTAGGCCGTTTCCCAACGAACCTACTGTATGTCTGTATGGACAGTACAGTCGTAGGCACGTTCAAGCTCAGTGGCTTGTCTACCGCGTGCTACGACACAT
Organism: Bathynomus jamesi; assembly: GCA_023014485.1. Lineage (NCBI taxonomy): Eukaryota > Metazoa > Arthropoda > Malacostraca > Isopoda > Cirolanidae > Bathynomus > Bathynomus jamesi. The sequence continues at coordinate 1,052,817 of JAJOZX010000663.1, read as the reverse complement.
ATTTAGCGAAGCATTCGAGCAGCGTGACCAGCTACTGCCCGAAAAATACCAGTAGACCATCTTCGATCGAAACTTTCGTGTGCCAAGACCCTGCACACGTAAATTTCTCTTCTCTTCCGAAACTGTCCTGCGCCAACTGCATGCGCATTCGGTTCCTCTCTTCTATCTCTTCTCTTCCGAAACCATCCTGCGCCAAGTCCCTGCGCAGTCTGGGTTTCTCTTCTCTCTCTCTCTCTCTCATTGGTGATCGATCACCTATCCGGTCGACTAAACTCACTTGATGGAACTCGGATTCAACTTGGTTGACTCCAAACCGAGCCTTTGAAATTTTGAAAACAAATATTCGAAACATTTTTCTGTACTGCTTATCATTTCAATTTAATTTATCGAATTTTCTCGACAGTTCACTTCGAAATACTAACTACACATTTGCTCTGGCCAAATTCACGGAAAAAAAATTACACATCTCAAAATTTCGCAAAAATTTAATCAATCTAGCTACCAATAAGGTCACTTATGGCAGTTACAGCGGAGAAGATAAAAAAAAGTCATAAAACGCGAAACAAAATTATACAGTATAAATATAAAAGCGCCCATACATAGTAACTGTTAGTATAATTTAAGAAATATTATTGTTCAAACTATCGTCAGAAATCACATCAATACTTAAATACAAAAGACAAAAATGAACCCCAGAAACTTCATGTCATCCATTCTCTGACAATCATGAACCCTCTTGCTTTGAGGAGGAGCACACAAAGACGCCACAAAAACGTTACTGGCTATCTAGAAGGCTCCATTTCCGAGTGTACACTTGAGCCAATGTTTCAAATGCATTAGTTAACCCGACTGAAGGTTTAAACAATAATAATTTTCCAAAACAGTTATTAAAAAGTAAAAAAAATTTAAATATTACTACCAAAAATTATTTTAATACAGTAATTCCAACTTGAAACGTCAAATTTCATATGAATTGAACTCGCAATTCGCAATTTACATCTGAGACAACTCTCTCCTTCAACAGAAACCCCAGTATGGTTTGCAAATCACAAAAATCAGTAATTTATCGTTTCCAAGTGAAACTAAAATTTGCATGTTATACTAAATAAGAATAGATAATATGCACTCAAAATACACAACCTACGTAAACAAACAAAACATTGCCTAATTGAGAGCGGTCGCTTTGTTTGTAAGCGAACCTCTATATATCCCTAACCGAATGAACTTGCATTATATCCTAACATAATTTCGTAATTTCCATGCAAACGCTCGAACTAAAAAAAAAGGACATTTTTCATTTCTAATACCCAAATTAAAATATCAAATCAAAACATCCTTTTTAGAATACATCTAAATTCAATAAAAATTTTACCATTGTCATTGAACTGGAAAGAAAAATAAAAATCGGCCTACCTATACAAATAAAATTGATTATTGAATGAATTTATAAAACGTAAAGAAAATATATGAAAAGAATTTTCTACACAAATTTCTGTAATTCAAAAAAAATTATAATATCGAGATTTAGTAAAATATGTATACCTTAACTCACATAGGTTCCCAAAATAAAAATAAAATTTACTGCGCACTTTTAGACCTATAATTAATAAATTCAATGTTACGCGTGAAAAGCACAATTTAGAATTTAATGCATAACATTTGTGCTTATTAAAGAAAAATCCTATGATTATTTATGTTAAACCAATTAAAATTTTGTTAAATAACTAAAAATTTAATACTCAATAGACAGATACCGTAGTAACGGTTAATCTCCGAACAATATTTAAGATAGGCCTACAAGAAATCCTTCAGTACAATACAATAGCCATTTTACCAAATATGTCGGAATTGTCGTGAAATGAACGAAAGGAACAGAGAGGAAAAAAATAGATAATCAGCCTACCTACCAAACTTTATGAGTATATAAATATATAAAATTATATATATAACTAATATATACGTATAAGTATAAGTTATATAATAAGTATATAATTAATGAGTATATAAAAAAAATAAAAAAAACAGAAAATTTCACAACACAATTTCTCTATTTCAGTTAAACGAATTCTGCTTATTTTGAAATTTAACACAATCCTATACGGCCAAATCTGACAAATTTAATATGTTTAAGATTTATTTTTCGATTTGTCCCTTAAAATGTAACGTAATCCTATTTTAGCGCGAAGCGAGCGAAGCAAAAAGCCCGTAAATCTATATAAACAATTATTTAAAATAAGCCTATCATTATAATTTATGTACAACCAATCGAAATATAATCAAAAATCTGCTAATGAAACCCAGAAAATTTTCATGTTCATGAAATGTTTTGAATACTATATATGTATATATACCTAGAAATGCGGTACAAATTTTCGCTGAAACATTTTGAAAGGACCATATAAAATGTGTATCATACTGTATTTAAACTAACAATTTACTTACGTACAAATTTTTTTCTATATTAATCGTTATTATTATATTATCACAATTACTACTAATTCCAAAAGTTTTAAACAAAAAGTAAAAAGGTAAGCTGAAACAGGCATAACAGTGGAAGAGACGAAAAAAAAAGAAAATTGAGTCCTCAGGCAGCACGATAAATTTTCAAAACTATGTCCTCTCCGACCTAATGAACGAAATTTAACAAAACTCGCAATATTGAGTCGGACAAGTTTTCTACCGACTCTGTAACGACTAAAATAAGTTTTGAGTCTAGACTCGATCTCAAACAACAAATTTTGACGCGCGAGAATTTTGAAGCGACGTGACTCAGAATAATTTGGAAAACAATGGACGCCATTTTGGAATTACATTTATAATGAATTTTAAGGAATGAAAATCGAAATTTGCCTGCAAACGGGGTAAACTTTGCATTTAGATATTTTAATAATCGAAATAAAATATTCATTAACGCTATTGACTAATATACCGGGATAGAAGAATTTTAATCGAAATACTAGACACGTGGGTAAGCCTCATACAAAATATGATGTAAGAGGACCGCCGCTAGCCACCAGATGTCGTGATCGCTCTACCAGATGTAGTGAACGCCTTTTATTATTTACTTTCTTCATTATTTACGCTTCTTTCTACTCTACTATCGGCTCTTTATTTCATTTATCACTTGCTTTCTCTACTCTCTTTACGCCGTACCGTATAAAGATTCCGGTAGCTACGCCGAGACGACTAGACTATGAAAGTCCGTTACAAAACAAAGGGGGAAGGGGGGTTTATTAATACTCTATTTTAACACTTGTGAAGGTTTTATTGATTCCGAAAATGGTTTAGTTAATTTAGGTGGATGCGAGTATAAAATTTTACTAAATATATTTACGTCGGAGAGGGGCACAAAACAATTTGATTTTAAGATCACATGGCTCCAATCTTACGCGTATCGCGCCACCCAAGAGACTGACTCCCTTATGGGGTAGCCCACTATTTGTCGGCCTCTATTCAGGACTGCCAACTCTAACCATTTTTAACAATTTCAAACAATTTCACAATTTTTAGTAAATGATTTACATTAAACATTTTAATAATTAATTAAACAGAAATTAATATTCTTAACTAAGCATTACTACAGTTCAACACTGGAACGTTTACGAGCGGCCATTGAACGTAAACGTTCTGGACTGCTCCGTAGGGCAGGGCACTGTTCCAGTCGAGCCGCCATGTTCAAGTGACTCATATAACCAATGTACGGTAGATGGCAGCCGAATCGACGTGCAGTGTTGCCAACAATGATCAACGAATTTACCTGATACAAACATAATCAAGGTAGGTCCTTTAGTTACGAAATTATACGCCGTGTAAACTTATTTTCTTACCGCCCCTCGTACATTAGGGTGCTCCTTATTTTCTAGAGTAGGAAATTCTATGCTCATACCCTCTAGAATCGTTCCTTTTGATGAAAAAACAATGTATGAGTATGTGAACTATTTTACAAATCGAGTAAGATTTAGAGGTCGCTCAATAACCAGTGGCGGATTAGACAGCAAGATGATGGGGCTGCAGCCCCAGGCCCACCAAGGAACATAGGCCCACCAAACAACGTGGGCCCACCAAGGAACAGGCCCACCAAACGACGTGGGCCCACCAAGGAACATAGGAACTCTATCAAGGAACTCTATCAAGTTACTTGTAACTTGATACGGAATATATGCTTTCTTTGCTGAATATACTGGCCTATGTTTCCATACTCAGGATTAGAATCATATATGTAACGTAATGAACATGAACAAACGTAAACATAGGCCCATTTGGATTAATCAGCCCCAGGCCTATTAGGTCATTAATCCACCATTGGTTTTACCCCTCCCCTTTCACCCACACCTAGTATATACAGAAGACTAAACTAAACGAAGAAAAGAAAAAAAATCTAAAACATGTGAACTGATGAGATATGTAAAATTGAACAACAACGAAATCGGCTAGAACTGGGACAATGCCATATGATACCAGATGATGTGGTAAGCAGTAGCTAAAATTTCAGTGCTCTTGAGCGACCTCTAAATATTAATAATTTTAAAAGAAAATTAACATAGTTTTTTTCATCACATGGAACAATTCTGGGAGGTAGGACATTTAAATTAAAAAAAAAAATTTCGTTCCCATAGGCAAGAAGCACCCTATGAACTTTTACACGAAATTCTTTCAGCTTCTTGTGTCGGAATGACGTTTCACCAAATTATATATATATATATATATATATATATATATATATATACTGAGAGGAAGGGCGACAAGCTTGACCTTTGTGAAATGAGGAATCATCGCACAGAACATTTGAAAGGTTGAAAGGTATATATGTTACACACAGACCGTGCATGGAACAAAGCACTCTTCTGGGATAACAGATCACTAGCAAAGTGACCGTTATTTTAGAACATCTTTGCTAGTGACCTGTTGCCCACGTTGGGCTTCCATCATGAAAAGGAAAAACTTTAGTATTTGCCATTTATCATTACTTATTTGGACTATAGTGGATTTAATTATTTCAGAAGAGTTCCTTGTTCCATGCACGGTGTGTGTGTAACATAAAAGTTTCTCAGGGACTATTCTGAGTTGTAGCATATATATATATATATATATATATCTCGGCTATTGATTGATGGCGTGGAAAACGCAGTTTAATGATAAACAGGAACACCAGAGAAAAAATAAACATCCTTCAAGGTTTAATAGTACCAACGTTTCGGAATGCACTAATTCCATCTTTATTTCCTTGCAACTTCCTTGCAAGGAAGTTCAAAGCGCAGCCGTCAGCAGGTAAAGTTATGCTAACACTGTTTTGGGATACACGAGGCCCTATCCTTAAACATTATTTAGAGCGTGGAACTACAGTAACAAGTGCATCGTATTCTGACATGCTTCGGAATGAGTTAAAGCAAGCAATTCGCACAAAACGGAGAGGGAGATTGTCGGAAGGTGTTATTCTGTTACACGACAATGCGCGCCCTCATACCGCTGCACATAGAAAATGCCTTCAAGAACTTAAATTTGAAGTTCTCGACCATCCAGCCTACAGTCCAGACCTGGCACCTTCGGATTTTTACCTGCTTGGACCACTAAACGACGCTTTGAGAGGTCAGCGATTCCAAGGCGATGATGACCTGAAGGAGGCGGTGCATGACTGGCTACGCACACAGCCAAAAACATTCTTTTGTGATGGCATTAGGAAGCTTGTAGATCGCTGGACTAAGTGTATTGAGAAACAGGGAGACTATATTCAGAAGTGATGTATTTATAATCTATCAGATGTGAAAATAAAATTGTGAAAATAAAAAGTGCGGATACTTATTGAATTACCCTCGTATTATTATTATTATTATTATTATTATTATTATTATTATTATTTTTATTTTTATTATTATTATTTCCGGTGGAACATTACAGTACTACTGGTACGGAAAAGGTTAAGCAAAGACTTGCTGGATATATTTCAAAATGCTAAGGAAAATTTTTTTTTTCTCGCATAATTCTTTCAAATGATTTTATTAACAAGCTCAAAATGTAACATAACTGATAAAGAACTTGCTAACTTCGGTGTTAAAGCCTGTTACTGAAGTCCCGTTTGAATTTTTTAAAAATTCATGAAAATGATTACCTATTTCCATTTCGAAATTTTTATTTTTACTATAAATTCTATCTCAAAAAGTTGTTTTGTTATTAGGCAGTACTCGCCGCCGATTGGGAGGCCCTTAGGCAGTGTTCCTTTGATTTCCCATGGAATGATTACTGCTTCCGTGTGGGCGGGGCCCCTCCAAGTACGCTGAGCGCATCACAAAGGTGATTATTTCGGGGATGGAGGCGAACCCTCCATATTCGTTTCGTACTACTAAGGCAAAAAAACCTTAATTGAACTTTGCTTCTTCTAATGCTATCCGCAACAGAGAGGAGGCTTTCAGAAGGTACCGTTACCATTCAATTCCTGACTCACTATTCATATTTCTGGCCGGAGTCGTGCAAAGTCTGTTTTACAACTCACCAAAAATTCCTTCATCAAACAAAAATGTGGCACCAAGCCCAAAGCCTCTCCAACAACTTTACTTCTTCTTCCTCCCTACCTTTTCCATTTCGATTGCTCAGTTGCCGTCTCTTCTGATAAAGCTGAACTCTTCGATTAAACTTTCGCTTCCAACTCAATCATGGACGATTCCGGTGCTGTTCCTTCATCTTCTCCCCTCTCTAACTTAATTATGTCTGAAATTAAAATCTCTTCCAAAGATGTTTATTTTGCACTATTTGAGCTCAATTCTAGGAAGGCGTACGGTCCTGATAGTGTCCCTCTGTATTCACAAGAACTGTGCTTATATAAGTGCTGACGCCCTGCCGAGGCAAAATCTTTCGTCTTTGTCTTTCATCTGGTACTTTTCCTTCCTGCTGGACATTTGCTTTCATTCAGCCTGTCTCAAAGAAAAGTGATCGCTCTCAACCCTCCAACTATCGTCTAATTGTTTTAATTTCTTCCCTTCCTAAAATTTTTAATCTATCCTCAAAAGTCAAAAGGAAGATTCTTAAAAACTTGTCTACCCACAATCTTCTTTCATATTGTCGGTATGGGTTCCGCAAAGGACGCTCTACTGAAGATCTTCCTTACCTTTCTGACTCTTGGTCAGCCACCTTTCGCGAATTTGGTGAAACCTTTGCTATTGTGTTAGACATATCAAAAGCTTTTGATAGTCTGGCACAAATCCTTAACTTCCAAACTGCTCTCCTTCTGTTTCCATCCTTCTATCTCTGCCTTCGTATCTAATTTTCTTTCTAGCCGATCTATAACTGCGGTTGTACATGGTCCCTGTTATTCTCCAAAAGCTATTAATAGTGGTGTTCCTCAGGAATCTGTCCTGTCAACCACTCTCATCTTCTTATTTATTAATGATCTTTTAAGTAGCACTTTCTGTCCTCTCTACTCCTATGCCGACGATTCCATCTTTATCTTCTCTACTTGCTTCACAGAGCGTCCCTAGCAACAGTCACTCCATCCTTCGCGTGAGACAGGTATGGCGCCCCTGACCTCTGAACTTTCTACTATCTCTGATTGAGGCAGAGAAAACCTTGTGGCTTTCGATGCCTCAAAAACTCAGTTCCTTCATCTGTCTACTCGTCACAATTTTCTACACGGCTATCCCCTTATCTTCAACAATACACAACTCAATTCTTCCTCTTCTCACACTTTTGGTGTTTACTTATCTCGTGATCTTTCCTGGAAAGATCACGTATACCCTCTTTCTAAAACAGTTTCTAAGAGTTAGGTGTGCTGTACAAACTCCGCAATTTCTTCACCCCTACTCAGGTGCTATCTCTGTACAGGGGTCTTGTCCGCCCCTGTAGAGTCCGCTTCTCATGTGTGGTGTGGCTGAATTCACACAGCTCTACTTGACCGAATGGAATCGGAGGCTTTTCATCTTATCAATCCCCGCTTCTTCCTGATTGTCTTCAATCCCCTTTTCTTCGCCGCAATGTTGCCTCACTCTCTCTTTACTCTCGCAATAATGATTGATACTGCTCCTCTGAACTCTCTAGCCGCATGCCTCCTCCTTTAAAGAAAGGTTATAGTACCAGGTTTCCGACACGTTCTTATCTCTTTTCTGTCCAACTCCCTCTTGAATGGTTAATCGGTATTCTCAATCTTTCATCTATTCAACCGAGAAACTCTGGAACAACCTTCCTCAATACTTATTTCCTCCTGTCTATGACCTTCAATCTTTCAAACCCAGTGTGTCCAGGCATCTCGAAAACTTTGGACCTTGATTTCCGTTCTCTCCTTCTCCTGTTTGGAGTCATTTTTGCGGGCGTTCGCTCTTTCCCCCCTCCCTTCTTCCAGCATAAAATGAAATTCTAAAACAAATTCTTGAAGTTAGTGTGGGATCTAATCTTAGTCCAATATTAATGTGCCTATATACAACATATTTCAGAATAGAGTGATAGCAACTATTTTCAATTTTTCTATAAATACATAGTATTGATATGTAGATGGTTTCGGTGATTTGCCACGACAATGAATATATAATTTATTTTTAAATAAATTAAATAATTTCACCCATCCATTCAAATTATTCTTGAAAAAGAAAATAATGGAAAATTAACTTTTATGGGGGATGTTTTAATTGTTAAAAACAATAGAACTACTACACTTGAATTCTCGGTGTACAGAAAGCCTACAGTCAGTGATTCTTTCCTTCTTTAATGATGTCCAGGGCGCCACCAGAAGGGAGGCGCCGAAGGGAACAAGCTAGATCATCAATTGTTGTATGGTCTATTCCTTTTTCAGTTAAAAGTTGATCCTTGTGACTAGAAATACAATTTCCGTTTAAGATATTGACAAATAACTTTTTACTCTCTTCTTAATTATTAATAAGTGTTATATACGTATATATACTATTAAATTTTTAAATTATGATATATGCATAAATTGTATAGAATCCAATCACTTTAAAGTTGTAGATCTTTCATTTGTCTCTTGTAATTATATTACAACGTTTATTATGACGTCACATTTTGGTTTATCTTTTTTTCTCTTGTGACCACATAAGCAGTCCGGTTCCTGCAGCTACGAAATAAAGTTAGCCCTTTCCTCAGTTTTTCTATCCCTAAGTTGCCGACGAGTATGGGATATTGGTAATATTGGCGATATCAATCTGCTATCTACACCAAAGGTGGGCAGTTGCGGCGCAACTTGCGGCGCAACATTTTTGGTTGCGCTTGCGCTTGCGGCGCAACTTTTTGAAAAGGGTTGCGCTTGCGCGTGCGGCGCAACTATTTCAGCAGAGTTGCGGTTGCGGTTGCGGCGCTACAAAAATTGTTGCGCGTGCCCACCACTGATTTCTACACCCACCGGCGCTTAAGTTTAACCATTTGTCTACAGGTACGATAACCTCATCACAACATTTTGGCGACGACAGACGGTGAAACTACGCATCCATTGACGATTTAGAATGCCTCGACTGGATCTGCCTGCACCGTCACCATTTCTAATTTCCGAATCTCTTTATCTATTGGAGAACAATGGAAGAAATGGAAGGCAGGTTTCGGCTATTACTTAACCGCTACCGGGATAACGGCTGCAGCACAACAACGAGCAATTTTGCTGCACATTGCAGATCCAGAAGTCCAAGAAGTCTTTAGTGCTCTGGAGATGCCAAGTACGGCTACCTACGAGGAGGTATTAGCTGCTCTGAACCAAAAGTTTTCTCCAAAGGTGAGTATCAGATATGGACGTTTTGTTTCGTCAAGCCACTCCAAAAGGTTCAGAATCAACCGATAGTTACGTGACAAGATGAAAAAATTGGCGTCTACCTGCGACTTTTCTGATGTCGAAGACTCAATTATTGATCAAGTAAATGCGAAATGTTACTTCTCACAGTTACGACGTGGGTCATTCCACCTAACTCATCCTGAGGCCGAAATTTTAAAATTTATCAAAATGCAACATTATACACAATAGGAACCGGGAAAGTGTCTAGTTTTCAAATCTGTTTCCTGATTTGAGCTATCTTTATTGCGTGGAAGGATGAACAGCTGGGTTTTGCTGCGCGCCGGCTGCCGCCACCGGGTCTTGATCGCGGGGCTATATATACACTGAGCGGCAGAAAAATCGGCCCACTTGGAATATCGCAAAAAGCAAAAAAGTGGGAAAGCTTCTGTTTATAAAAGTTTTAAAATTCGAAAATATAGTCTATGAGGCAACCAAATAACGAGACAAAACAACGTCAGCTGCGAACACACTAGCTGTAACGAATTTTTGACTTCTTTTAAGAATTCGACAGTCTGACATTCAGTTGCTCTTAGACTGCTAGTGCCACTTTTTTTTCCACTAGTGGGAGTAGGCATTTGCGTTTAGTAACAGATAGACTTCTACAAATAGGGACTTCTTTTGGGACACCTGGTGTATATATATATATATATATATATATATATTCCGGATAAAGACGAAGACGTAGAGAAAAAAGTCATTATATTTGGCTGCAGCCAACGTTTCGGGCAACTCTACCCATCTTCGAGGCCTAATTAATAGAGAGCTAAAATTAATAAATGCCACAAAAGATATAAATGACGAGCGTTAAAACCTAAACAAATGTACAAAATTAAAATTATTCAAATAGAAAATACAAATTAGAAACAGGCTAGAACAAGATCAAATCAAAAGTAAAGTATATAAATGACAAAAAATATAGGAATGACAGATGTAAAACCTAAAACTAAAATCATTCAAAAATAAAACTGTTAAAAAACCTTCACGAGTAAAAAGTTAAACGGAAAACTACAAGGATAAACGGACACACCCGTATTCAAAGAACAGCCACAAGAAACTGAAGCAAAAAGAAGATAGGGTCGTAGAGAAAATTTAGAAGGTAGTTGATCTAGTTAATGTAAAGGGGCTAACAGCCAGAATCTGCTCAGGCTGGTCTCTCAGCCTCAGTCACCGTCTCTGACCTGTCAATGGGTGGCGGCTTCGCACCTAGGACCGCATTCGGACCGAGTCGTGTCAGTGCTCTGGGGTTAGGTGTGTGTGTATGTGTTTTCTGTACTGTGTTATGTCTGTGGGGCGTGAGTAGTATGATGGCATTTGGGGAGAGGAATTTGTGGTGCTTTGAAAGTTGCCCCTGGAGGCCTTCGCCTCCGTTATAAGGGGTCCCCCTTCCTTAAGTTCCTAACCCATTTATGGGGCCTCACAGGTCTTAATGAAGGGCATTTGCCCCTTGATGGGCCCCTTCAAACAATCGGTGTATCAAATGAAAATTTTCACTTAAAACATATTATTAATTATCATCGAATAACATCATTTCATATATCTACCTGACCATCGACAAACAGTTAGATAGGTAAGCACCCAGACGTTATAACTATTTAGGGCATGAATCTGATTAATCAGTTAATCATTGTTTCGAATTTAATCATTAACTAATCAAAATATATTTTTAGAAAATGATGGGAAATTATTAAATTTCCTCGTAATTTCAGTATCATTCAACCTTAAATTTTGTAATATATCATTTGAATTTGGCACCTTTTTGCATGTATAATTTGTCTAATCTGCCCATGCCTGATTTCTTGAATTATAAAACAAACTAAATATTTGAGTAAAATGTTTTCTTCGGTCTTATCGCACGCAGCAGAAGTAATAAAGCTCTTTCTTACTCTTTTCAGAAGCATTTAATTTTTATTCATATTTAATCAGTTAATCATTGATTAATTAGAAATTTTCATTATTCATCACTTTTTCCTAAAAATTATTAGAATTCTGTGAATCTACATTTATATATATATATATATATATATATATATATATATATATATATATATATATATATATATATATATACAGGGTGTCCGAGAATTATCTGTACAATTTTTGGCTGTTATTAAAAGTCAACCATGAAGTGTAGAAATTCCAGTGTTGTCCCATTTTACAGAGAATCTCATTAAGTTTTTTCTGATACTACGTTTTGACAAGTTTTTTAGAAATGTACGCGGGTGACAGACATTGATGATTTAAAAGCAAGAATCACAGCTGCTATTGAGCGAATTGATGTGGATATGCTGCAGCGTACATGGCAACATTTGGAGTATCGATTGGATGTTTTGCGAATCACTAATGGTTAGGCTGACCATATTTCCTTGAGACAAAAACGGGACATTGGGATGGCAAAAAAGGGACGGGGGTTATGTAATATTCTGTATTCGTGAAAAAGTAAGTACATAAACATATTGAGCTTACAATTATTCTTCAGTGACAGAACCCATACAAAAACCCTTACAAAACGGTACTGTCCCGTTCAAAACGGTACGGATGGTCAGCCTACTAATGGTGCACATATCGAATGTTTGTAACAACGTTACTTTAATAAAAGAAACTTTTGAAAATACAGATTCTAAATAATCTTGTTTAAGAAAATTACGTGTGTTATCAAGAATTTTATTAAAAGATGAAATTGTACAAATAATTTTCGGACACACTGGAATTTCTAAAAAACTTGTCAAAACTTGGTATCAGAAAAAACATAATGAGATTCTCTGTAAAATGGGACAACACTGGAATTTCTACACTTCATGGTTGACTTTTAATAACAGCCAAAAATTGTACAGATAATTCTCGGACACCCTGTATATATATATATATATATATATATATATATATATATATATATATATATATATATATATGATGAATAAAACCACGAAGGAAAGGAAACACAAAATGGTGCTCAAATGTATTTCAGTGTTCCTGAGGATGTCATTAGACGAAAGCGCTTGAGCACCGTTTTGTGTTTCCTTTCCTTCGTGGTTTTATTCATCATAAATATTTTTCACGTGTTACCTTCGTGAAATAATTTTCATATATATATATATATATATATATATATATATATATATATATATATATACGATGAATAAAACCACGAAGGAAAGGAAACACAAAACGGTGCTCAAGCGCTTTCGTCTAATGACATCCTCAGGAACACTGAAATACATGAAAGGTTACGACCTATATATAGGTTACAGAAAGAGAAAAAAAATATAAATAAATAACATACATACACACAAACATATATACATATATATATACATACATATCTACACACATACACATATATATATGTATATATGCAATAAACGGAGAAGTAAAAATAAAACTTAAAAATTAAGGATTAGAGGATTAACAAAGAGGCATATCGATTTTTAGCACAAGATCAAATGAGTTATAAAAATAATACGACCTATATATAGGTTACAGAAAGAGAAAAAAATATAAATAAATAACATACATACACACAAACATATATACATATATATACACATACATATCTACACACATACACATATATATATGTATATATGCAATAAACGGAGAAGTAAAAATAAAACTTAAAAATTAAGGATTAGAGGATTAACAAAGAGGCATATCGATTTTTAGCACAAGATCAAATGAGTTATAAAAATAATACAAATTTATACTGGAGATACGCCCGGGTTTAACACTTTGCCTTTTTAGAGTCAAGTTTCGATATATATAAAAATAAATTGAAGATTAAAAGTTAATAAAGTAGCTTACAAGTTTACCAAAGATTAAGTGTCCTACCCTTTTTATCTAGGTTTGTTTTGAAGGAATTCAAAACAACAGGATCGAGTTGAAAAAGACCTTTGCTTATGTTGAAGTTATTTGAAAGTTGAATAATGGCAGACTCAAGAATATTTCTATTGACAATGTTGCTCGAACGAAATAAAACTGAAGCATTATTCCAATCAATACAGTGGGATAACTCTGACAAATGGACAAAAAGAGCACTGGACAACTGTCCTGTTCTGACGGAATATTGATGCTGTTTTATACGTGTGTGCAAATCCTTTCCCGTCTGACCTATGTAAAAGGAATCACATTGTTTACACCCAATTTTATAGATAATGCCTGAATTATTGGTAGGGCTATTTTTTACTATGATATTTTTCACAATATTGTTATATGAAAATACTACATTAATATCCAAAAGTTTAAGTACATTAGCAATGCCTAAAAAGCCCGGGAAAAATGGAAGTACTAAAATATTTTTTGACAAAGTACGAGTGTTATTATTGACACGATAGAAAGTTCGTTTTGCCTTGTTGAGACAAGATTCCATAAACGCAGATGGGTAACACAGATCACTTCCAATATCGTTGATTTTTTCCAATTCGGCATCGATGTGTTCCGGGCTGGCGATCCTAAGGGCGCGGAGAAACATTGATGAAAAAATGGCCTTCTTAGTGGGGGTGTCATGTCCCGAGTAAAAGTGTACGTAGGACAAGTTGTTTGTTGTTTTCCGATAGATACTAAACTTAAAACCTGGGCTTTCCCTATGTACACGCACATCCAAAAATGGGATTGACTTGTCTTGTTCCACTGCTAAAGTAAACTTAATGGAGGGGACTTGATCATTTAACTGAAGGAGGAAGTTATCCAGGTCACGATTCATGGGCCAGATACACAAAATATCGTCGACGTACCGCAACCAAGGGATGCCAACCCCCAGGATTCTCGGAATGTAAGTAATTTCGAAAAACTCCATATAAATATTGGAGAGGAGGGGCGATAAGGGGTTGCCCATGGCCATCCCAAACACTTGTTGATAATACTCGTTATTGAAAGTGAATTTACAGTCTTTAATGCAAAGCTTAATAAGTTCCAAAACAATGTGTGAAGGTAGTGGCAGGTCATACTTATGTAATTCTTGGGAGAGAAAGTCAAGCATATCATCAATCGGCACTTTTGTAAACAATGAACAAACATCAAAACTGATCAATCTATCGTTAGTTTCAGTACGTGCATTATTCAATTTTTCAGTAAGATCCATGGAATTTTTTACATGTGAATCCGAGATAGTTCCGAGAATGGGGGACAAGACTTTGACAAGCCATTTGGAGAGTTTATAAGTAATAGAGCCCACCGAGCTAATAATAGGGCGCATTTTCATTTTTCTTCCGCGAATTCATGTTTTCGCCCTTCTTGCCTTCTACTTTGCAAATCTTTCTCTTTGGCTGTTCCTGGATCCTTTTCTGAAACCAGTGAAAGTCATTCTTCTTAATCCCGATACACCACCTCCTCTTGAGTAAGCAAGGCTCGTATGGTCAGTCCATTGCTTCCTGGCATGTTGCGAAAACCTTTAACCGAATGACCCACATGCCCGATCGCAAGACAACCTAACCATGCAGCTGATTTGTCTGGCTTCGTATGTTCGTGAAATTCACCCGTATGACCGAACATACCCTCAATTTAGGTTAAGTTGTTTTTTGTTTTAATTTTTAAATTAATCTTAATTATACGGAACTTATAACCTACAAGTGTTCAGTTCAGTATAGCTCATAACTGAGTTCTATTTTCAACTTTTTATTTTTTATTTTTTTTTATTCAAATTAGTCTTGAGTAATTGTCATTAAGATGTTCTTATATCGGTTGTTAAGGTATCAACCCAAAATTATAGCCAATTTTGACACACTATACCAGGATGCCATTCCTTTTCCCCTTCTAATAATTCTGTTACACCATTTCATTATTACTAATTACATAACTGTACCCTCACCATGAATTCCACTAAAACCTGTTGTTATCTATGCCCCTTCAACTCGTCAAATAAAATTCAATTGCTGTACCGATATTGCTGGTCACTATTAATGGTGAGATACTGTTAATATAACGCCATGAAGGTTACTGGTCGAATTGAATTCTGTGCCTAAATTCAGTTCCCAATACCGCTCAATGTACTTTAACTAATTTAAAGTCTTTTTAAGTGCGTATTCATTTTAATTACCTTCATACGTGTAACTGAGTTAATTACGTAAAATCTATAATCCCGATTGAATTTTATTACTTTCGACACCTATTTGAATTCACTTTCCTACTGATTACACTTTCACCCAATTACGCTTACCCACACTCTGAAACACTCTTGAAATCATTGGCGTACTTAGTGGAAAGGAAATTCACTACGCTTATCTTATTTTTATCATATAAATCTTATTCTAAAATCATTGGCTATCACGATAAAGTATATTTAATTGCAGTTAACTGATTGATGTTTACTCTGGATTATTTGAATTTATTTAAACTTAATTGCTGCTTACAATATATAATCTTGCCTGTTGTTTTATTAAGTTAATTTTAACCAACCTCTAAGCTAATCCGTTCTTCAAAATTTCATGATTTACCATTGACCACTAAGGATTCAGTTCTTCCCGGGATGAACCAATTACTTTCATATTCTACACACAACTGTACATACCCACTCAGCTAGACACGCGTATTACCCATATTTTTTCCTACGTATACGCAATCACGTATAACTTCAACTATAAATTCCTTTTCCCCATTTTTGGGTAAACCACCTAGCATTTGCACTCTGTGCCAAATACACACGACCCAAGGTCTATACATCGTCTATTACGTAATTCTATCTTCCTTCTCCCTGGATATTCTTAATGGATAACAATATCTAAGTATCTAAAACGGTAACTAGATAAATTTTCATGTTTTCAATAAATTAATTTTACTTTTCTTTAAATCAATTTTAATCTTTTACCAACTTATTCGGACTTGAAATAAGTTACATTCTGCAACCGTGCTCCCACTGCTGAAAACTTCGTCCACCAATAAAATTTAATTCAATTTTTATCTACCATAGTGAATACGATTAGTTTTTTACAGTATAATCATGATATCCTCGGAAACTCTTATCTCTGTCATTACTGATGGATTAAACTCCATTTCAAGTAGTCACCAGATGAATTGAAAATTCCTGAACCTTAGATTTTGAATTTTCCTTTTAACCATTATTTACTATGTATGTATCTTTTTCCCTAAAATTATCTTAACCTTGGAAGTTTTTCCGAATTTATCACGGTTCCGTAAATCTTGTTACTATAACGTTGGACAAACTAAAAATTTTACTTAAATTAGATTCAATCCTGTAATTGGAACTTTAACTGAAATAATTATGTCGAAATGCCAGAAATAACTTAGATGGTTCATTAGTTTATAAGATTGTTTATGTAGTATGATTGCCACAATTAATCATACTTATAATTTTTTTTTTAAAGGTGACAACTTCGGACTTTATACCTTGTTGATCTAGAGCAGTGGTTCTCAACGGGGGCGGTACCGCCCCCCAGGGGGCGTTCACTGGGTGTCGGGGGGCGTTAGAAGCTGGTTAGTTGAAAAGGGGGCGTTAGTCAGCTAATGGGGGGCGTTCATGTGTTTCAATGAATTTCATCTACACAGTTCTGGAATCTACATTAAATTTGAATGTTTGAATGAAATTAAGTGGCTGAAACAAGGTTACTAGAACCTTTTAATTTAGCAAAATTGCAAAAGCACTTACCGAAAAATATGGAATCCACTCAGCTGATGTAATTTCTCAAGCGCCATCTACTGGGAGAATTGTCACTATGTCAAGTTCAACATTCTCTCAATAGATGGCTCTTGAGTAATTATGTCATTTATTGTGAATTATTAGAAGTGAGTAGACGCCATTTTTTCGGTAAGTGTTTTTGTAATTTTACTAAAGCCGTCTTCTATTAGTCAACTGACATTTAAATAGTTGTCTAGTATAGTTGTCTAGTATATAGTCTAGTATAGTTGTTAGTAACATCCTTGCTAGGAAAAACATTTAAATACATTAATACAGCAAACATGATTCCATTTTGTTAAAGATATAGCAAAATATTCAGCTCGCAGAAGTATAATTTAGGCTAGTTTACCATAAAACTTATTTTATGCATACAAATAAAAACATTTCTTACGCTAACGGCTAACTTAACTAAAAATAAAATTTCTGAATGTTTTTACAGTTTTCGCGATGTCACAAGGCAAGAAAAAGTGTCGTCAGTATAATGTTGAATATCTCAGCTATGGCTTCGTACCTTCTCCTACGAATCAACGGCTTCCTATGTGTTTACTGTGTGAGCAAGTATTCTCTAACGAGGCCATGAAACCCTCACGCCTGAAGGAGCACATAATTAAAATCCATCCTGATAAAACTGACAAAGACCTTGCATTCTTTAAAGACCTCAAAGAAAGACATGCCAGAAGCACAATCAGTAGCATATTCAAAAAGAACGTAAACCAAACTGAGAAGGGCTTAGTTGCCTCATATAATATCTCTCTCCTTATTGCCAAATGTGGAATGCCATTCACAGTTGGAGAAAAGCTGATTCTTCCTGCTATTAAAGAAGCTATTTGCACTGTTATGGAATGTGACCCTTCGCAGGTTCTAAAATCCATCCCCCTCAGCAATGACACTGTGTCAAGGAGAATCAATGAAATGGCATTGGATAGTGAGGAGCAGTTGTGTGCCATTCTGCGAGAAAATCCGTTCACTCTTCAGGCTGACGAGACAACTGTCTCAGATAATAACGTTTTGCTGATGACCTATGTTCGTTATCTGTCATCTGGTGAAATTTCCGAAGAGTTTTTGTTCTCCAAGTATTTGGAAACCGACACTAAAGGGCAGACCATATTTAATGCAGTTGAAGAATACTTGAGTTGCAATTCTATTCCAGCTGCCAACATCATTGCATGTGCCACCGATGGGGCTCCATCCGTGGTTGGACGGTACCGTGGTTTCACTACTCTATTGAAAAAGTGGGCTCCACACATTTTGACAGTCCATTGCGTGCTGCACCGTCATAATCTAGTGGCGAAAAAAATCAGCCCTCCTCTCCACGAGTCACTGAGTGTGGCAGTTAAGGCCATCAACAAGATAAAGGCCAATGCACTGAATGACCGAGTGTTCAGACAACTCTGTGGGGACAATGATGAAATTTTTGAGCGTCTGCTACTTCACACCGAGGTGCGCTGGCTCTCGAAAGGCAATTGTCTTTCCCGTTTGTGTGAGTTGTTCAGCACAGTTTTAGAGTTTTTTGAGGATACTGATGCAACTCTCAAGGAACAAGTGTTGTTAAGTCAATGCGATATTTTCTACCTGGCAGACATCTTTGAAAAAATGAATGAGATCAGCATTAAATTACAAGGAAATGAAGTGACGCTGATTCACTGCAAATCTGTAATTTGCAGCTTCATCGCCAAGCTGAACATATACCAGGAAGGCATTGGACGGCGTCAGCTGGCTCATTTTCCCAAATTGATGAAGGTAATTGATTTTACTAAATACTTACTTTTTAATAAATTTCAGAAATTTTTATTTAAAAACTACTTGTTTTTTAATGTGCTTTTATTGAATTTATTCACAGGTGTCCGAGAAACTGACTGATGAACATCTACTCCGTTACATCGACCACTTAAAGATGATGAAGGCTGACATGGAAATCCGATTCAGCGATCTTCAAAACCTTGACGTCCCTGACTGGGTGGTACAGCCCTTCAAATCAGATGTTACGAAATTTGAAGTTGAGATCCAGGAGGAGCTTGTTGATGTACAAAATGACGATGAGGCCCAGGTAACCTTCCGCACCTCTGGCTGGCGTGGTATGTGGGCAACACATTGGCAACGTTATCCAGTTCTTTGGAAAAGAACTCGTCTTCTTCTCTCGGCATTCCCTACCTCATATTTAGTGGAACAGGGTTTCAGCCATGTCCTTTACATGCAGTCCAAATATCGTAACAGGCTTAATATAACAGCCTCAGGTGCACTGAGGTTGAACCTGACTTCTATCCAACCTTCAGTGAAGATATTGGCTGGAAAACACCAAGCGCAAGGCTCTCACTAGTATTTTTGTATTATTTTTGTGTGGCACATTGTTTTTATTTTACGTTACAGCGTTTTTGTTTGTTTGAATAAAATTCTTTCATGTTATGTTAAGCTGTTGTTTCATTTCCAGGGAAGATTTGCATGACCGTATTCAACATTCCAAAACTTAAGAAATTAATTTTCCTGGTGGGGGGGCGTTGAGAGGTCTAATAATTGGTAAAGGGGCGTTGGTATAGAAAAGGTTGAGAACCACTGATCTAGAGTTTCCACTACAGTTCTAGTAATCAGACCTCAACCTTGTTAATTTAATTGCTGTAATTTTAAAATTTTCCCCTTGATTATTTAGGGAAAAATAAAAGTGAATTAAAATTACTAAAAATTAAAGAAAAATGATAATTAAGGAATTGATTTAAAAGTAATAATTAATAATTAAAACTCATCACATAAACGAAGAAAAACGTTTTGGTGAGCTGGTGCCTCGGAGCCTCCACGAAGCTTTGAAGGTCAGCCTCACTCAGCTTAGGTGTGCCGCTCGTGACGTCATCTGATCGCCACGACGGAGCATACAAACGTTGAAGGAAGATTGTAGACAGGAAGACGGTCGAACGGTTGATTGGAGAAAAATATGAACAATAATTCAAAAGTTGATTGAAGAGAAGTTCAAGGGAAATTTTTGTAGTAAATATTTGGGGTTGATTGAAGAGAGAATTTCAAGGAAGGAATTTCCAAGTAACAAAAGTTGATTGAAGGTCAACGATGAGTTGAATTAAATTGAGGTTGCAGATGGTGGGGTTGGAGTCCAAGTTGAAGAGGTTGCGGTCGACGTCGAATGAGTGAATCCATGAAGTGTTTCAAAAATTGTTCAAAGTAGGGACATCCATTGATGGACGACGGTTTTTTCGGTGGGGGACTGAAACAGTCTCGGTGTTGGGGAACTAAAGCGGTCTCGGTGGGGGACCTCCAGTGTCGCGCATACGTTGTGCGAGTCTCTGCCCGCTTGCGACTTTTTTGGGTTAATGCACTTTGGACAATCCAACGAAGGTGGTCTTTCTTGGGTAAGCTCGGCCTTGGCCGAGAGCATCCGAGTATCAATATAAATAGTTTCTACCAAGTTTGTTTTTTTCCCGAAGGGATGAATGGAAACACTTCACTTCAAAAATTGGAGTTTTAGTTCACTCATAAATTTTTTTATTTACAAAGTTTATACAGAACGAGGCACTGATAAATAATCAGAAGTTTACAGGGGGAGAGGTTTTACCTCTTACAACAACAGCTCAAGCAGGAGTTTACAGGGGTAGAGGTTCGACCCCCATTTCACAATAGTTAAGGTGGGGATTGAAAGCGAGGAGGCTTGTCCTCCTCGAGTAAGAGTTACGGCAGGAATTTAAAATGAGGGGGGCTCGGCCTCCTCGGGTGAAGGTTCAGGCAGGAATTTAAGATGAGAGAGGAGCCACCTCTGGTAACAACGGCTCAGGCAGGAATTTTTTAATTCAGGGAGGTGCAACCTCGGGTAACAACGGGCCAGACAGGAATAATTTAATTTACAATACGAGAAATAAATAAGCCTCAGTTTTGGGGGAATGCAGTCGAAGGTTAAGCTCCCACTTTAGTTGGAGAGCTAAAGAATTCTGACGTTAAGCATAATTTAAGCAAAAAGTTAACAAAAAAAATACTAATTTTTGTAAGGTATACACTTTTGGGTGGCGACATAATGTCGGGGGCCGACATGTACCGAGTACATTAAGTACATACATTAATTACCGTTAATTACAATTTTAGCAATTTGTTAATTGACATATCTAATACTGAAGTAATCTGAATAGGTAACACAATTTAAATAATGAAGGAGAGTTCTCCGTTGTTTTATAATTTAAAGGGGATTAACGACAGTTATATATATTTATAGTTAACAGTGATTACGCCAAATTATGTCAAATATTATTAGAAGAATGGGTGGTTATTATAGTTTGAAAGTCTAATTAGCCAGCGATGAGGAAAGCGGAGAAAAGATACGGTGTACTTTTCACTTGAAAGTACACGGACATTAATGATAACGTAAGACATAAGTAACGGAATTTGAATGACAATTAGGTAGAAGTAGTAAGTACAGGTAATGAGAACGTGGATAACTATGTGCCTACGTAGATAATAACCAATAGCCTGGCAGGGAACAATATGGTATATTATAATAATATAACATCACATCTTAACGTTATAAATTGGTAGCAGAGGCAAGAGAGAAGAGTTCGAATTCAGAGGCTCGCTTTTGACGACGTAATCGGAATTCGAGCCTTCGTCTCAGCAATAACAGACAACTTGCGAGAGGTGAAATAATAAAAAAGAAAATAAAACAAAAAGAATACATGTACGTATCATGATCGTCAATATACATGTACGACTGCACACGGTAGTGTACACATATCATTCGTCACACAATAGGTTGTGTGCGTAATATAGACACGAGTAAACATAGACTGATAAGTTGATAGAGAATAACTAGACAATGGGTAATAGGTAATAAAATAGGTAATAGGTGATAAAATTAATAAAGGACAATGGTCAAGAAGGAACATGGATGTATGAATGAGTATGGTTGCATAACACCGACAGGACACAACATATAAATAATGACTTATAGATAGTAAAACTTTTATTAGTATTAAAGAATGTACCATACATTGAATACTAAGGATAGACTCATACTAAGCACGTGATCGAAACGTGAAGGAAACTAAGTTACTTTATGACGTCAGAGTGACTTACTCTGTACGTACAGCATAAGTCATTATTTGGGAGAAATCAAAGGAGACGAATTAGAGAGGCACAGCTAAGGGGGGGACATTCGCTGTTTACAGCGAACTTCTAATGGCACAAACATGGAAACTGTTCAACCATAGAAATGGTAAATCGCATTGTTGTGACACTATGGTAAATCGCATGGTTGTGACACACGTATAAAACAGCATCAATATTCCGTCAGAACAGGACAGTTGTCCAGTGCTCTTTTTGTCCATTTGTCAGAGTTATCCCACTGTATTGATTGGAATAATGCTTCAGTTTTATTTCATTCGAGCAACATTGTCAATAGAAATATTCTTGAGTCTGCCATTATTCAACTTTCAAATAACTTCAACATAAGCAAAGGTCTTTTTCAACTCGATCCTGTTGTTTTGAATTCCTTCAAAACAAACCTAGATAAAAAGGGTAGGACACTTAATCTTTGGTAAACTTGTAAGCTACTTTATTAACTTTTAATCTTCAATTTATTTTCATATATATCGAAACTTGACTCTGAAAAGGCAAAGTGTTAAACCCGGGCGTATCTCCAGTATAAATTTGTATTATTTTTATAACTCATTTGATCTTGTGCTAAAAATCGATATGCCTCTTTGTTAATCCTCTAATCCTTAATTTTTAAGTTTTATTTTTACTTCTCCGTTTATTGCATATATATATATATATATATATATATATATATGTGTATGTGTGTAGATATGTATGTATATATATATATGTATATATGTTTGTGTGTATGTATGTTATTTATTTATATATTTTTTCTCTTTCTGTAACCTATATATAGGTCGTAACCTTTTATGTATTTCAGTGTTCCTGAGGATGTCATTAGACGAAAGCGCTTGAGGACCGTTTTGTGTTTCCTTTCCTTCGTGGTTTTATTCATCATAAATATTTTTCACGTGTTACTTTCGTGAAATAATTTTCATATTATATATATATATATATAATATATATATATATATATATATATATATATATAATTAGACCTGAAGATGATTAACTTTAATTGTCAGCTCTTTATCTTTCACATAAATATTACTTGATATTAAATTTCTGGTTATGGAGGAAGGAACGCACTGCAAATTTATCTTTCCTCATCTTTGTCTCTCATCTTGTACTTTTCCTTCCTGCTGGAAGTTCGCGTTCATTCAGCCTGTCTCAAAGAAGGAGACCGCTCTCAACCCTCCAAGGAATGACCAAATGCTTTCGTTTCTTGCCCTTCCAAATTTTTAATCTATCATTAATAGGAAGATTCTTAAACATCTCTCTTCACACAATCTTCTTCCAGATCGTCAGTACGGATTCCACAAGGAGCGCACTACTGATTATCTTCTTGCATATCTCTCTGACTGTTGGTCATCCTCCTTTTGGGGTCTCAGCGAAACTAGCTATTGCGATTAGACATATCAAAAGCTATCGATAGATTCTACCACAAATCTTTAATTGTCAAAATGTCCCTATCACGGTTTCGAACCTACTATCTGTACCTTCATCTCTAATTTCCTTTCTGGACGAACTATAGCTGCAGTTGTAGTTGGCTACTGTTCTTCTCCTAAAGCTATTAACAGAGGTGTTTCTCAGAGTTCTGACCGCTCAACCACTCTCTTCCTTTTATTTATTATTGATTTTTTAATTCATACTTCGTGACCTGTACGCTAGGGTGCATTGAAGCTCGAATTTCAAGATTGGCAGTATGTATTCCTATGTAAAATTAAATTTTAGGAGGGGTTTGTTTTCTTGAACGTTTGCTAAAAATCACGTTTAAGTGTTCAAATTTCCACTTTTTCGTTTTCTGGTTATGTACAGAACAGCTGTGCAGGGCATACACTGTCGTGCAAATGTAACAGACCGGTTTCTTACCAAACAAAACCATTGTAACAGCTGTTATAGGCTACTAGAGTTTCACTGTGATAATTTTCTATGTTTCAGATACAAAGCTTGGTGAAGATTGTGTAGCCACCATGGCTAAGCAAGGACGAATGACCAGAAAAAGTTCTGGTTCAAAGCTGAGTGATCTGGTGAGTCCAGGCAAGCAGTTATTTCCCACAGAAGTTCCAACCTGGAGAGCTGTGTTTCAGAGAGGAATCCTCCTCCAAGAAGAGAAGCTGCTTCTGGATGATATAAAGAGAGCTCAGTACCCTCTGCAAGATTTGGCTAAGTACTTGGCATCACTGGTACCGGCACAGTGGCGCAAAAGCAATGCCAAGTTCACCCCTCCTTTGATCATTCAAGAGAGATCCATTGCCAGGAAGATTCTTGTCAGGTGGAATGAAATGATTGACCTAGTGAATGGCAGAGTGAAGGCTGCAAAGAGAGATAAGAGAATATCTGAACTTGATACATTGTTTGACATAACAACCTGCAGACATGATACCATTCTCTGTGGAACTGAGGCATCTGGCTGCTCTGGCTGTGCTGCTAGAGTTCATGTCAACTGTGACTGTCCTCTGCCTCAGAAGATTCCAAAGCTAGAGCTAGAGTGGCTCCATTACCAGAGGATTAAAACCTCAGAAGTTTCTGGCTTCCGGATGGCATCTGTTGATGTGAAGGAAACAGTGAAGCAGGTGAAGGCTGCTAAGAGGAAGGAGGAAGAACAGAAGGCAGCTGAGAAGAGAAACAGAAAAGAGGAAAAAGAAAAGGAGCTACTGCTTAGAGCTGATGATGGTGATGATGATGAAGATGAGGTGATTTCCTTGCAAGAGTCTCCAGGCAGAGCAGCTCCTACTGCTGACACAGATTTTTCCAGTACTACACCAAGCACAAGCTCCAGTGTCAACACTGGCAAAGTCTCCACCTCTGCCAGGAGGAATTACATAGATATCTCAAGCACTGCTGCGGCTGCAGTCAGGTTCAAGGTGGCAAACACTCCTGCATCAGCCATTGCAACTGGTTTCTTGCAAGATCTCATCAAAGCTGGCCATCTATCTACTGATAAGGCATATCTAGCTGTTGACAGGATGAAGATGTGGAGGGGCAAGAAGTCTGTAATAGGTGCCTCGGTGGAGGCCCTGGAGAAAAGGACAGAGGGAGAGGAGATCAAGGGAATTTTCTTTGATGGAAAACAAGATAAGAAGACAAAGATGATGAGGTACAATGAAGAAACTGGCCGCTTCCATCCTGATATTACAACTGAAGAGCACTATAGTGTTACCTGGGAACCTGAGGGGAAGTATCTCTTCCATTGTACACCAGAAAAACCTGAAGGAAATGAGAAACCTGCACTGAAGATAGCTCACTAGCTCAGGCTCTGTTTGAGTGGATTAGTGCTCATGGTGTTAAAGATACTATTGTGGTCCTTGGTGGTGACTCCACCAACACAAACACAGGACCTGATGGAGGAGCCATCACTCACTCGGAGAGACTGCTAGATCACAAGTGTCACTGGCTGATATGTCAGTTGTATATTAATGAACTCAGCCTCAGGCACATGATCATCAAGCTTGATGGTCCCTACACGCACAAGTCTGGGTTCAGTGGCCCAATAGGAAAACTTTTGGAGAAGATCAATGACATACCTGTCAACTTTAGCTTCAAGGCTCTGCTAGGAGAAGAAGATCTAATTGAACTGCCAGAAGACATTGTACAGAACCTTAGCACTGACCAGAAGAACTGCTACCTACTGATCAAAGCTCTCAAGACAGGAGATTTGAGCAAGGAAGTTGCTGGTCTGAAGTGTGGCCCATTGAATCAGTCACGCTGGCTGACTACAGGTGAGGCTCTGTTGATGCTGTGGATGAGGCAGCATGGTCTGAAGGGGGAGGTGTTGAAGAAGCTGGAGGTGCTGCTGAACTTCTGCCTGGACTTCTACTTCAAGATGTATTTTGAGATCAAGGTGAAGCACCACATGAGGTATGGACCTCACCATATTGTGATTGCTCTGGGACTGCTGAGAAGCCAGACCTCTGAAGTTAGGAACATAATCACTCATGTGATAGTTCGTGGAGCATATCATGCTCACAGTGAGAACCTCATTGCCTCTCTCCTGTGCAGTGAGGATGAGGAGGAGAGGGCATGGGGGGTTGAGATGATCAAGAAGATCAGAGGTAAATCTGAGTATGGAGACATGAGTCTGAGAACTCATAGAAACCCTAAACTGAATTTTGATGCCACTTCTCCAATTACTCTGATTATTTGGGCTAAGGAGAAACTGTATGAGCCACTCTTCACTTGTAAGATGTCAAGAGAAGAAGTTGAGGAGCTTCTCAGGTCTCCACTTGAAGTTGAGAACTTCTCAGTTCACACTCAAAACTGTGAAAGAGCAGTCCAGGAAATTTCAGCTGCAGCTCATGCAGTGTATGGGCAAGAGAGAAGAGATGGTTTTGTTCGTGCTAGGATTGATCACAGGGAATTGTTGCCAGTTTTCAAGTCAAAGCAAGACATTATGAACATGTTTTACATCTCGACAAGACCTGCTAGACAAATCAAGATGCTTTCAGAAGAAAAAATCTCAAAACATTCAGTTGACCAGCATATTATTACAAGCTGGGGGTGGAGGAGGGACTTATACAAATATTAAAGAAGAATTGCAATTGCAAAAAAAAGGTTGAACGTCACAGCAGCTTGCAGAAAGGTGGGGGCAGCTGCCATCACCTTCAGTGATGCCGAAAAGAAAATAAATAAAAATTGGTGGAGGCGTTTCTAAAAAAAAGAAAATGCAAGACCAAGAAAGAAGAACCAAAAGATTTTGCCTGATGAAGAGAACAGCCGCGAAATGTGTATAGGAGACTAAAAATCGTACAATTCCTTAGTTTTGGGCCATTTTGGGTGATTTTGGTTATTTTAGTGGTTATGAAGGAACCACTTTGGCTGATCTTAAATGGGTCCAAGCCTGCCGCTAGAAATGCTTAAGGGTGTATGTGAACAATATGGAACATATGGAGGTCATTTGAGGCTACCAAATCTTTGAAATTGGCCAAAAATCCCATTTTTCCACAAAAAAGTGCGATTTTGAACACTTAAATGCGATTTTTCGCAAAAGTTGCAGAAGACGAACCCCTCTTAAAATTCAACTTTACATAGGAATACATACTGCCAATCTTGAAATTACAAGTTTTTCAATATTCGACCTGAGCATGATACACCCTACTGTACGCTCCTACATTTCATCAAAAGCCATCCTGTAATAAAAAAAGTTTGCAAAAAAGAAGTATTTATATATTTCTACCAAAGTGGAGGGCATGCTAGGTTAAACTGCTTCACTTCCTTCATCAAAAACTTATTAAGCCCTTTTACCAAACCTGTTAACATATATATATATATATATCGCAATCATCAATTTTTCAAATCTGAGCTAAAAGAAACAAATCTAACCTTAATGTATACAAAGTTAATGTTTTTATTTTTCCCTCTAAATTAAAGGCTTTTCGCAATTCACATAATAATTTATGTTGTCTTTACATTTTCTCAGTCGTTTCATCGGCTTAACATTATCAAATGTTCTAGTATTCTATCATTACAGACTTTTACAATCAAGAGTGCAAAACAACTCTTTAATAAACACATATACAGGATAATGAGTACTTTAATTGTATAAAGCCCATATACTTACAGGGTTTATCCTAAAAAATGATAGCAGCTACCCTTAGTGAAATCATACATTACAGATGACGTAACAAGTGCGCGCCTAATCATACCTGTACTGAATCATGTCAGCAACACATTCAGCTGTAGACCTATACCTTATTGCTTATGAATCTTGGAGTTCTTAATAATTGGCAATGAAGATCTTTACATTTTCAACCTCTTTCTCCAGCTCAAATACGTACGAGACTACTAAACGAACGCTCACTACAGGTAATTGGGGGGGCAGGCATCACTATAATTAACTATGCTTATGTGATCACAGAGGAGATAAGAGAATTACTAGACAGATGTCACTGATTGCATGTATGTAACTACATCACGTAGGATCATCTGTTCAAGGGTACCCGTGAGTACAAAGTTGATACTGAAGAGGTTACACTCTCTATTTCTACTGTGGACGTCCATCCTTTTGCATCCTTGAGAAGCAACTCTTTACACTGGACATACATTTTGCAGTCTGCTAGGTTAAAGCTGTCAGTTATGGGCATTATAATGAGATCGAGAGCTTCATAATCTAACTTTCTGTAAGATCTTCAGGAGTTTGGTGGTCTTCCGACGGAACACAATCCTCTTCTAGCCTAGCTGGAACACTTCTAAATCGAAGAAGTGAAGGCATATCTACTGCCAAGAAGTACCTAGTGACAGTACTATCTTCCAGAAAAGGTTAAACCCTTCATCATTACGCATATTTCAAAGAGTTTAACAGTGACACCAGCATTAGTGTATATATATATATATATATAGAGAGAGAGAGAGAGAGAGAGAGAGAGAGAGAGAGAGAGTTGATTTAACTATTCTCTGAACAAATTACGACGAGTTGTATATTTAATAGGTAGATAAATCTACAATATAAAACACAAATGCATGTGCAGGAAACACACGTACTTTATCACTCTAGCGATTAAGTTGACAATAAATATGAATTTGGCAAACATTTTATGAGAACGATCACTAGTTCAGCCCACACAATCCTAGAACAAATGAAAGTATGTATTTCTTAAAAAGTTTGACCAAGAAAATAGCGGAACCCAGGAACAAACCCTATGGCTTAGTTGAATATTGGTCAATCCAAAGTCTGACTAGTCTGAACGCCTCCGAAGATCTTGTTATAGTTGAACGTCCTCTGTTGATAGTAGCTTAATAGTGAATTACTTCTAGGGTTCATTTCAACATAGCACTTGGTAAATCATTTACACACAACTAAAGCACAAATCTCTCTCTCTCTCTACGTACACACACACACACACACACACACACACACACATATATATATATAGTGTTGGAGCAGCGGTAGCACTGACGGTTTTGAGGAAATGCAGCGTAAGGACTAGGGCCCTACATTTTACCTGAATTCCAGCCGCAGATCGTTACTCGCTACTTTTTAAGTGAATAAAGCCATTTTTGTTCTTATAGTTTAGAAGGTAATAATATTACTATAAATAAATCAATGAAAAATAGATTTAGGTCACTAGCCACGACGTGTGGGTGATTCGAAGTCTACCTACGTTATCAACTAGAACGGTGCATATTTAGTTTGATCAGCAACGAGGACCTGATGCATACGCATACATGTAGTCAAACTTATTTTATTTTACTGTAAATAAATAAATGTGTATTTAACCGTTTTTATTATTTTTACTAGGGTGTGGTCAAAAAGCAACATGAAATAAACCAGGTCTACTAGCAGCGCTTATTCCAAAGAATTGTGAATTGAATCAGTCCAATTTTTCACTCTCTCACCACTACAGAAAATGTAACGAGATATTAGTTTCTGCCCCTCCTCTGCTTTATTCATATCTTATTGCTCTATACAGTATACATCTTTTTACCCTCACACAGCTGCTCAGTAACTGAAAGCAACAACTTAGCTACTGAATTTGTGGTTTACAGATATATACATTTTGCAACTATTTACTAATACTTGCAAAATTACACATACGTATTGGAGAATTTTTACTTCAATTTTGATTTCTTTTCAAAAACAACGGTAGCACCGCTACACTTCAGCACAAGTAGCGGTTACACAGCTGTTTTCAGGAGGTAACGAGCACAACACTCTGTCTATATATATATATATATATAATTAAGGGTCTATCACAGATGCGAGACAAATCGACACCACTAGGGCCAGGCACATGGAGTGCCACACTTCCGAAGAAATGTAGAGAGAGTATTGCCAAACCGCTATACTTACTATGGAGGAAATCATTCGACACGGAGCAAATTCCACTGTCATTAAAGAACGCAAACATTGCCCATTATTCAAAGATGTTAACAGAGCAATGCCCAAGAATTATCGGCCGGTAGCTCTCACCACACACCTTATAAAGTGCTTTGAACGTATAATTAGAAGCGAAACTACCTACTACCTACAAGGAAAGAACTTATACATCCCAAATCAACATGGTTTCAGGGCTGGAAGATCGTGGCTATCACATCTATTAGACCACCATGAGAAAATATTGGAAACACTGAGCAGAGGACAAAACATAGATGTAATATATACTGACTTTGCTAAAGCCTTTCATAAATGTGACCATGGCATTTAATTATAGCATATAAACTTAAGAATACGAGAATTATTATAAAGCTTGGAAGGTGGATATTTAATTTCTTGACGCAAAAAACGCAAATAGTGGTGGTAAATGGAGTCAAATCGGAAGTCTTGGAAATAGAGAGCTCTGTCCCACATGTGACAGTACTAGCGCCCTAGCTATTCATAATAATGATTGCATATATTGATGCAGATATCAATGACAGTATTGTATCACTTTTCGCAGATGTCGTAAAGATATGCATGGAAATATTGAACGAAGTTGTCATAGAAATATTACAATACGCTATTGAAACATTGTCCCAGTGGGCAGAAGATAACAATATGAAGTTCAACGAAGAAAAATTCCCACTTCTAAGATATGGTAATAACAAGGAGCTACAGAAAAAAGGGTACAAAACTCTATAAGCCAAACATATAACGCCAAATCCATAAGTCAGGGATCTTGGAGTAATAATGCCGTCGGTTACAGAATTCAGAGAGCACCATAACATCAAACTTACAACGGTTAGAAAAATAATGGGGACAATCTGGAGAGCTTCCCCAGCAGGAAAGCAAACATTATGCAGACCCCGGTGCTGACAGACGGTGCTTAGCACACCCAACTAGACTTCCTTTTGACCCGGCTAGGCTAACTGCATGCTATTTATTATTTGCCCCTTCGTGGCTATTTCGTCATATATATATATATATATATATATATATATATATATATATATATATATATATGATACACACAGACCGTGCATGGAACAAGGAACTCTTCTGGGATAATTAAATCCACTATAGTCCGAATAAGTAATGGTAAATGACAAATACCATAGTTTTTCTTTTTCATGATGCAAGCCCGACGTGGGCAACGGGTCTCCCGCAAAGAGGTCCCATAAATGTAGCTTCCCTCACCAGCTATCTGCAAAGCAGACAGGATCCAGCTTTGGGACATGGATCTAGGGTTTAAAGCAGCCTAGTCCCACTACATTTAGAACCTAAAAAATATAATAGTTACCCCTTTTTCTTTGATTTATTCAATCCGACGTGAATGCAACGAGTCTTTTACTTATATTGAGGTTCTAAATGTAGTGGGGCTAGGCTGCTTTAAACCCTAGATCCATGTCCCAAAGCTGGATCCTGTCTGCTTTGCAGATAGCTGGTGAGGGAAGCTATATTTATGGGACCTCTTTGCGAGAGACCCGTTGCCCACGTCGGGCTTGCATCATGAAAAAGAAAAACTATGGTATTTGTCATTTACCATTACTTATTCGGACTATAGTGGATTTAATTATCCCAGAATAGTTCCTTGTTCCATGCACGGTCTGTGTGTATCATAAAAATCTCAGGGAACCATTCTGAGTTCATTCCCATATATATATATATGTGATGAATAAAACCACGAAGGAAAGGAAATACAGAATGGTGATCAAGCGCTTTCGTCTAATGACATCCTCAGGAACACTGAAGTAAATAAAGAGTTCGAGACTATATATAGGTTACAAAAAAAAAAAAATATATAATAAATATAGAAATAAAAATTGTGGGAGGAGCATACAAATTTGTAAGGAAACCTACCAATTTTAGCACTTTGCCCTGCTTGTCTAAATCCGTTCTGAACGAATTCAACACAAGATCAAATGGATTGTTTACAACCAATTTTATAGATAATGCCTGAATGATATATAGGTCATAAAAAATAAAAAATATAGAAATAAGTTGAAAAATAAAAATTGTAAGAGAAGCACACAAATTTATAAGGGAAAACTACCAAAGTTTTAGCACTCTGCCCTTCTTGTCTAAAACCATTCTGAACGAATTCAAAACAAGGGGATCAAGTTGAAAAAGTCCTTGGCTCATGTTAAAGTTATTTGTAAGTTGGATAATAGCAGACTCAAGAATATTTCTATTAACAATGTTGCTAGAGTGAAACAAAACTGAAGCATTATTCCAATCAATATAGTGGGATAACTCTGACAAATGGACAAAAAGGGCACTCGACGAGTGTTCCGTTCTAACGGAATATTGATGCTGTTTTACGCGCGTGTGCAAATCCTTTCCCGTGTGACCAATGTAAAAGGAATCACATTGTTTACAACCAATTTTATAGATAATGCCTGAATTATTGGTAGGGCTATTTTTTACTGTGATATTTTTTACAATATTGTTATATGAAAATACTACATTAATATTCAAAAGTTTAAGTACATTAGCAGTGCCTAAAAAGCCCAGGAAAAAATGGATGTACTAAAATATTCTTTGACAAAGTGCGAGTGTTATTATTCACACGATAGAAGGTTCGTTTTGCCTTGTTAAGGCAAGATTCCATAAACGCAGGTGGGTAGGACAGATCACTTCCAATACCGTTGATTTTTTCCAATTCGGCATCGATGTATTCCGGACTGACGATCCTAAGAGCGCGGAGAAACATTGAAGAAAATATGGCCTTCTTAATAGGGGTGTCATGTTCAGAGTAAAAGTGTACGTAGGACAAATTGATTGTTTTTCCGATAGATACTAAATTTAAACCTTGGCTTTCCCGGGAGGGCGGGAGGGCGCACGTGAAACCTCCAGGAACAAGCACGTACAAACGAGCACAAAGAGCACTCAAGAGCACGAGCTTAGAACCCCCTTGCGGGGATATATATATATATATATATATATATATATATATATATATATATACTGTATATATATATGGTGTGGAAGTGATAATACATTTTCAACGCATTACATTTTGTTGTAAAATGTAACGTGTTGAAAATATATTATCACATCCACACCATAAGTCACCATATATATATATATATAAAACTGAGTCCATAACTGAGCGAATATATTGTTTGTATATGAGTGGTGTTGTTTCCTGCTGATGTCCAAAGTTTGTGTCTGTTAGTTCCTTAAGCGTGCTAAGTCTTGACGTACATTTGTTTTTAATGTCCTGAATGTGGTTTGCAAAAGATAATGATGTGTTGTATGTGATCCCCAAGTATTTTGGTCCTGTGAGTGTGTGTCATGTTGATGTTGTTTAGTGTAAGCTGTGGAGTTATCTGGTGTTCTTTTGTGTGCTTGTTAGCAAGGTGATGGTTGATTTTGTGGGCGCTGCTTTGAGTCTATTGTGTGTGAGCCAGTCTTGTATACTGTTTATGTAAGTTATGTTTGTAGGTTATTTGTACCGGTGTCGATGTGGCGGTGGGTGGATGTTAGAGTGACGTCATCTGCATATGATGATAAGATAAGCTTGTTGTCTATGGTTGTTAGAATGTCATGCATATATAAGTTGAACAGTGTTGGTGAGAGAACAGAGTCTTGAGGGACCCCGTTCGGAAAAAGCTTGTTTTTGGATGACTTGCCATTAAATGTGACATGTGAGTATCTTCCTGAAAGATAGTTGCTCAGCCACCTTTTGGTGTTATTATTCATGTTTGTGTTGAGTATTTTGTTTATGAGAGGGAAGCGTGGGATAGCATCAAATGCTTTACTAATGTCTATTGTTGCTAATAGTGTACGTTGAGTTGGTCGTCTGGAGTTGATGTCATCCATGATGTGCTGCGTGAATTAGTGAGTAATGTCGTGGTTGAGTGGTAAGGTCTGAATCCATGTTGAGTAAGCGATAGTGGTATGTGTGGGTTGGTGATTTGTAAGATTAATCTTTCTGTTCTGTTACTTTGGAAGGTGTGCATAGTAAAGTAATGGGTCTATAGGAAGCTGGTTCTGTTGGATTTTTGTTTGGTTTGAGTAGTGTAATAATTTTACCTTGTTCCCATATGTCAGGAATAATACAGTGTTGGTATGAATATGTGCTGATATTTGTGAGAGCTATTATTCCCTGTGGGCCCAAGTGTTTAAGGTGTATGTTAGATATGTTGTCTGGTCCAGTAGCCTTCGAATTCTTAATGTTTTTGATGATCTTGGTGGTCTGGTCTGTATTGAAGGGTTTAATGGTCGTGTTGAGTCTGTAGGTTTTCTTGTGTCTGGCTGTTTGTTTGTCTGCGTGTTTCTGGTTGTTGTCTCTGTTTAAGTGACTTATGTTTGCGTAGTGATTAACTAGAATGTTAGCTTGTTGTGTATATGTTGGGATATTATTTTGGCTGCGACAGATAGCCGCGTGTGAGGTGTGAATGCCACTGTTAGAGTGGGGTAATGCTGTTTATAGTCTTGTATAGCCTGGATGTATCTATGGAGTGGTTTTGTGTTGTTATGAATTCCCTAAATGTTTCTGTTTGTTTTTCTTTAAGTTTGTTGTTTATTTCTGTGTTGAGCTGTTGTATCTGCTGTTTTATGGCTTCTGTGTGCGGTGTTTGTGTGTTATGTTTGAGGTTGTTACGTTGCCTTATGAGGTGAGCTATTTCTCTGTGTAATTTGGGTTGTATTTCCTAACGTTGCCCTTGGGTACGTATTTGTTTGCATTATTGATAATCTGATTGAATGTCTTGAGTGTTGTATTGATGTTTTTGATGGGTGTGCTGTTTAATGTGGTGAATTGTTCCTCAGTCTGTATTTTGAACTGTTCCCAATCAGCTTTCTTGTAATTTCCGTAAGTGTGCTTAAGGCTGTTGGGGCAGAGTGTAGAACGTGTTGTAATGATGATGGGTAGGTGGTTTGATGACGTAATTGATAATATCTCTGTAGGAGACTACTCCACCAGTGATGAAAGGTAAATAAAATTTAAAATTAAAGTCAATGTTCATAATTCGGATAGTTTGGAATACATTTTGGATTTTAAAAGAGCTAAATTTCGTGACATAAAACAAACTTTTGACCCATCATTGAGATGAAACTTTATTGCGAGATGATATTAATGGTAAATGGAGTTCTTTTTTAATTATTTTAAACATTTAGAATCGAGTAATATCCCATTACGTAAAAAGAGACTGGCGAAGTCTGTTACACTTAAATGGTGGAATGCTGAAATTAAAAGTCGGTTAACGTTAAAAAAGAACGCGTATTTTAATTTTAAAGAAACAAATAATTTGTCCGATGAAAATGTTTACACGCTCTTGAGAAGGCGAAGGAAAAACTTATTAGAAAAAGTAAGCACAACTATTTGTTATATATAATGAACCAAATTAAATCGAATCCGAACTAATTCTAATTATGTTAGGAATAAAATGTAGCTTTGCAGACTGTCGGTCCACTCATAGGCGAAAACAACGAACAAATTTACGATGACTTACAAATGACGGAAGTTTTAAATAAATTCTTATCTTTCGTCTTTACAAACGAAAATATGAACAACGTTCCCGTTCCCGTAATCATGCCCAATGATGAACATTTAAAACTTCACGATTTTACTATTAGTGAAAGTGAAGTACTCTCGGCCATAGGTAAAATTAATCCGAATAAAACTCCCCGTTCAGATAAACTCTATCCAAGGATATTATTTAATGAAATAAACTGCGCAATAGTCTCTCCTCTTGCATATCAATTTTAATAAATGGTTACAATCTGGAGAAGTTACGTTCGATTGGATACTTGTAAAAAGGGGACCAATTGCTTCCTGCAAATTATTGTCCCATAAGTCTGACTTCAGTAGTTGGTAAGCCAATGGAGGCGATCGTTCGGAATAAAATGGTTAATCACTTAGAAATAAATAAATTAATCAAAAATTCTCATCACGGATTTCGACGGAATCGTTCTTATCTTACTAATTTGTTCGATTTCTTTAATGATATTGTAAATATATATGATGAGAGTAAAAGAGTAGATATTATATATTTCGATTTTCAAAAGGCGTTTGATAAAGTGCCACATAGAAGATTATTAGCTAAACTTCATTCCCACGGAATTGATGGTAAATGTTCTCAAATGGATAAAAAATTGACGAAATGGACGTAAACAAAGAGTGGTCATTAATGGCAAAGCGTCTAATTACAAAAGTGTAACTATCGGTGTACATCAGGGTTCAGTTCTGGGACCACTTCTTTTTATTATTTATATCAATGACAGCGACACAGTAATTATTAAGAGTATAATTTGAAAATTTGCGGATGATACCAAACTAGGGGAACGAACAAAATCAGCGGCAGAACGTTTGCAGATTCAAGGAGATAATAAATTACTCGAGTCGGCGGTAATTTGGCAAATGAACTTTAATATAGTAGATAAATGTAAAACGCTGCATATGGGTAGAAACAATGTCAAAGAAAAGTATTTTATGCGCGACAAGACAATAACGAGTGTTACGGAAGAGAAATATTTAGGTATTATTATTGCCGACGCTCTTAAACCGAGTGAGCAATGTATCGAAGTGGTTAGAAAAGCAAATAGAATCTTAGGATTTATTGGTAGATCATTTGAATTTAGGTCGCAGAAAACAATGCTAACATTATATAATTCCTTAGTACGCCCCCACCTGGAATACTGCGTTCATTTCTGGTCCCCATATTTACGACAGGACATAGACAGAAAGGAGAGAGTGCAGCGACGGGCTACTAAGATGATTTCTAGACTTAGAAACAAATTGTATTTCTGCCCGTTTAGAAACGTTACATTTATTCTCATTTGTAAAAAGGCGAATTCGATGAGATTTAATCTTGGTGTTTAAAATGATTAAAGGTTTTGATAATGTCGATAACGACAAATATTTCACCTTCAGTAATGCAGATAGAACTCGCGGTAATGGTCTCAAATTAATGGGTAAACATTTTAATTCTAATGAAGCTAAACATTTTTTCTTCAATCGTATATTTAATTTGTGGAATGGATTGCCAGCCAGTGTAGTTCAAAGTAATTTGGTCGAGTCCTTTAAAAAATGACTAGACGCTTATCTTGTCTTAAACCCACAGTTAGAAGCATTTGTTTACGCATAAAAGTATTGTAGAATTTTCACTTGGATCCCATCCTCTTTACTGTAAAATCTTCACTTTATCTTTAAATTTCTTTCCTTTCTTTCAACCTCTCTTCTTTGCTTTGCTTTGCTTTAAACTTTCACTTGTCTTTAAATTTTATTACATCTTTCAACGAGTGTGTGTGTGTATATATATATGTACACACACACATGACAAATCTCAAATTAAAGAAGTGACAACACGATCAATGAAGGACATTTTTTAGAAGAAATAACAACGATAAAAGAACAACCGTCACTTTTAATGAGTAAAGACCGAACTTTGCAGGTCTATGTACCGCAGAAGTACATCCACACCAATTTGTGAAACATCAGTCTGAGTTAATTGAACAACCACAATGGTACCACCAAAGGCCGCATCCCCAGTATTCTGAAATACAACGGCCCATCCAATAACACCGACCAGGAACTAAGAAAACAGATGAGATAACGACCATAATCCAAAACAACCGAACATGAAGTCGATTAACCCTGTAAATTTACTGTATACAAATATACAGGGACTGCACAATGACTAAACAAATTACAATACTTACAAAATTTAGCTCTGGAAACCAACACATAGCTTATGTTTAACGGAAACTCATTTACGGGGGTGTGAAAATGTGAAAAAAAGGCTGTGGAAATTAAATCGAAGACGCTAAAACAGGGCCGCATTTAGGGGGTGGAGCACCGGGCAAATGTCCAAGTCCCCGCGCCTGATGGGCTCCGCAAATTTCAATTGAAAAAATTAAACGTCACGTATTTGCCATCTGCGACGAGTTTTACTTTTTCCGGCAGACGGCATGGCATCAGGCATTCTAATATCCGCTTTGATGGTATTTAATTTGTTGTTCTTATTAGTGTTACTCATTTCTAATGTTGTTACTAACTTACTTCTTGTTGTTTCTGTTGCAGATTCATGATTTATGTTCTTATTGTTGGCATTGTAATACGTACAACATGGAAACGAGCAGTGGCCGGGATCGAAGGAGGAAATATAAACCCGGTAGTGAAAAGCGTAAGGATAAGAAGCGCAGAGAAAAGTTCTTGCGACGGTGCCGAAACTGACTAATTGGATTAAATCATCAGCAACTAAGTCAGCCCCTTCAGCAGGCCCACCAGCTGCCTCCGCTACTTCAGCAGCTGCGTTTTCAGAAGACGCGTCTACGTCAGTGCGTTCAGCAAGCCCAGCAACTGCCTCCACTACTTCAGCAGCTGCATTTTCAGGAGATTCGTCTACGTCAACCCCTTCAGCAGGCCCACCAGTTGCCTCCGCTACATCAGCAGCTGCGTCTTCAGAAGACCCGTCTACGTCAGTGCGTTCAGCAGGCCCACCAGCTTCAGGACATGCAATTAATGACATTGGTTTGTGGCCACAAGTGCTAACCGATGACTTTAGAGAGTTCTGGATAGAGCGGGGAACATCAGATTGCCGAAATTATGACAGCGACTTCAGTAACTCTTCAACTACTGAAAGTGGTACAACACGCCGATGTACGAAGACATTATTTGTTAAGAAACATAGCCTGACGAATGAGAGGATTGAGGTGTCATGGCTGTGCTATTCTGAGTCCACAGGCTGTGTTTACTGTTTTGTCTGTAAATTAATGTCGAGGACGGACAGCAAGTTCCCAATCGTGTTCAACGACTGGAAGCATGGTAGACAATCGGTCGAAGCACACGGAAAATGTGAGCAACATATGGAGTCGATGAGATATTTGTTGGTTAGAGAGTCTGTCTCCGGCCGTGTTGATTCGAAACTGGTGAACCAGTTTGAAAAGGAGTGCAACTACTGGCAGGAAGTTTTGCGGCGCTGTGTCGACGTTATGAAGTATATCACGTCACGAGGACTAGCAATTCGTGGACACGACTCCCGTTTCGGTTCACCAAACAACGGCAACTATTACGGAATTTTGGAACTTTTAAGTAAGTATGACAGTTTTCTAGCTGCGCATATAAGCGAGCATGTCAACAAAGGTAGCGGACACACCTCGTATCTCTCTCATTTCATTTGCGAGGAACTCATACTGTTGATGGCCGATAAAGTACTTCAGACGATTATCCGAGAAATCCAGCAGTCAAAATACTACTCTCTATCCGTTGACTCTACGCCTGATGTTTCCCACACCGATCAACTGTGCTTCACCGTCCGATATGTGGTTGAGTCTGGGTCCGTCGAGCGATTTCTACAGTTCATACCTATGAACACACATACAGGGAAAGGAATCGCCGACGTGGTCCTCAACTTTCTGGAGAGGCATGGCATTCGAACTGGGGACTGCAGAGGACAGTCTTATGATAACGCAAGCAATATGGCAGGGAAATACAACGGCGTAAAGAGCCACATCAAGTCAAAATCTCCGTATGCTGAGTTTGTGCCATGCATGTGCCACTGACAAATTCTTGTGGGTAAATCAGCAGTGGACAGTTGCACAGCAGCCGTTGAATTGTTTATGCTCATTCAGAACAGAATGTCTACACGTTTCTCGTCTCCTCGACATACCGATGGCGTCGACATGTAGAGGTTCTCGATAGTAGTTCCTGTAGTGAGAAACTAAAGGTCGACAAAGGTCTCTCCGATACTCGCTGGTCAGCCAGATTAGATGCCGTCCAATCTTTAACCGAAGGCTACGCCGAGAATATCGTGGTACTGGATGAGCTAGCAGCAGATACCAGCCAAACTGCGGAAGCCAGGATCGAAGCCAGGGGATTGTCTAAACAGCTTCAACAACTCGAAACAGCCATTTTATTGATTTTATGAAACACTATTTTCGCTAAAATCACTACTGCAATTTGTTGAAGATCTCAGATCAAGATTTGACGAATTCGAGGACCAGGGCATCGGAAAGTGTGGTCATCGAGTATACAAGGAATCGACTCAACGCACAAAGAAGAGAAAGCGCCATCATGACGAAATCGGAACTGCCGACGATACGAACCTGACACCAAGAGATTCATTTCGGACGATTGCATTTCTACCGATAATTGATAAACTGTGTACCACTCTGAACATTCGTCTAGAAGCGTACGCTGTCTTGCAGAAGAGATTTGGATTTTTGTATTTCCTTCTAGTCCTGGACATCGACAGTCTTCGACGGTCAGCTGAACATCTAGTAGAATGCTATCCGGCTGATCTGGGGAAAGAGCTGGTAACAGAAGTTGTGCAGTTCGCTGCCCTAATGAAACTCGCCGAAAGTGAAACAGAATCCCAGACGGAACGTGAGGACATGTGCAACAGATTTTATCGGCATATGAACACAAACGAACTAAAAGGAACATTCTCAAACATGGAAATAGCAATGAGAATATACCTGTGTATGTTTGTCACGAACTGTTCTGGTGAACGTTCATTCTCGAAACTCAAACTGATCAAAAATTACCTTCGCTCCACAATGGGCCAGGAGCGCCTTTCGTCCCTGGCACTGTTGAGTATAGAGCATGAGGTGTTGCAGTCGGTAAGTTTCGAGGACACAATCATGCAGTTTTCCAAACAAAAAGCCAGGAAGCGTCCTATGTAATATTCATTACAAATCTACACTCTATCTACAGTACAGTAAGCTGTACAGTTTAGCTGTTTATTAAGTGCATTACAACTGTGTAGCTGTTTATTAAGTGCATTACAATAACTGTGTAGATGTTTATTAAGTGCATTACAACTGTGTAGCCTACTAGTGTAGCTGTATACACTGTATATGTACATAGTTAAGTCTTTAATATCACATTAATAAGCCGAATGGCTTCCGCATGTGTGTTTTGTGTGTTAAAAAAATATATCTGTTATGTGCATTACAAAATATTGTCATTCATTAACACACTAAAATAATACATCCCGAGAAGTATGATAGTTTGTCCAAGGCCCCGCACACTGTAAATGCGCCCCTGCGCTAAAGTAGTAATAAAGGACTACAGCAAACAGAGCAGATAGATCTGCAAGAAGAGGAGACGGTTGTTGTATTTACATGAAAAACGCATACACAGGTGAAGTGAATGTAAAGAAATCAAAAGCACAATCGAAATTCTTCTTTTAGAAGTAAAAGAACTTTGGACGTGTAAAGGCCACCAATTGCCAGATAAAACGACTTTCAAATCGGTACAAACGAAATAGAAAAGACGTTAAAATCTCTTAAACTCCCGCACCAAATATATTAATTTGTGTGGATTTTAACTTTCCATTAAAAAATGGAAGAAAAATAATGATATGTTGAGAAGTTCCACAGTAACATTTCAAAAGATGATAAAACTCGAGTAATAATGCTATTAGATATGGAAAATTACTCGTATGCACTTACTCAGCCAGGAAATCTGTGAAGCGACTCAAAAAGAGAACGTTTTGGATTTAATTTTGACAAATACAGTATCAATGGTAGTCAGGGAGAATGGGGAGACCCAAAATTTTTTATAATATATGCTATATATGCTGCAGTCAATGTCTAAAATCAGGCAATTTGTAAACTGACTGAAATTTTGGGCAATATGTCAAATTGTGACACACACAAAACCTAACCTAACCTAACCTAACCTAATGAATTTTTAGGCAGCATATTGGGAAATACCAAAGGGCATGCATATGCAGTATTACCAGAAAGGTTAGGTTAGGTTTCGTGTATATATCACAGTTTGACGCATTGCCTAAAATTTCAGTCAATTTACAAATTGCCTAATTTTAGACATTGACTGTAACATATATATATATATATGGACAGTAGCGGAATGGTTCAGGAAAACAGCGCGGGTAAACTACTCGAAGCAGCTTCCCCGGCCCACTCCCCACTGACAATTATACTCGGAAAAATGAATAACTGTATTTCACACTATTTAATATTTATTTTAATGTTATAGTAATATGGGTTTCATAATATAGTTATAATAATTAGAACATCTTATTCAGAATCTATTGCCCTTATTAATATTAACTCAATACGAGAAGGTAAGTACAAAGTGGTCAGAATTACATTTTTACATCGAGATTCTCACAAAATAAGAGTCATTCATAATTCTAGGGCTGAAAGCTAGAAGAGCCAATGTCAAAATTTTGCATTTTGAGGAAAACGGGATTGAAGGTTTCTTTCTGTAATCAAAACTCAACCTTTATTAGCAAACATTATTCCTTTATTTCAGTAAATTGCGCACATATGCACTCTCATTTGATGCCTTTTTCAAAATCATGCTGTCTGCTTTGGCTTCAAGAAAATTCATTCTTCATTATTCATCTTCATCTGCATCATCTTCACTTAGGACATTGGCTCATTGGGTGCACCTAATGATTTGATGACATTGGCCCTTGTAGCACTGAAAGCGCAGCTGATTTCGAGTTCAGCCCTACCCTTATCTCAAAAAATGGTTTTTTTAACATTGGCCTTTCTTGCATTCAGCCCTGGAATTATATCTAATATTCTTAGTAATTATTATTAATTACATGTCCATTCAGTATACATAAAACTAGCAAAATACT
Organism: Bathynomus jamesi; assembly: GCA_023014485.1. Lineage (NCBI taxonomy): Eukaryota > Metazoa > Arthropoda > Malacostraca > Isopoda > Cirolanidae > Bathynomus > Bathynomus jamesi. Next base: position 1,009,930 of record JAJOZX010000663.1, on the reverse strand, counting down.
TTTCTTTTTTCAACTCTATAATGTTGCACGCCCACATCACTTTGAGGATTTTGTGCCATTAGTCCACACATTAGATCATACATAATAAAAAGCATTCTAAACATCAAAATTAGCTGTGGCTCGTGACAAGAGCTGGATAGCACATATAATTCAAAGTTTTTTAAAGTTTCTGTACTTTGAAATTCCAGCCACTTTAGTCCCCTCCCCCACACATTTATTTATAAATAGCTCCACTTCAGAAATCTTGATCCAATATTATGATACACAAACATGCAATCATACCGTAGAATTATTTCAGTAAAGCCACCGGCCTCACCGGCTCCCTGGTTCACCAGCCCATCGGGAAAATTCCAGAACTCCTGACAGGCCAGTCCGTAACTGTATATAGAATAGATTACAAAGTGTTAGATGCCCTACTTTCTGAATGTCACGATCGTATGGAATTAATACCATCAATAAAATCCTCTTTCATAGTTTTTAGTGATTAATTATGAAAAATATATAAACATAAATAGAGCTATATATATCTATATATATATATATAAAGTGCTCTACCAAGATGAGAACATGAGTATACTAACATGAAGGTTCGAAATATTAAAACTAGATTTTAATATAAAGGGTTTACCCATGTAATGAGGTTTTCTACGCATATTTATGACTGAAACTTCAACAAATCATTTACAAGATGCTTTTGTCATTCTTTTGCTAGGCATATGTGGCAACTATGTCCATCAGTTAGTATAAAAACTTGCTAGTACCCATCTAACATTGTAACACCTTAATATACAAATTTATCTTTTAATCATATCCATATCATAAAATAGTAAATTTCGACAATAATGTTTAGAAGGCAGTATATATATATATATATATATATATATATATATATATATATATATATACACATTTAGGCAGACAATCCACAAGAATAGCTGCCAGATTGCGCTATTTATTTAATTTGTATACCAAATGATTTCTACATACATTTCAAGCAACATTCTTTATATGGATTTATTCCAAACAGCGAGTTATTTAAAACAAATTTTGGTTCTTTTGCATTATCCTCCCAACACTAATTTTTTTATATAATGTTGGTTTGGTTTTGGTTATGGTACTTTATTTTCCTTCCATTATAAAAAAAATTAGTGTTGGTATTAGGTTAGGTTAGGTTAGGTTAGGTTACGGTAAAAACAGCCCGCCGCAGGCGTTAGCCGTTATAAAAAAAAATTAGTGTTGGGAGGATAATGCAAAAGTAGCCAAATTTTCACCTTAATATACAAATTTATCTTTAAACTATAATATAAAAAAATATTGATATAACTTTATATTAAAACTAGATTTTAAGTTTTAGTAGGGCATACCCAGCAAATGACATTTTCTATGCATATTTATAAAAAATGAAATTTATGGCATAACTTAGATATTTTGCGCCTTTCTCTTCAACATTACTGCATTATTTTTAATGTAATTTTAAAACCAGCTTTTGGATCAAATGAAATCTTACTATTCACGGATTAAAGTAAATTTTCTTCAGTGCAATTCTCGAATTAAACACTGCCTAGAGGATATGAATCCTAATCCAGTGTATTGCAGTGGCGGCTTTTCAGAGGAGGCATGGGAAGCCAGGCCTCCTGTTTTTATCACTAAAAACTATGAAAGAGGATTTTATTGATAGTTTTAATTCTATACGATCGTGATATGCAGAAAGTAGGGCATCCAACACTTTCTAATCTATTCTATTTATATAGCATATATTATAGACAATTTTGGGCCTCCCTACTCTCCCTGACCACCAGCCGCCACTGGTGTATTGTCACAAACACATTTAAAAACGTAGAAGATTGGGGCATCCTATCCAGCAATAAAGAATAATGAAATGCTTCGATATACAGGGTGTTTAATAACATGTGGGACGCACTGTCAGGATGGATTTAGGACCTGAAAACAATGAAAAAAGTTTATATAAACATATGGCCGAAATCGCTTTGTTTCCGAGTTACAGCCCGTTATGTGTTCCAGCAAGTATCCGCCTTACCTTTAAAGGAAGTGCTGAAAATGACCACCTTGAGATTGAATACACGCCTGAACACGCGTTCAAACAGGTATTTTTTCCAGGTATTGCTCGGATTTTCTGGCATCCTTGTTTTACACGTTGGCGAAGCATTTCAACGTTGTCAATGGGTGTCACGTAAACGATGGATTTCAGATGACCCCACAGATAAAACTCGAGTGGATTCAGGTCCTGAGAGCGAGCAGGCAACGCAATGGGTTCCCCACGGCCTATCCATTTATCAGGGAAATAGTCATCCAAATAGTCTCTGGCTACTCGAATAAAATGAGGCGGAGCGCCGTCATGCATAAACCACATACGACGTCGGACACCAAGAGGAACTTCATCTAGTAAATCGATTAAATCATTCCTTAAAAAATTGAAATAGGATTCTCCTGTTAATCTTCCACGCAAAACAAAAGGACCGATTAAGTTGTCGGCAGTAAGTCCTGCCCATACATTGATACTAAATTATTGTTGGTGCGTTGACTGGATGATGGCATGCGGATTCTCTTCGGCTCAGTGATTAGTGTTGTGAAAATTGATCACGCCATTTCTTGTGACGGCAGCTTCATCAGAAAACAACACGGAGGATAGAAAAAGAGGATCGCGAGCACAATGTTGAAGGAACCAAGTACAAAAAGCCTTTCGTGGTGTCGTAGTGGGAAATCAGCTTCAGTAAGGCCTTGTACTCTTTGAATGTGATATGGGTAAAGCTGTTGTTCCCGTAAAATTCTTTACACATTTCTGTATCTTACCCCTCTGCTGCTGCTATCCTTCGGGCGATGACACCAAGATGTTCCTCCACGCGTTTCAGGACCCGCTCCTCCAACTCAAGGGTTCTGGCGCTCAATGGTCTACCACCATCTGAAACTCGTTTGTTGAATGATCCTCTATCACCAAGACGCTCGTCTATTCTCTGAAAGGTCTTCTTATCTGGCAGACGGCGATTCGGAAACCTTTCCGCATAAAGACGTCGTGTTGCAGCCGCATTACACTCGACAAGTCTATACATGAGATGCATGTCTGCCATTTCTCTGTTTGAATAAGCCTCTATTCTCACTTCAAATGCACACTATCACTGAATAGCACAAAAACTTTTAAGGTTTTTTTCATTGGCCTGCACTTATTCACGGTAAGAAGTTAAGAATACGAAGAGTGAAACACCGCGATGCACCTCTGACTGACTGATGGCTCTACACTCAACGATATTGAAACGTCATCGAGTGTACGAAACATTACAATCGGCAAGGCCATACATGAAATAAGTCTCGTACACACTCACAAATATTGTCGGCAAGCAGTGTTTGTAAACAGTTTGCGGAAAGAATTGCTGGAACACAAAACGGGCTGTAACTCTGAAACAAAGCGATTTCGGGCATCTGTTTATATGTACTTTTTCAATTGTTTTCAGATCCTGAGTCCATCCTGAAAGTGCGTCCCACATGTTACGATACACCCTGTACTTATCCGCTTGCATAAGTATTAATTACGAGGGCCACTCAATATATTTTGCCCCACCTTTTTTTCTTCCTTTCCAAGTTTCCTTGTAAAGTCCAGAAATTTTGTACACAAGTAGTTACATACCTTACAAGTTTTAATTTTTCCACATCCTTTTCTACGGCTTTCTTCCACTTCGAAACAAGGGCCTTTATTCCTTGCTGGTGAAAGTCTGCTGGGTTCCGCTGGAGTCACCTCTTAACCTCCTCAACAACCTCATCGTCAATCTGAAACTTTCTTCCACAAATAACATCCTTCATTGGCCCAAACAAATGGAAGTCTGAAGGTGCCAGATCCCGGCTGTATGGAGGGTGAGGTAACAGAGTCAAGCGCATTTTTGTGATGGCCTCTCTTGTTTGCAAACTGTTGTGTGGTCTAACTGGTCTTGCTTTATTGTGCAAAAGAAGGACATCTTCCAGTTTTCTATCCGGTCGAACTCGCTTTATACGTCTCTGGAGTCTCTGTACGGTAGCAATATATGCTTCTGAGTTGCTTGTTTGTCCTTTCTTCATGATGCCCACCAGAATCACCCCTTTCATGTCCAGAAGATGGTGGCCATAACCTTTCCTGCAGAGGGAGCCATTTTGAACTTTTTCTTGCGTGGGGAGTCTGCGTGATGCCACTCCATGAATTAGCGTTTTGTTTCAGGTTCAAAGTGATGTACCCAAGTCTCATCCCCAGTCACATCTCGTGAACGGAAGTCATCCCCTTCTGTCTCGTATCGAACCAACGACTCAGAAGCAATTTCTTTTCTTTGGGCTTTGTGATCTTCAGTTAGTTCGCGAGGAACAAACCGTGAACACACTTTTGAGTATCCCAGTAGCTGAATTATCATATTCACACTTCCTTCACTAATTCCTAGCTCCAGTGATAGCTCCTTGTATGTGACGCGCCGATTTGATCAAATGATACTGTTAGCACGTTGCACAGTGTGAGATGTGACAGCCGATGCCGGGCGACCGCTGCGTGGCTCATCATCGAGGATGGCTCTCCCTCTCTCCGATGATCTCACACGTTTAGACCAGCGTCCAACTGTGCTTCGATCAACAACAGCATCTCCGTAAACATTTTGCAGGCGTTTGTGAATATTTCCAACTGTTTCCTTCCCTGCGGTTAAGAACTCGACAACAGCTCTCTGTTTACGACGCACATCACTGTCAGACGCCATTTTAGAAACTGCGTTAACCATCAGCTTTATACAAGAGCGTTTAAAAGTGGTTTCATATAAGGAGGGGAGGTTCAAACTGGTAAAATCCGGTTATGTGAAGCGCAGAAAGTTCAAACTTACGGCCCATAAGACATTTCAACTCCATGGCCTATTATTTAGCTAAGAAAAAAGGTGGGGCAAAATATATTGAGAGCCCCTAGTATATTTTCACTATATTAACATTATGACTGCACAAAAACAGAGGAGGCCCGGCCTCCCATGCCTTCCTGAAAAACCGCCACTGTTGCGTAGTGTTCCAGCTGCAGTGGTACAGGAGACTATGGAAATGAAGATGGAAAATACTCTTAGAACACTGTTATGTTTCACTGGAGGTGTTTTTCTAGTTTTATTTTAAATCTTTTCTTGTATTCTAAATATATATTTTATACTTGACTTGTCCAGCTTTCCATAGAAATTTTGAATTTTAAGTTTTGGTGGGAATAAATTATTCTAACAATATATTGTAATTTTTATTTTAACCCTCACAATAATTAGTTGTTGATCCTCTTTTAGCGTTTTCCCCGTACTCAATCAATAACCGATATATATATAGTATATATATGGGATGAGTGTGCCCCAAAGTTCACCTGAACCAGAGCAGAAACAGAGTAATCAGCCAACTCAATTCAACACCCAAGGCTGGGAGCGACAACGACACACCACTTAATGTCCGCCGCCGTAACCATTGCGCGCCAATATATATTGTATATATTACCACTAATCAATGTTTTGACAATTTAAACTATAGTTTAAAAGGAAAGAGAATGAAAAGTTTCATATCACAGATCACCATTCTACTCATATGCCCATTCAGGGTACGAGCAGTTCGCATCATTATTTTCCAGTGGATAGAGAATCAACGTACTAACGAGGTTTCTGTACATGACTCATCACCATTGAAAGTAGAAATACTTTATTTTATCTTAATTAAAAAAATGTCCAAATCCGTATCCATTTTTATGTAATTTTCGTCAGTTTGTATTGGAGACACCTCCAGTTATCATCAGTTCAGGAGCAAGATACACCACGAGGTTGTTTCCTCCCCAAGACGGCACAAATTCACCTGTATTGATCGTATGTACATTCATACTGCTCCAGGCTTGCTCTACACAAGCCAGACCAAAAACTACAAGAATATGGGATCTTTTCCGTTCTACCCCGGCAACAATTTCTCGTGTAGTTTTACTTACTGAATTCAATAATATATATTTTATTTTGGAGAAAGTATTCGTGCTTTAATTAGTTATGGTTACAATTATTATTTTTTTTCTCTCTTTTGTAGATATTGTTATGGATGATAAATGGAATTTCATAAACATAGTTAAGGAAATAACGTTCTACCCCAGCCTTCTTTAGTTAACCTTATAAGGCTAACTAACGAAAATATCACGACCTAACCTAACCAATCGTCAAGGGCGTACAGTTGATTTAGCTAAACAAATGAACAAGAGACATTGGGGAACATCTAGAAATATGATAGATTCTTATTTATGTGAATTTCTGTGGAGGAGACGACAAAAAAGAAAGGACATTTTTAATGAAATCTTAAATGCAATCTCCACTTTTAAATAAAATAAACGGACTATAACTCTTTTGTTATTAATTTCTCCAAAATAAGATATATATTATTGAATTCAGCAAGTAAAACTACAGTAGAAAATAATATATATATTTTCATTTTTTGTTGATGGGGTAGAACGGAAAAGAGCCAGAATATGCAATCTTAAACTTTCCATTTATACAGGCATCTATTTTTAAATCATTATTATTATTCCGTTTAAACTATCGTTATCACAGTTCCATACCGTTTGAGTTTTATTCCACGTCGTTTTCTCCTTCATTAAGTCTTGCCATTCAATGATCTCAGTTTTATAATTTAACCGAGTTAAAATTGAATAACGAAGACTTAATCTACTGTAGTTTGACCAAATTAGAAATAATAATTATATATTATTCACATAAATTTATAGTTGTTTTGTATATGCAGACTCAAAATGAAATAAAACATACTGTATATATTGCTACTGCTTTACGTGAGAAATTGAGAGAGGCCTACAGACAGAGTTCGAAATTAATAGATAGATAAGTTAATATGCAGGTTGAAGGATTGATATACATGTACTAAACGAAGTTTGTACATACCCAAAATATTTAATTCACTGGCTGAATACACGAACTGAGAAGAATCCATACCTGCAAAAGAAATTATAGATTATGCTATGTACAATTATTTGCCTGTTTATCATTATTATTATTATTATCATTATTATTATTATTATTATCATTATTATTATTATTATTATCATTATTATTATTATCATTATTATTATTATTATTATTATTAGTTATATATGTATTACTGTTGTTGTTGGGCGTAGAAGACAGATTTACCAGAATAAAATGCACATCCTTCTAATAGAAGTACCATTTATTAGGGCACGTATTTAATACTAAGTACGTTTATATGTATAGTCATGAAGGGTTAAGGGTCACTGCATACCTGCAGAAATTTTTGCGCCTTTTTTTTTTTTTTAACAACAACGCTTTTTGGCCTTCCCATTTGACAAAGTTGCTTCGAAACGTGTTCAACAGAGAATACAGCTTCCCTTTGTATGGAAGTGTAAAATTTAACACTTTCTTTGCTTGCAGCGTGTGTATTTTGACTGCAAAACTCACCGTTCAGCAATGGAAAGATTATCTTTAAAAAAGGTGTGTATTCAGCAGTATTAAGATATCTCTCGATATACGAGTATACTAGGTCATGTCTTCAAAACATTCCAGATCTCTGCTTACTCCAGTTTACACTAACTCTGAAATGTCTTACTGTCCATTCTCTATTAAACTGGAATAGATTAAAAGGAGGTTGTCCGAAAGCATAACGGATCTCCAAAGTGGTATATGTCTGTGTGACATGTCCTTGGCTCATTAACCATCTCCGGCCCAACGGGTCCATATGGACTCATGATAGTGTTTTGCGCATAAATCGTACAACTTTGCCTATTGACTCCATTAGACCCACAAGTCGCTTGTCTCGGAACTTAACTACTGGGATGGCAGCCCTAGAAAGCGGTGTGTGGTTTGTTTGTTCTCCTTACACCTTTTCTTGTGAACAAGAAAGAGTTGGTCTAACAGCAACAAAGGTGAGCGCTATACAAAGTATTATCCACCAAGGTAAGTACACCCAATTTTATGGTTGCAGAAAGAAATGTAAGAACGGTCCATTTATAGCCATTTAGAGTCATAGCGAATTTATCACTAAACTCTATTTTTTAGGGGGGTCGGGGGAATATGTTTAAGGTTTTCACTTGTGCTTGATTCTCGTGATAATCTTGTGACAAAAAATGCAATGTTTGCAAGCCATACTTTTGCGCAGATTGTACATCACGTGGTGAGGAGGGGTGCTTTGTGTTCGTTCTATAACCAACGATAGTCGTACAGGTCGATGGTTCGTCACTAAATTTTGTGATATCAAAAACAATTCCATTTACAAATGTATTAGGTTGTATCTAACTCTGATCACAGTCTGACTGTTTAGTTATATAATAACAAGTGATGATATTACAAGCATCAGCTGTACGAAACATCTTTCACGATCTACAAACTCTTACGAAGTACAACACATTTTATTTGTAGCCCTTCCCCTAAAATCTGTTTTCAAATAATTTTTTCGGGTGCTCATATTTTTTGCCACTCTCATTAATTGGCTAGTATTCACTCTCCCTTTTTATATTTTTGTTCTGTTACATAATACGTGTTTGTGTCAACTTTTAATAGATTCGGAACATTTTTAGAGGTCACTCAAGTTTGAACCTGACATTGGCAAACTGGCTAGCTGGCTGGCTTGCTGCCTGGTAGGCCCTACCAGGTCCCATCAGAATATATTAGGGGGCCTTGAGCATGATTTATTCTGTTTACTTTTTCACTCCAAATCTTGTAGTGTTTCAAATTAAATTTAGAACTTTATTGTCTTCTATTTTCATCCATAGGTTTCGGAAAAATAATGGCGACCAGAGGAAAACTGATCTTTGGCTAATACGCCAACCAGGGTCAGATTTAGGCATGGGCAAACGGGGCTACAGCCTAGGGGCCTCGCAATAAAGAGGGGACCCCAGAAAGCAGAAAAGAAAATTTTTCTAACATATATTCACTATTGCCAAAATTGCCAGTAAAGTAGTTATCTCCCTTTTGTCCCTTATGTCACATTGCCTGTGCCAAACACGGTTTAGACCGTGGGAGTCTTAGCGCTGGAATTTAAAATCAAATGTTGGAGCTATTGAAGAATAGGGACCCCAGCCTTCTTTAGTTAGCTTTATAAGGCTAACTAACGAAAATATTATGACCTAACCTAACCAATCGTCAAGGGCGTACAGTTAACCTAACGATTGGTTAGGTTAGGTCGTGATATTTTCGTTAGTTAGCCTTATAAGCCTAACTAAAGAAGGCTTGGGTCCCTATTCTTCAATAGCTCCCAAATGTTTTTCTATTTTATTTATATTAGTTTAGTTAACTTATTTTATTTAACAATGTCCACTAATTTTAAAAATTTTGTGTAATATTTTCTGTTTTCTCCCAAACCTGCTTTAGCTCCTGGGCCACGTAGAGGACAAATATGTCTTCTTTTCAATTTTATAAATAACAAATATTACAGAAGTTCTTTTTTCTTTTCATCATACCACTAATAAAATATTACGTGTTTCAGCAGAGCTAACATTGGCCATTATGCCATTTTGGATTAAAAGTAATCTCGAAGTGGAAAGGAAAGACAAAATCATTGAAAAAATCGTGAAGCTTGTCAAGCAGTATGAAGGACTGAAAAAAAAAAGTTGAAACCGCAGGAAAGATGCTCTGAAGGATGAAGGATGAGATCTTTCAAAATGATTTGGAAGGTATCCTTGATGTTGCTTCGAGCGAGGCTTCAGAGAGAACAAACGAAGAAACTCAGCAATTTCTCATTCTTCAAAGAGGAGATCCAGCTTTTTCAAGTATGAGTTCCTTTTATAAGAAACTAGAAAACAGGGCCGAAAGATAAAAACTGAAGAACAGGAGGAGGAAAGAAGAACAACGAAAAACTGAGGCAGAAACAACACGGATTCTAAAGAGCATCAGCACATCATCTGAGGTAAATATCACGGACTCTTTCAAATTCAAAACCTTTCTCTCCACTAGTAAGCAAGCAAGACCACCCCCATCAAGGGAGCGCCAAAGAAACATCCTCCCTCTAGAAATCACTGCAACGCTTGATAGGACAAACATCTCAGATAGGAAGGCCACATTCATCCTGGCAAGTACGGCTAAGAACCTAGGACATGGCCTTTAGGATATGACACTATCAATAGCCTCAGTTCGCCGTGTTCGGCTACAGAACAGGAAGATTTTAGCAGAGGAAGCAAAGGCCAAATTTGATCCAGAATATCCTTTGCTGTTACACTAGAATGAAATATTGCTTCCTGATATAGGAAATGACAGTGCTGATAGGATTGACATACTAATGTCTGGTAATGGATAGGAGCAACTACACGGTGTTCCTAAGATTACGCAATGGACTGGGCGGAAGATGGCTGAAGTATGTCTTAATGCTCGTGAATCTTGAAATATCCAGGGTGACGTAGCTGGACTGATATTCGACACCACAGCTGCAAGCAAAGGGGTACACAGTGGTGCTTGTCTTGATAGAAAACCAACTCAGCAGAGAACTATTGTACTTTGCATGCCTTCATTATTTCCATGAGGTGATGCTGGGGGAAGTGTTTTGGGTGTGCCTGGATACATCGAGTGCCCTAGATATTCTACTGTTCAAGAGGTTTCAATCAAATTGGAATTTCATCGCCAAATCCCAGTATAAGACAGCTTTCGATGACCAAGCCTTGGCAGCAAGCTTCATCCATTTCACCACGCTCGCTGAATGACTAAGGCCATCTATGCCTTGAAATTATTCCTTTTACAGGATCAGTTCTCTATGTCTCCAGCAGAGCTTCATGGTCTCACCCGATTACAGCCTTTTGTCACGTTGGTATATGTGAAACATGGATGTTGATACCCAGAAGCGATCTGGGACTTCTTAGAACGTTGGAAATGCACACTATCGAAGATCAACGGATATCTGTCACATCTCTGGTACCTAAGGGAACCTCTTGCCGGTTTAGCTTTCTTTGATGATGATATTAGCGAAGAGGAAAAAATAGAAATGGTCAAAAACCTATCCAAGCCTGCATCCACCGAAAGATTAAAACGACTCCAAGGAAAAAAGTTAAGGATTTTAGAAACAGGAAGTTGAGCTCCTTTATGACAAAGGCAACCTTTTTTGACGACCTCAAACTTGATAAGTCTTTTCGAAGGAAGGAACTGTCACTCTGGGTATCCGATCGCGGCTATCAAGAGGCTCTCTGAAAGGAGTTAAAGTTTTGAGTGTTGTTAACGATCGCGGTGAGCGAAGTATCGCCCTGATGAAGGAGTTCAACAATTCTGTTACAAAAGATGAAGATCAAAAGCAGTATCAAAACTGTTCCCAGCCGCGAAGAAGGCCAGTTATTTCAGCTAATTTGTTAAATAAAAAGAATTCAAGTAGCTAACATTAATTAATTAATTAACATTTGAATAAAATTAATTAAATGAATAAACTCCAACAAAAGTGCGAAATACAGCCATTTTATAATTTTATGTTATTAGGGTCAAGAAGTCTTCAACTTGAGGAACCCCTAAATTCTTTTCAATCCGTAAGAAATTTACTCAAATTAGTTTTCCCTGTTAATGTAATAAGCGCATTGATAAGGAAAATAAATTTTTAAATGTTTATGCTTCTGAATCACCCTAATATATACTGTGAACAATATTATATTTATTGGAGCTCTAACTTTCCTGAATGTTAATAATCTTAGAATTTTGAAATCCGTCTTTAAAGTTAAAAATAACCAAAATTTAAAAAAGTACGATTCCGGTTAAAAAGTGGATTTCTTTTAACTCATTAACTTCAAACAATAACAACTGACCACATTGTAAACTTTTATTTATTTTTTTCCTAAACTTCAGTCTTTTGAAATGGCCGCAAATGTATTTGTTCCAGGTAATTTTTAGTCCAATGCTGGAAATTAATTTTTTATTCGTTTTTCTTTTAGTATTTTAAGAATTTTAAAACTAATTAAAAGATTAAAAGTAATTAATCTCTATTTAATATTTATAGTATTTCCTTGAGGATGGAAACGAATGTTTCCTAGACGTTGGAGCTGTAATAAATATATTATTTAAACTGTCATTGGTCTTCCTTATCTGTTGCAAGATTTCGCTTCCTAAAAACTAAACATTGAGAACACTTATCTGTATAAGGTGACCCCTTAGAGATAAACTGTCATATTAAAAAAAGTAAGGGGACTAGAGCTCCCAAACTTCATGGATGCTTACCTCAGCATGTTGTTCGACTTAATTGAGAAATTTCTCGATGTGTCCCCTTTCCTGCTCAACGCAGGCCTCCAAACGTGGACGCCACTGATCAATACACCTGTTTACATATCGTTGAGACATCTTCTCCCGGCTGAGCAGAATTATTTCGCGTAGTTCATCTACAGTATGTCTCTTATATTGGTACCAGGGATGTAAACTTTGGATTTCAGGACTTCCCAAACACCATAGTCTAGTGGTGAAAGATCGGGGCTACTAGCCGACCACATATTGGGTTCGATAAAATCCGGTGTTTCGTTCTCAAGGAATGTGACAGTTTGGGGTGCTCTGTGAGCAGGGGCTCCATCTTGTTGGAAAGTATATTCAAATGTTTTACCACTCTATCTAACTGATACTCGACGAATTAGATATACTTTCAAACAAAATGGAGCCCCTGCTCACAGAGCAAGCCAAACTGTCACATTCCTTGAGAGCGAAACTCCGAATTTTATCGAACTCAATATGTGGCCGGCTAGTAACCCCGATCTTTCACCACTAGATTATGGTGTTTGGGAAGTCCTGAAATCCAAAGTTTACATCCCTGGTACCAATATGAGAGACATAGATGAACTACGCGAAAGAATTCTGCTCGGCTGGGAGAAGGTGTCTCAACTATATTAAACAGGTGTATTGATCAGCGGTGTTCACGTTTGGAGGCCTGCGTTGAGCAGGAAGGGGGACACATCGAGCAACTTCTCAATTAAGACGAACAACACGCTAAGGTAAGCATCCATAAAGTTTGGGAGCTCTAGTCCCCTTACTTTTTTTAATATGACAGTTTACCTCTAAGCGGTTACATTTTTTACCCACCCGGTATATATATATATATATATATATATATATATATATATATATAAATAAACAAGGTGGGAGGAAAGTCTTTAAGGATTTTATACATACAATTATTTAGTTAACCTTATACAGATAAGTGTTCAAATGATGAAACAAATCAAACAAAAAGTCTATGAGAATTTTATTCATACAAATATTTTGCTAAATTGTAATTTAATCTTGAAAGAGTTCTCTATCCGCTATAGTACATCTGTGGATTCTCTCTCTGAAACTATTCATTGTTCTTCTGAACATATCGAGTGAGATCCTTTCAGTTCTTCAGCTATTCTGCGGCCAAGGGCATTCACATTTGGACAGATGAAACCAGGAATGTAGAGTTTGTCGTGCAAATAAGCCCAGAGCCAGAAATCACATGGGGTTAAATCAGGTGAGCTGCAGAGTAATGTGGCGGCGCTCCATCATGTTGATAAAACCAATTCCTGTCAACGCCGTTAGTAAACTGTGGCAAAACTTTGTCTCTCAATACCTGCCAATACCGTTTTCTATCCATCGTATTTCTCGATGTGTCAAAGGAAACGAGTCTTCAATAACCAATGTACGCCCAAACTGACATTAATGTAGCCTTTTTAACGGGTTTACCCAACCGTATTTTGGGATTTTTTTGCCCAGTAATGAACGTTGTGTTTGCTTCCTTTACTCGTTAAACCGAAGACGCATTCATCTGAAAATTTGATCTTTCGAACGAAATCTAGAACACTGTTGAGCTTTAGTCTCATTGTTTCAGAAAACTGCAGCCGTCTATCTGACAGGGGTTTTCAACCTTTCGTCTACTGCGTACCTATTTTACATTGTCGGTGCTCCCTACGTACCCGCTGAAAGGATGAATTCATAGAAAATACAAGAATGACATTCAGTTATGTTGTATTAATGTTCATAACTCTACAAATATCATATAATAAGTTAGGGCGCGTAGTATTAGTTTTAATTTTGTTGTTGTTTATAGACCTCCCGTTCATTCCTTCGACACCGATACTAGATTTTACTCACTTCTTGGTAACTTTATTGACAATCGGAATAGTATAATTGTCGGAGACTTTAACTGCCTTAATGTTAATTACGAGACTTTTACTGGTAATGAGGAGGGTTTGAGATTGATTGAGTTCATGGAAGATAACACTGCCCAACACCAATTTTGCTGATTTAATTCTAACACCTGTTTTTAAGTAACTTTGGTGTGCTGATTTAAAAAATCACCTTAGTTTTTGCCTATCACGTCAGGTTTTTGAGTAATCAAATACGGATATTTTGGAGATATCGCATTTTGGCAGGGTTATGCCCAATTTTTTTTCTTTTCAAAAAATAAGTTTTTACATACTCAGAATCAGCATGGAAAAGTAAACAATTGTGCAGGGAGTGAACTTTAATATACAATGGTAATATTGACACATAAAGTGATTAAAAGTGTTTAAATAAGCAAAAAATGAATCCATATTAAAGCAAGCACGGGACCAGTTTTCTTAACATTGTCTTTTTCTTGTTTTCTTACTTTTCAGTGCTGATAAATTTTCTCTTATAGGACTTCCTAGAATGAGAGATGTCAAGACAATCTCTTTGCAGGCTCCAGCAGTAGTCAGCCATCATATGGGTATCCCATCTTCCTTGGTATCGTTCTTCCATCACTTTGATATCTTGGTGGAACCTTTCACCTTGCTCTTCACTAACATCACCAAGATTTTCTGGAAATTTATCCAGATGACTGTTGAGATAGTGAACTTTAATGCTCATGTTGCAACCCAACTGCTGAAAGTTTACAAGTAAATCCTTTACAAGATCTTTATAATTTTCAGACTTTTTGTTTCCTAGGAAGTTCTTAACTACTGCCACAAAAGCATTCCAAGCTCTTGCCTCCGTTTCAGTCATTGAGTTACTGAACTGCGTACATGTTGTACATGACCTTTAGATTTAATGCACAGATTTGTGTATTCCACAGATAAAATTTTAACAGCAAAACAGCTGTTAACAGGTCTCAAAAATCATCAATTTTGATAAGCGGCCTTCATGGATCACCCAAAATAGGCATATTGCATTGCACGAAAACCTGATGTGATGGACAAAATCTAAGGTGATTTTTGAAATCAGCACATCACTATTATCCAGAAACAGGTCTTAGAATTCAATCAACAGCAAAAAATTTTTTTTGTTGGGCAGTGTAATTTTTTACGATAGATGGTTACCGAACCAACGCGCGGTGACAATATTTTAGATTTGGTGATGACGAACGGCGAAAATATAGTCGAAGGTTTAGAAGTAGGCGAGAGTTTAGGACGTAGTGATCATGAAATTCTTAGGTTTAAGTTATTGATAGAAAACACTAAGGATAGTAACGTAATAGAACTCCCTGATTTTCGTAGGGCCAATTTTGATACTTTTGCGGATAGGATGAGAGTAGTGGACTGGGATAACTTATTTATGGGTAATGACACAAATTTGCGTTGGGAGGCGTTTAAAGAAAGTTTTATGAATATTGAAAGAGAGTTTATTCCTCATAGGCCCAAGCGCGCTAGAAATCATGGTAGGCCCAGGTGGTGGACTAGGGAAATAGGCGAGTTCATAAACGAGCGTAACAGAGCGTATAGACTTAATAAGCGTAATAGCACGGCAGCTAACTTTAATAGATATATCGAGCTTAGACGTCAGGTTAAAAGATCAGTTAGGAATGCTAAGCGTAATTTAGAGATACTTATAGCTGCGGATAGTAAACATAATCCAAAAAGTTTTTTGAATACGTCAATAATCGTAAGCCGATAAAAGATAACATAGGCCCTCTAGTGGAGGATGTTAACGGTGCTTTGGCTTCTGACGCTTAGGCGATGGCGGGTATTTTCAATAACTTTTTTGCGACAGCTTTTACCGTAGAAGACGTAAATAATGTCCCCGACGTGGACGGTATCGTTCTATTTAGTAGCGAGACTATTTTGGATGAAATAACTGTTTACGAGGATGAGATTGCGCATTATATCGATAGGCTAAAAGTTAGCAAGGCTCCAGGCCCTGACGCTTTTTATCCCAGACATTTGAAAGATTTGAAAGACGTTATTGTAGGCCCCTTAACGAAGATTTTTAATCAGTCACTCGAAACGGGGATTATTCCTGAAGACTTCGAATTAGCTAACGTCACGCCCATTTTTAAAAAAGGCGACCGCACAGTAGCTAGCAATTATAGGCTCATTAGCTTAAGGTCAATTGTCGGTAAACTATTGGAATCCGTAGTTAGGGATCGTATCATCGATCACTTAGAAAGTCGAGATTTGATTAATAGTAGTCAGCATGGGTTTCGACGCCATAGATCTTGTTTAACTAATTTGTTAGAATTTTATAACGAAATAGTGCGCGAATACGATAGGCATAGAGCGGCTGACGTTATTTATTTAGATTTTAAAAAGGCGTTCGATACAGTTCCGCATAGAAGATTAATTGCGAAGGTTAAAGCGCACGGTATACGCGGCCAGGTAGCTAACTGGTTAGAGGAATGGCTTCATGCTAGGAGACAGAGGGTCATTTTTAATGGTAGTGAATTGGAGTGGTTGGATGTAGGTAGCGGTGTCCCACAGGGTTCAGTGTTAGGCCCATTGTTATTCGTAATTTACATTAACGACATAGCTGTAGGATTGACTAGTAACTAAAATAGGCGGTAAGGTTGTTAACGAGGACGATAGAAATAGGCTCCAAGACGATGTAAATAGGATTATGGAGTGGACAGATAAGTGGCAGATGCAATTTAACGTAGAAAAATGTAAAGTTTTGCATATAGGTTCTCGTAACAATAATTACACGTACACGATGGTTGACAGAGTAGCGAACGTTGACGAGGAAGTAAATTTAGGCGTACGCGTATCTAAGGATTTAAAAGTTAGGAACCAGTGCCTGGAGTCTTGCGCAGAAGCTAATAGGATGTTAGGCTTCATAGCGCGTAATTTCGAATTTAAATCGAAGGATATTATATTGGCCCTTTACAAGTCCCTAGTCAGGCCTCATTTAGAATATGCTGTTCAGTTTTGGGGCCCGTATTTGCGTGAGGATATTGATAGGTTAGAAAGGGTTCAGCGTCGTGCCACGAAACTATTTCCGTCATTGCGCAACAAGCCTTATGAAGATAGGATTAAAGAGTTAGACTTGCATTCACTCGAAACTAGGAGATTAAGGGGGGAGCTTATTGAAGTTTTCAAAATCGTTAATAACATCGATAACGTAAATTTTGACAAACTGTTCACTTTCGATAATAGCAATACTCGTAATATCGGATTTAAGTTGCGTGGTAGACGTTTCATTACTAATATCGCTAAAAACTTCTTTACGCTTAAAGTAATTGATAAATGGAATAATCTTCCCGCGCCCGTCGTGAACTCTACCAGCGTTAAAAAAAAAAAAACCGTCTAGATAGGCATTTTAAAAATATTAACGTTGTTTAAAATAAAAAAAACAATTGGCAACAGGAGCTCTGGGGATGGTAATTGGGGATGAGTCTGTTGACGTCTAATGCCAGCTTGTGACATGCCAGCGTGTGATATGCCAGCAAAAAAAAAAAAAGTTAGACTAACACGAACTTAGTTGTAGCTTGTTGAGTAAATTAACCCACATTTTTTCTTCTTCTCTCCTTATTTGCATGTCTGTAACTCTCTTTATTGCATGGCTGTAGTTTGCATGGTATGATAGTGTTTGAGTTCAGAATGTGTTGCATGGCTTGTAATGCGTTCTTATTTTACTTCTTTTCATCTTTCACGGCTTTCCAGCCTAGTGGGCTGCATCCTCTACCTCCCTATGGAGTAGAGGATCGGTCTGCAACAGCTGGAAGAATGTGTTGCTTTGAGTTAAGAATGTGTTGTTCTTGAGTTAAGAATGTATTGCATGGTTTGTAAGCGTTCTTATTTTAATTCTTTTCATCTTTCACCCCTTTCCGGCAGAGTTGGCTCTACCTCCCTCTGGAGTAGAGGACCGTTCTGCAATCTTTCCTATTCTCTCCGACTATTTTTCTGACTTGTCGGCAGTGGCCGGCGGATGAAGATGGTGTCTATTTTCTCGTTTTCTGAATGAATGTTAACCCACGAATGATAGGTGTTGCTACTTACTTAACCCCTTATTCTCTTCTCTTAACCCCCTACTCTTTCCTTTCTCTCGGGCTAACCTTAGAGTGGATCTTAGGGCCTTTGTTAGCCTCAGCTTCTGTAGAGCTGTAGATAATGATATATGCATACCCCCTGGTAAATCCCAGGCGTACCCCAGGTTGAAAACCCATGGACTCTATCAGAATCATCGTTGTATATGAGGTGAGAGTAAAGGAGTTTATAATCGTGCTACTCCTGCGATTTCAATGTTTTCGCCACTGAAAATTTGGAAATACCCAATTCCTGTGCGCCTTTTCTCGTTAAAGTTGTTGGATCGACTTGAAAACTGGCCAGGACATTTTCTTTATTGTTGTCTCCTGTCACCATTTCTGGCCTTCCGCCCGCTTTTTGGACAATCTTTTACCAAGCTCCCTGTTTCCAAAAGTTTGAGTTCCCAGTATGGAAGAGTGGTTGCATTTGGTGGTGGTTTATTATATTTTTCTTGAAATAAACGCAAACTTTCTTCACAATTATTATTATAAGAAATAGCCCATGATACACGATACATTTTTTCTTCATTGCTGTATTCCATCCTTACTGACATGGCGCTGACTCGGGCTTGAGCCTGGGGCTTAGGACCTTCCTGTTCTAACCTAGGGTCATTCCTGGCTTTTACAGTTGCTTTGAAAAGTATCGCATACATTGCATTGATACTGTAATTTATTTAGTATTAACAAATTATTTGTATGCATAAAATCCTTAGACTTTTCTCCCATCGGGTAGCTAGAAGAAAACGTCCCGATATTTAAAATACAGTAACTCAAAAATTATAAACTTTACAATCACGAAATCTGACTCAGTATAACTTCAATTAGTTAGCAACATTCCATAAAAATTTCAGAATTCTATGATACCTTCTATACTTTTTCCATAGTGAAAGAAGCAAAAATATAAATCACTGAAAACAATATAATGAAACCGCAAAAAGTCCACTTTTACTCGTAATTAGTGTGTGTCAAAGTGTCAAGGGGTGTAGGTGTGTAATCTGATAGCTTAAACTTTTTTTTCAACCTTTGTAATTATGGTTTTTAGCATAAAAGACAAGGCAATAATTGAGGTGTGTTTCAACGAGAAAGGTTGGGCTGATGAAAGAATCGTGAAAGAATTTCCTCGAAGAAATTGGAATAAAAAAAATCAGTGAATTGATTGATAAAGAAAATTCGAGAAATAGGATCGATTACAAGGAAAGATGGAAGTGATAGGCTAAAAAGTGTTTTCACTCAAGAAAATATAGCCTATGTATGATACAATCTGTTTATTTTTTCCAGGAAGATCGATCTGAGACTCACTTGTCACGGAGAAAAATCGCAAAAGATTTGGGGATGAGCCGCGGTTTCGTTCAATTAATGCAGAGAACTCTAAAGATTAAGGCATTCAAAAGAATACTGTCTCAGTGCGTGATAGTAATGTCACACAAAAAAGAAAGACTTGTAGAAAATTATTAGATAATTTTTCAGTTAGAGATGTTAAAAAAATTGTTTTCACTGATGAAAAAGACTTTACCGTTGAAATTGCGCGAAACCGGAAAAATTATGTTTACGGTACTCAGAAAAAATCTCGTTTTTCAAATAAAGTTATATTTTAGCTGGAGTGTCTTGGAATGGAAAGACTGATATTCATTTGATTGACACCAACAACACTAAATAAACTCTGAAACTTATGTTAAATTCTTGGACTAAAATCGCTTCCCGAATTGCCGCCGTCTGTATCCTGATAATGACTTCATAGTCCAGCAATTTCATACAAGCAAATCTACACAGGACTCTCTGGAACAGAATGTTACTTATTTCATTAAGAAAAATGAGTGGCCACCTCAATCACCGTTCTGCAACCCGCTGGAGTATTCGATATGGAACTCGTTGACAGAAAAAGTTTGTGAAGGACGAACAGAAAAGTTCACGGAAGGGAAATTAAAAGAAAACATATTTGAATGTTGGAACAAAGTAACTCAGAAAAGAAATCAAAAGATATATCATGTTATGGAAGAAAAGACTAAGAGCCGTTTGTGAGCAAGACGGTAGACATATTGATCATCTTTTTCCATAGACATTTTTGTAAGCAATAAAATTTCGATTCTATGATACGGTTTTCAGTGATTTCTATTTTTGCTTCTTTTACTATGAAAAACGTGAACAGGTAGAATTCTGAAATTTTTATTGGATGTTGTCAACTGAAGTTATACTGAGCCAAATTTCGTGATTGTAAAGTTTATAATTGTTTAGTTACTGTACTTGGATAATCTCTAGGAGCGCTCCATTTTTCAATATTAAACATACACTCATAAAACATATACCATTTGAAAGCTCATTCTGAGTCTAAAAATGCAGTAATCCAAAAGTATCAATAGCAAATGCAAGATTATAGAAAAAATTACAAGTTACATTTTTATAGTGAATATTTCCTGTTTTGGCTATAATGTACTTTTTTTCATAAAATATTTTTCCTGTTTGGGCTATTTTTTCGCTACTCTGCGACTTAATTAGTTGGTTGGATTCTGTTCTGTCTATTTTTTTTTCTAATTGGATTCAGTTTGGTCGTGTTTGTGATAGAATTATGACGTGCTGTTCGTGTGGTTTCTGACTTTGAGAACTTGATTCGTCATATGCCCTAGATGAAGAGAAAGCATTGGATGTTTTTACCTTTTCAATATTAAACATACACTCATAAAACATATACCATTTGAAAGCTCACATTTTTCTGAGTCTAAAAATGTAGTAATCCAAAAGTATCAATAGCAAATAAAAAGTAACTAGGTTTAATTGTTTGACGCGGTGACGTAATTAATTACATTATAAAGGTTGGCTAAGTTATAAATCTTCAGTCTGTGTTGTAAGATGGTATTTTTGGTAATTGTTACGCTAACCTAACCTAACATGAATGTTATTACATTATCATTTGTATAATTTAGGTCTCGGGGGTACGGGGGCTCCGCCCCCGTAAAGATCACGCATCACAAATTGATCGGTATAGGGTTTTATATTTAAACATAGTTACTTTTTATTTGCTATTGATAGTTTTGGATTACTACATTTTTAGACTCAGAAAAATGTGGGCTTTCAAATGGTATATGTTTTATGAGTGTATGTTTAATATTGAAAAATGGAGCGCTCCTAGAGATTTATCCTGTACTTTAAATATCGGGACGGTTTTTGGAGCTATTGAAGAATAGGGACCCCAGCCTTCTTTAGTTAGGCTTATAAGGCTAACTAACGAAAATATCACGACCTAACCTAACCAGTCGTTAGGTTAACTGTACGCCCTTGACGATTGGTTAGGTTAGGTCATGATATTTTCGTTAGTTAGCCTTATGAAGCTAACTAAAGAAGGCTGGCGTCCCTATTCTTCAATAGCTCCCTTTTTTTTCTGGCCACCTGATATATAGCTATATATAATAAGTAAAAGGACCAAGGAACAAATTCTAAAAAATTATTTTGATGGCTAAAAATATTAAATAGCATATGGTTGACATGCATGCAATTATTTACAATATTAATTGAATCTACTTGAAATTTACATACCTACTCAAACACGAAGTTTACCAAATTACCTCAGATCCTCCTAACACGTGTGCTGACTGCAAGACTAACTACGGGGATAAACAACCCTGCAACCTAAAACAATGATAAATAAACATTTCATATAGGACAGGGCGCCCCATATCCACGCCTGGATACTCATCCGTGCAAAAACATTCTCAGATACAGGGCTACCAAATCGCCTTAAACAACTTCAAAATTTTAACCAGCTGTTCTTCTTGTACAGATTTAAAAACGTTAAAATCACTCTATCCCTTTCATTGAAACTTTCATTAAATGAACAAACATCCATAGCTCGACTATACACAGTTTAAGGTTTGACAGTGATCCAGCCTACTTACTTACTTCAATGTAAACAACCAACCAACTCTTCTTCCTCTTATGTTCTCCTAAAACTTTAGATTGTATTTAACCACAAAGATGTAAAGTATGCGAATTATTACTGAGAGAGAGAGAGAGAGAGAGAGAGAGAGAGAGAGAGAGAGAGAGAGAGAGAGAGAGAGAAAATAAAAGATGAAAGGATGAATTTGAATGAGGTGGCAACAGAGTATATAGAAAAAGAACAGAGTAAGTCCTTAGAGAGGGAGATGATGGACGAATGGATGTACAGAATATGTGGAATGTGTATAAGGAATGCTAATTGAAGACAGCTCTGATGTATGTGGGTGTGTACAAAATAGTGAAGTGAAAGGGGATTATATAGTGGAATGATAAGGTGAAGAAGCGCAGTTAAAGGAAAGAAAACGAGTCTGGGAAAGAGTAGCACAAATGCAGCCCGGCACTGATGAAAAGAGATCATCATGAGATGTGCAAAGGATGCAAAAAGAATGTTAAGCGAGTGGCATATACAGGGTGTTTCAGGAGGAAAGGTTAATACTTCGGGAGGTGAGAGTATCGGTCATTGTGAGAAAAAAGTTCATATGAACATGTGTCTAATTCTGAATGGTTACGGAGATAGAGCTGTTTGAATCTACAAATACAAAAGCATTGTTAATGGTAATCAAGAAAGAGAAACCAATTACTGTTTCTAACATTTAATGCTTAAACATTGGCATTTTGAATGGTATCAGATACAGAAATGACAAATTGTTAGTTTACAATACGTTTTCGAAAATCCCACCGTCAACCTCAATGCACTTTGCAACTCGTGTGCGAAGATCGCGTGTTGTTCGTCTGAGTTGATCTTGACGTTCCTTTATGCGGGCAGCAGCATCCAAAATGCGCGCGAGCAATTCGTCTCGTGTATCCACCTTTCTTTTGTAAACTTGACTTTTCATCCACCCCCACAAACAATAATCTAACGGAGAGAGGTCTGGAGACCTTGGTGGCCATTGAATGGGACCACCGCGGGGGGAGGAAGAGCTGCGCGCGCATCAGATTCAAACAGCTCTATCTCCGTAACCATTCAGAATTAGACACATGTTCATATGAACTTTTTTCTCACAATGACCGATACTATCACCTCCTGAAGTATTAACCTTTCCTCCTGAAACACCCTGTAGAAAGTAGTAAAACTTTATGTAGCAAACGTGTTGGTGTGAGAAGTAGAGGTAAACCGCGCAAAAGATGGAATAATGTAATTAGTAAGTGTGTGAATAAACGCAGAGTTGATATGAATGTGGCGCAAGTGTTTACGAAAAAGAGAAGAATGGGAGCTTATTTTTGAGGTTTGTAAATGGAAATATTGATCTTATCTGATGCACCACTAAAAATGTACCCTAACCTCGTCATGAAAAGTAAAACTGGATGCTTTTGGATCTTTTTGTGTGAATAATTGATTCGAGTACCCTCGGTCCCGAGTTCAAGCACCGTGCCAACCCCATTGAAAATGAGACGGGGTCCTACGGGTTCTTAGATGATGTCAACCTAATACTACAGTATATTATTCACTTGATGTATTCTGTTTTTCTGTGAATTCATTTCCAAGTGCTT
The DNA here is from genome assembly GCA_023014485.1 of Bathynomus jamesi. Taxonomy (NCBI): domain Eukaryota; kingdom Metazoa; phylum Arthropoda; class Malacostraca; order Isopoda; family Cirolanidae; genus Bathynomus; species Bathynomus jamesi. The sequence continues at coordinate 986,317 of JAJOZX010000663.1, read as the reverse complement.
CTATGTCCATGTTTTCTAGTTCAGCAATTAATTACCAATACATTTTTCTGTTCCTGTTTTCTTGTCTGCTAATTGCCAATTATTTAATCACCTGCTGCTTATTAGACAGTCTAATACTGTATTATTTACTAGAATACTAGATGCACCTAATATACCTAAGTATAAAAATATAGTAATAAGTTTCATTCAATGACACAATCCCCAATTTGCAGTTGCAATGGCTCAAGGTGTGCTCCCCCCTTCTCGAAATCCTGCCTACTCGCCTGTATATATAGTGACAAAGCCAAGAAGCCCTTACAAAGATTAAAATATTTTTTCCTACTTTTCTGATTGAGTTTTAATATTTTTTAATCCAAAATGAAAGAAATGCATCTCTTTTCTTCCCCGATCCTCCTCTAAAAAAAAAAATATAAAAAGAAATCCCATTTAGAGTTTGATCAAATTTTCTAAAACCTTTCAAGATGCGAAGCCAAAGAGCAAATGAAGAGAATTGAGAGAAGAGGAAAAAAATTACTTTTTCATATTTAGGGAAGGAATTTCCATATGAACCTTAAAGGACGTGCCAACTAACGGTTAAGGACAGTAATTGGAAGGGTAATAATGGTACAAGAACACTAAATTTATAGGACACAAAGCAAAATGACTTTACGTTTGAAGAGAGAGAGAGAGAGAGAGAGAGAGAGAGAGAGAGGAGAGAGAGGAGAGAGAGAGAGAGCGATGAAAAAATTACGTACTCCATGGATAACTTTTTTCTTTTTGTTGTTTCCAACTGCAGATGGAAGTGCAAAATTGAGATTAGGACGACCTCATTATGCGTCTAATGAATTCGGGTGATAAATTTGCCCTTGGAATGGGTTTAATAAAGCGCTTCAAGTCGTGCTAATTGCCCATAAACTGTCAAGAGGCACTATTGAGTGCTTTAATATGATATCATGCGGAAGGGATTCCTGTAATTTGTAAGTGGTAGGCCTTTCTATTGAAAATTTATTGGGCCTTTTCATTAATACAAACACGCTTTTATCTCTCTCTCTTTAGAGAGACGTTTCTGGTTGCATTGTGCCCCACATACCATAGTCAACCATCGAGCAACTCATTTTTTGATCACTTGTGCCTCATACACTGTACATCTTTAAGTGGGAGACTCTTGAATTCGCCATAGCAACAACGGGTGATCAGTGATCACCCACAAAAAAGTACACTGGGATAGATACAGGGGCCTCCCACTGATCTTCCTTGCCGGAAAGAGATTTTCTCTACTCTCGTAGAGAAAACACCTTCCACGGCGGGAGACCCAAGTTGAAACTCGGTAACATTCAAAGAGTTGGTAGACATATATATACGCGACAGACATTCAATTACAGAAAACACGCTCACACACTTGCCTGCCTCGTTAACATGTCTAATAATATAGTGGATAAGTGTTTCGTAGAAATATAATTTTTTTTTTTCTTCTATTTCTTCCTAATGAACAATAAAACTAAAAAATGCATGGCATGGATTGGATGAGATAGAGTTGCACTTCTGATGGCATTATTTTTTCTCTTCTTTTTCTTGAGTAAGTGGATGCACGTGATGAGTGCAGGCACGATGTGAAAGGCCTAATTTCCGTTTTCAATTCCTGTTTCAACCCCTTTCCTGCAGTTGCATTTCATCACTTTGTCGGCAGTGGGCTACGCGAGGAGAAGGAGAGGAGCTTTACTTCTGCAATACAGTATATCTGCGTGATAGCTTTGCTCGTGCGTAAGTGTAAACATAGAGAGTTTGACCTTTTCTTCTCCCTTAATCCTTTTTGAGCTAGCCTGGAGTAGGCCATGGGTCTTTGTTGGCCCGATACTTCGGTAATTAGAGCTGTAAATATTTTGTACTGAATCAAAACCATATATTCGAGGTTTTTGTGACGAAACTAAGTAGTTGACATACGATCAATAAAAATATATTATTGTTAGTTTATACAATGGTACTATCTAATATATGATTTCTGTGTGTGTATAGCGTAAGTGTAAAGCTAGTTTTTCTATTCTCGTTTTTTCTATAACATTTCTTTGGCTACTTTTCCAGGGTCAAGGTGCTTTCTTCATTCGGTTTCCGTACCCGCTTCTGGAGGAGAGGCAGCGGAGGGTAGGGAGAGACACTTATACTTTTCTATCCAGTTTTCTACTGCTGCTAGGATAAATAAAAAGTGCACTAGTTTATTAATTAACAGGAACCTCCCCGAGTGGACCGAGAGGTCTTTGGGACTCTCTCTCTCTCTCTCTCTCTCTCTCTCTCTCTCTCTCTCTCTCTCTCAAAAAAAAAGATGCAAGTTTTATATTATATAAGTTCATTAATTAGAGGATTTAAGTTAAGCGTTCTCATCAACGCAGCAGCATCAATCAATAAAGCCCACAAAAATTTAGTTTCCATGCGATTTTTTTCCCTAACTAAAGACCATAATCCTGAAAAAGGTGGAGAATGGCAGCAAATAAGGCCTCGAGTCAGCTGCAACGCAACAATGATAAAGTCTTTCGTGTGAACGGTCATTTACCAATCAATTCATCGAGTAATTTCAAATTCGCCAATCCAAGTCCGTTATAAACTGAAGCATAAAAGCCACTAAGAACAAAATAAACCTCAGGTTAAGAGGTAATCACAGAAGAGATATAAACTCGAGATGAACTATAAAACTTGGGGTAACGCGTTGCTATGCTAATTGGTGTGATAACCCGGGAAAAAGTTCCTGCAAAATGCTCATCTCTTTCTAACGTCTTTCTAACGGCATTAGTCGTGCACCTTACGTAATTCTTGTTGTTGTTGTTGTTGTTGTTGTTGTTGTTGCGATGATTTAAAGTAAATTTAAATTAGTTCTTCCTCTGAAGGCGAGGAATGAATAATGAAAGGAAAACATAATGGTTTACGTACTTAACTACTTAACGCGAAATGGGAATATATTATAAGTTTCTTTTAAGAAAATAAACGACACTTTATCACATTCAAAAGAGTTTTCAAGGAACCAAAAAACCAATTACCAAGAAGATTAGTCTGCGAATTAAATTAGCATTTATAAACAAAGATATACTGTATATATATATATATATATATATATATATATATATATATATATAATATATATATATATATGCACTAGAATCACAAAATAACACGTGACCTTATTAATAAGCAAACAACCACAAGGAAAAGGAAACACTTTGTGTTTCCTTTTCCTTGTGGTTGTTTGCTTATATATATATATATATATATATATATATATATTAAAATCTCTAAAATATTGATAGAAGTGAAAATAGAAAAAAACACTTTCATCTAAAAAGAAAAGTAAAAGTTAAAAAGGAAAAGGGAACTTAGTACCAGTCCAGAAAACGACAACAAAAACCGGAACAACACGATCAACATCGCCAAAAACAATCAACAAAACACACGACAAAGACCCCACTGCCTTTTCGTCCTAATTCCCACCAGGTAGTGGTGAGTGTTAACACGTTAAAATCGTGAAAACACACATCACTCACCCCTTCAGGAGTGTGCTGTATAAGTGTGTATATATTATATATAGCAAACAACCACATGGAAAAGGAAAAAGAAACACGAAATCCGAGCGCTTTCGTGATATATTCACATCTTCAAGGAACAACAAGTAATGTTGTTCCTTGAAGATGTGAATATATCACGAAAGCGCTCGGATTTCGTGTGTTTCTTTTTCCTTTTCCCTGTGGTTGTTTGCTTATTAATAAGATCACGTGTTATTCTGTGATTTTACTGCATATATATATATATATATATATATATATAATATATATATATATATATATATATACACACATCAGTGATGCAGTCGAGACCACCATCGCTGAGACCGAGCCGAGATCGAGACCATATGTAATTTTGCATTATTCAATACTGTGTAATATCTAATTCCTCAGCTCTGTATTTCACATTCAGGAAAAAAGATTCTAAAGAAGTTATCAAGTGAGAAATGCAAAATTTACTTATAATTTATTCACAAATTCATAGTTTGTGACATTTTTCAGCAGTTAACTGCCTACTTAAAACAAAATAAGTGTTTGTTGCATTTGAGGAATATCAACATACTCAGCAGTGATATAGTCGAGAACATCATGGTCGAGACCGAGACTTACTAATGGCTTGTACAGTCATCTGTCTTCCATGAAGATTCAGAGAGAAAATTCTAAAATTCAGAATTCCTAACAGTATCTAATCAATGAACAGCCAACTACTGATAAAAATTTTAAAGTCTTCATGCCTGAGATGGACATACAAAGTATTAAATAATTTTGTAAATAAATCTACGAAGACTTTTGCATTCCAACTTTTTTATTTTCCTCAAATTCTTTGATGTTTTACATTACATGCTGGAGTTAAACTAATTTTTTATTTGTTAGAATTTTTCCAAACGAACGGTAAGTTTTTCTTAACTATCGTACGCATGATACAGAAGATAAGGACGAATATAACTGAAATATTTCTCTGTACGAATACTTATGAGCACCACAATAGGGGGCACAATAGAAGACCAGGAAAAAGCGAACATGTTCATGGTTCTAACAAACGAATTTATATTAACGTAAGAGATAACAGAAACCACCAAAAGAAATAACTGCCTGGATCTAATATTCACGAATAACACCAACTTGACTGATGATATAAAAATAACCCCAACTATTATCTCACACCACAACGTAATCGAGATATCAACTAATATGGTGACAGCATTAAAAGAAAATACTCAGACTGAAGAAAGAAGCAAATTTGAGATTTTTAACCTAAACTCCAATTGGGAAGAAATCAGATTCCGCATGGCCCAAATAGAGTGGTTAACAGTTTTAGAGGATAAAGCAACTGAAGAAATGCTAACAACCTTCGAAGAAAAGACGCTGGGAATTTTAGAAAAATATGTTCCGAAAGCACAGCCAGAATGAAAGAGGAACTGGTTCGACAGGCAAAAGCGAAAAATATTCCGCAAAAAAAAAGAGAGTAGCTGCGAAGTTAATTAATTGCAAACAACAATACTAGGGAATTAATACAAGCAAAACTGTAGGGTATCGATAGGGAAATACAAGCCCTAATTAAGGGTCTTACAGAGAGGGAAGTGGAAAAGGCAGTAGAAGTAATAAAGGAAAACCCAAAATACTTCTATAGCTATGCGAAAAGGAGAACAAGAACGCGCGTCAATATCGGGCCCTTAAAGGTAGGAAATAATGAACAAACCGACGATTTAAAAGAAAGATCTGAAACACTGAGATCACAGTATGAATCAGTCTTCACTAGCCCAAAAAGGACAAAGCGGTATCTAACAGAGACGCATTCTTTGAAGAGAAATTATAAGGAAATTGTATAACAGATTTTGATTTTACTCCAGAAGATATAGTGCGAGCTATAGGACAAATGAAATCACATTCAGCTGCAGGCCCGGACAAATGGAACGCCTTATTGATTAAAAACTGTAAAAACGAAATAGGTACACCCTTACACTGGATATAGAGAATATCCCTCGACACGAGAAATACCAAGCATCCTGAAAAGAGCAAACATTGTCCTTATATACAGGGTGTACATAAAGTCAGGATCTATTTTTGTGAAGCACTTGGAAATTATATGGAATTCAATCATAAAATGATAAAGTGGTAACATTTATTAAATAATTAAGAGTAGGATTCGACGTGACGCCCATCAGTATCCCTGCACAGCTCAAATCGTTCCGCAGCATTTCTAAACACATTCTGGAGGATTTGCGGGGTTATGTTATCTGCAGCAGTTCGTATACGTGTACGTAAGTTTTCAAGACTCGTAATCTTCGTCTGATAGACGTGCGACTCGATAAAGCCCCATGCAAAGAAATCTAAAGGGGTTAAATCTGGTCATCTCGCGACACAAGGTCTGTGCTTCCGCGTCCGATCCAGCGATTTGGAAAACGTCCATTTAGATAATCCTGACATTTTGGCATAGTGACAAGGAGCACCATCATGTTGATAGACGAAGGTACTAACAATCCTATCCCCAATCAGCTGAGGTTCAAGGAATTGCTGCAACATGTCCAGATAAATAAGCCCCGTAACTGTAGCTTCAGCAAAGAAAAAAGGACCATAAACCTTAGATTTTGTTAAACCCATCCAGACATTAACTTTAGGTGAGTCTCTTTCCCAATTTTGGACGAAATCATTCGATTTTTCATCTGCCCAAATTCGACAGTTATGGCGATTTACTTTTCCACACGTATGGAAAGTGGCTTCATCACTAAAGAGAATGTTGTCCATTAAATTATCACTCCAGATTTGTTCTACGAGTCATCACACACAGCACTTCGTCGAGGGAAATCTTCCTCATGTAAATCATGTAAAACCTTGCAAATGATAGCTTTTCTTCTGCCAAATTAACTTTCAGAATTTTGTGCACAGATGACGTCGGGAGGCCGAGTCTGTGTGATGCAGCACGAACGGACGTACGTGGCTCCTCAGTGATAATTCCGCGTACTGCATTCACGGTAAGATCTGACATACACGGTCGTCCTGATCTTGCTTCATCATTAACAGATCCCGTTCGTTTAAATTTGTTCACCAATTTTCGTATTGTCTTGTCTATTGACCCCGGCTTATGAAATCTCCTTCTAAACTTCTCTCTGATGTCATTGTATTTCTTTCCCTCGATTCGCCAAATAACTATTGCCACACGCTCTTCTGTATTCATTCTAAGGGCTTCTGAAAAGAAAAATAGAAAAAAATAATTATTTCACAAAAATACATCCTGACTTTATGTACACCCTGTATAAAGGAGGGAATAGATCTCAAGCAAAGAACTACAGACCAGTGTCACTGACGTCACATCTCAGCAAAGTATTTGAAAGAATAGTTGGAGAGAAAATCTATAACTTCTAGAAACACTGGAAAGATTCAATGACAACCAGCACGGATTCCGATCGGAAGATCATGCCTATCACAACTAATAGAGTACTATAACAATATCCTTGACCATTGTTTCTCAGCCGGATTTGCCCCACGACTCTCGTGTCAGGGTCTTAGGTCGGCGCGATCCCTTATCATCCCTACAGGGGTAAACAAACTCACGAAGCGGGGTGGTTTTTATTTTATTGTGCACAAATCACTACTACAGGGTAAACAATCTATGGAATAGGAGCCGTTTTTATTTCCTTTTTGCATACAACATATCAATTCTGGGTTTAATCTCGCTCAACGACCATCGCAGCTCGCTTTCGACATCAATGAGACTGTTTCTGGAACGGAAAGCGGCCTGAGCTGAAAGCGAGACTGCGAGACGAGACAGGACAGAAAAGGAGAAAGAAGAAGCAGAGGATACTGTTCAGGTGGAATCCTATAGTGGCAGCAACTTCACCAGCGCTGAATAGAAGGAGGACGAATGCCCTGTTGTTGCTAAAATCTCACTTCCCTCTCCCAAGCGAAGGAAAGGCAACGTTGCCATTTCTCTGGAAGTGGCATCTGCTCAAGGCCGGACCAGACTAGAGAGAGAGAGGCAACGCATATCCTGGTCTCCTTGCTGCAGCAGATGGGAGTTGGCATCGGATAGCTCTCTGTGAGTCCAAGTGCCATTAGGGATCAAAGGATCAGACCGGCGAGCTCATGCGGAGGAAATCCAACGTTCTTTCTCCCATGACGTCCCCCTTCTCTTGCACTGGGACGGGAAAATGATGTCAAACATCACTGGCCGCAAGCAGGTAGATAGTCTCCCTATTCTAGTGTCTGGAGAAAACACCCACCCCAAAGCTACAGAACTCTAAGGCAGAAGGAACGGCATACAAGCTTCTGGAAACAGTTGGCGAGTGGAAGCTTTGTGAACAAGTGAAGTGGGCTTTGTTTCAATACCACTGCTGCAAATACGACCCTGCGCGGTAGTGCATGTACTCTGGTGGAACAAGGGTTGTTGTTGTTGTTGTTTAACCGATCAGCCCACCCTGATCGAGCAAGCCGGCGGCACGCAGGTAACCGATCGCCCTCTCCGGAGTGGACCAGAGGTTCACGCACTAGTGATGTTGTGTTGTGTTCGTTATTGTACTAGAGCGGTACAGTTTGTCATAATATGTTCAATTGTTTGTGGTGTGTCCTGGCACAGGTGGCAGGTTTCGTCTGTGGAGTTGTCTAGTCTGTGTTTATATGTCCGTAAGTTGGGGTGATGTCCACATCGGAATCATGCTAAGTTAACTCGATCCGATCTGCTCAGGCTGATCTCTGACCTGTTAATGGGTGGCGGCTTCGCACCTAGGACCGCATTCGGACCGAGTCGTGTCAGTGCTTTGTGAGTTAGGTGCGTGTATGGGTTTTCTGTACTGTGTGATGTGTGTGGGGCGTGGTATGGAATTGAGTATTTGGTTATAATGTCTCTCTGGTGTTATCTTAATGGTGCGAGGTGTCGGTGCATGATTGTACATGTAGTGGCAAGGGTGTTGTGGGTTAGTTGTCGCTGCTGCCATGAATTGTGTTTCCCTCATGTCTAAATGTTCCCTAACTTTCAGTATTTTTGTTTCTGTGTGCAGGTGTTCTATTGATGTTGTTTGAGTGCATCCTGTAATGATACGAAGTGCGTTGTTTTGTATTGTCCGTAAGGTGATTATGTGTGTGTTTGAGATAATGGGTGCCCAGCATGAGCTAGCATAGTCCATAACTGAGCGAATATATTGTTTGTATATGAGTGATGTTGTTTCCTGCTGGTGTCCAAAATTTGTGCCTGTTAGTACCCTAAGCGTGTTAAGTCTTGACGTACATTTGTTTTTAATGTCCTGAATGTGGTTTGCAAAAGATAATGATGTGTTGTATGTGACCCCAAGTATTTTGGTCCTGTGAGTGTGTGGAATGTTGGTGTTGTTTAGTGTAAGCTGTCGAGTTATCTGGTGTTATTTTGTATTGCTTGTTAGCAAGGTGATGGCTGATTTTGTGGACGCTACTTTGAGTCTATTGTGTGTGAGCCAGTCTTGTATACTGTTTATGTATGTTTGTAGTTTATTTGTAGCGGTGTCCATGTTGTTGTGGGTGGATGTTAGAGTGATGTCATCTGCATATGATGATAAGGTAAGCTTGTTATCTATTGGTGTTGGAATGTCATGCATGTATAAGTTGAACAGTGTTGGTGAGAGAACAGAGCCTCGAGGGACCCCGTTCGGAAAAAGCTTGTTTTTGGATGACTTGCCATTAAATGTGACATGTGAGTATCTTCCTGAAAGATAGTTGCTCAGCCATCTTTTAGTGTTATTGTGCATGTTTGTACTGAGTATTTTGTTTATGAGAGGGAAGCGAGGGATAGCATCAAATGCTTTACTAATGTCTATTGTTGCTAATAGTGTACGTTGAGCTGGTCGTTTGGAGTTGATGTCATCCATGATGTGCTGCGTGAGGTTAGTGAGTAATGTCGTGGTTGAGTGGTGAGGTCTGAATCCATGTTGAGTAGGCGATAGTGGTATGTGTGGGTTGGTGATTTGTAAGATTAGTCTTTCTGTTACTTTGGAAGGTGTGCATAGTAAAGTAATGGGTCTATAGGAAGGTGGTTCTGTTGGATGTTTGTTTGGTTTGAGTAGTGTAATAATTTTACCTTGTTTCCATATGTCAGGAATAATACAGTGTTGGTATGAATATTTGCTGATATTTGTGAGAGCTAGTATTCCCTGTGGGCCCAAGTGTTTAAGGTGTATGTTAGATATGTTGTCTGGTCCAGTAGCCTTCGAATTCTTGATGTTTTTGATGATCTTGGTGGTCTGGTCTGTATTGAAGGGTGTAATGGTCGTGTCGAGTCTGTAGGTTTTCTTGTGTCTGACTGTTTGTCTGTCTGCGTGTTTCTGGTTGTTGGAACAAGGGTTGAACAAGGACGTGCTTCACATCGTGGGTCGACACCATATTCATGAGTTAATCCTCCAGAAAGTCTTTAGAACGGCTTTACAAGATGTGTCCAGAAGCCCCAACATCGCGATCTTCGACAGCTTCTGAGACTACTGGCCAAATATTCGTCAAGATGACTTTAAGACGGGAGCAGGCGATGAGGTCACCGCGAATATGATCATGGACTGGAAAGAAGAGATCATACAATTCGTAAAGAGTGCCCTTCGGGAGCAGTTGCCGAGGGATGACTACAAGGAGATCCTGGAACTAGTCATCATCGTGTACTTCCTCACGGTCAACGGTTTCGGACGCCAGGAACAGTTTATCGCGCACGCTTGATGGCAAGGGTTTCGTACTCGTTGAAAATGTGGATATTTCGAGAGCAGTTCCATCAGTCCCACAGACCTTCCACATCGGGGTCTACCGCGCCTTCCTTTCAGTACACAATGTCGGGACACCTACATGACGTAAATGTGTTCATCTGCAAGTGTACATTAAAGCATGCATTCGGTGCCCGCTCCCTGCGTAAGCTGCGGAGAATGACCTGCGCTTCCTACAAGACTTTCAGCAGTACGCAGCTCCAACAATCGGAACAGCCGCAGTGTCTTCGTTTGGCAAGCATCTCATCTCTGGTACCTAAGTGAGCTTTTGGATGGAATGGCTTTTTTTTATTCTAACCTGTCACTGGACACCAAGAGAAAAGTGGTGGAAGCAATGAATACTAAAGAAGGCTCGGAGGATTCACCCCGCCGAGTGCTAGTGCAGGATGCTACGGGAAAGAAAGTAGAAGACTTTGTTACGTCAAAGACGAAGGACCTGTTCTACGTTCTCGGTGTGTCTTCCTCTTTCCTCCAGAAGGATCCTACCAGCTGGACATATGACAACGACTCAGATTGTACAGAGGGCAGTTTTCAATATTAGACCTGTGGATGACTTGGCGGAGAGAGAAGTTGTCCTTATCCAAGAATGTACAGTAACTCCTCACTTACGAGGAATGAGAAGCAAAAACAGTATCTCCTGCAGGTTGTTGAAGATCATCGTCACGCTTCCCCCAAGTCCATTAAGAGGGATCTGGTAGCGGGAACCGGGCGACAATGAGTTCTTGCAACATGAGATCCCCCACCCCGACCCCTTGAGAGGCTAGTAGTACTCACTGCTGACACAGTAGGTGAGTGGGACCTGGAGAGCAGCGTCTTTACACCGATCATTAACCACGATAAGGATACTAATCATTACTTAGATAGTATAGGCAATAGAAATAAATATTTGTTCTGCGCAACCCCTAAACAACCTCCAAACATTCATCGATTTAAAAAAAAACTTTGCACGCGGTGTTTTCTCGGTCAACTACATAAATTGAGAGGGTCGGAACTAAAAAATTACAGTTTTGAAAATTTCACCCTATAAGGTTAAAACACCCTAATACACCCCCCCCCCCACACACACACATGCAGTATATACACAATAACTTAACTTAATAAACCAAAACATAAAGTGAATAAATCTTTTGAATAAACGATTTTCGGAGAAGTATTTGCAAGCAAGAATCGAGGTCCTCTTGCTTGAATTTCATTAATGCAAAATAGACGGCAGAAAGTAAATCTCAAGAGTAATTAGAGAGAGAGTAAAAAAAATATTTCTTAAGAAAATTACCTCCCCCTTTTACATCCTCATTTCCCCTTCTTGAGGGAAGACAATTAAAGGCTTTGCTTTTTCGTTTCCTCTGATTACATTATGCAAATTAGTGTGGAACGATACCACTCAAGCCATTAATATATATATATATATATATATGTGTGTGTGTATGTATGTGTGTGTGTATGTATGTGTGTGTGTGTGTGTGTGTGTGTGTGTATGTGTGTGTGTGTGTATGTGTGTGTGTGTGTGTAAAAAACAGGTGCGGTAGAAGAGAGGAGAAAATAATAAATGGATGATATGCAAATACAAAAAGAGCTTATGCAAATATAGTTCCACGTGTATGTATTACCATCCAAAGAAAAGTTTCAACATAATGAAGAAACTTGTCGATACGATAAAAACTGTTGATATTTTCACGCAGTTGGAAGTTCTTGGTAAAAGAAAGATAAAGTATAAACCTACTATGTCACTATTTTCACGTCAGAATACCGATTGGCAAGAAGTATCGGACACATATTTTGTTTATCGCTGAAAAGAGGACGAAATCACTAAAGAGGAAGCTTTTTCAGAAGAATTAAAAGGCCTGAAGGCACGGACAAACCTTCATCAGATTGCGTCCCTCACCAACGAAACCACTTTACATCAGAATTCCCTTTACCTTAAGTAACAACAAAATACAAATCACCAACGGTGGCACCCGACAATGCACCTCCAACCCTTTCAATACTAGAGACAGCATTCAATTCACAACTGTCAAAAACAGAACCAAAACTAAGTTAAAAACCCACTGATGCTTCATTAAGAAAATGAAAGGTCGGAACATGAAAAGAGGGAAGAAATAATTTCAAATGAGAGAGAGAGAGAGAGAGAGAGAGAGAGAGAGAGAGAGAGAGAGTCATTTAAAGTAAGTATTGATCCTTTCTCATTAACATATGTAAATATATAGGAATGTACCGCCAAAGAATAGATTACAAGCTAAAATTTGTAGAAGACTTAATTTAGGAGACAAATACAGAAATAATCCCTTTATTAGAAGCATCTGCATAAATGTGAAATTAAATGTGAAAACGCTATTCAAGAGGCTGAAGTAGAAATAAAACTTTAAAATATATTTAGAATACACAGTGTATATATTAACTAGAAGAACTACTGTAAAAGAGGAGGACGATGCTGTATACATCTTCATATTATCTACATAGCCAAAGTATTGGGAAACAAATGAAACAGCACAGCTGGGATACTTATACTGAATATTCAAGAATTAAATCTACTGCTCATAATTGTTTATATGCCTCCAAAAATGACGGAAAATAATTTTAAATTTGCTGCAGATGAAAGTGAAATTATACCAACACTGACGACGATCCCAATCCAAAATATTTGAATATACAGAGATTTTAACTTTCCTCTAATCACGTGAGAGAGGAGTCACGATGCAATTTGTTAAAAAAAATCATAGTAGCAATCAAAGGTAGGCCAAATAATAGACCTTTATTCAACAGTTATAGGAACGACAAGAAAGGAAAATGTATTAGATATGATTATGACAAATAAGGGTGACACGATAATTAATGTATATGCAAACTAAACTGAAAATTTTTACCAAACCTAATGGAAATGAAATTACATGGTAAGAAATTTAAACCTTGCTCGAAAGATAAGGAAGGCATATTCGATGAGTTAAGTTTGAAGTCAGACAAAATTGACTGAAACTCATAAATTAAAACAATTTAAAGATCAGCTGAAAACTTTTTGTTTTAGGAAAACATTAAGAGAATGGCTCTCGATAATGGAAGGGGAAACTGAGCCCATATTATTATAATCAGTGGTGCGCGCGCTACCTCCTGAAAATAGCGGCGCTATCGCTATAGCTACTCATTTGGAAAACTAGCGTGCTACCGTTACTTTTGAAAAGCATTCAAAATTGGAACAATAATTCCCCAATACGTATGTTTAATTTGTGCAAATATTAGAAAATAGCATCAATGTACATATCTGCAAAACACAAATTCAGTAGCTAAGTTGTTGCTTTCAGTTACTGAGCAACTTTGTGAGGAAAAAAAAGGTGTATACAATAGGACAATGGTTTCCAACCGGTGGGTCATGGCCCACTTGCTTGTCTTTTAGCACTATGTTAATAAGTGTTAATAACAAAAATGTACTTATTAAACTTTATGTAAACATGATACTAGCTTAGCAACATGGAAAGTGGGCCATGAGTTATTCAAATCAGCTCTAGTGGGCCGTCGTCTAAAAAAGGTTGGGAACCACTGCAACAGGACATGAATAAAGGTATATACAATAGGACATGGTGTATACAATACGTGTAGACAAAGGTGTGTACAATAGGACATGAATAAAGCAGGCAAAAGGAAGGAATTAATATCGCGTTACATCTTCTATAGTGCAAAGCTGGGCATTGCGTTTTTTTTTTGCGGTACTGCGGTACTGCGGTACTACCGCACTACCAAACCGGTACCGCATAACGCAGTACCGCAAAGGATCGCTGAAAGTACAGCCTGTACTTTCAGCGATCCTTTGCGGTACTGCGTTATGCGGTACCGGTTTGGTAGTGCGGTAGTACCGCAGTACCGCAGTACCGCAAAAAAAAACGCAAGTGCCCAGCTTTGCATAGTGATGGGATAGTTAAAATGCGTTGATTCAATTCACAGTTCTTTTATTTGATTGCTTATCATGCAGGAATAAATGCTACTAGTAGAACTGGAGTATTTCATACTACTTTTTGACCACACCCAAGTGAAAATAATAAAAAAAAAGTCAAATACGCATTATTTATTTATAATAAAATAAGTGTGACTACATGCATGCGGCAGCATCAGGAACTCGATGCTGACCAAGTTAAATATAGCCCATTCCAGCTGATAATGCAGGCAGACTTCCAAGCACCACCACGTCGTTCTTAGTGGCCCAAATTTAATTTTTCATTGCTTTTATTTATAGTAATATTATTACCTTGTAAACTATAAGAACAAAAATGGTTTTTATTCACTTTAAAAGTAGCGAGTAGCAAATAGCTGTTGGAATTCCTCTAAAATGTAACACCCCCTACTGCTTTCGCTACTTTTCCTCAAACGCAGCGGTGCTACCGCTACTCCCAACACTGATTATAGTACATACCCAAAAGATCTGAGATGAAAAAAGTAAAGTCGAATTAAATCTCAGAACACTTTTCCGCCAAAGGAAACAGATTCCTAAACACAGGCCCTCTCAGAGGTCCAGAGAGGCCGGGCCATTTCCAGCTTTTGAGACCCATAGCTAAACCCAATTATTACTTTCACTGCAAAACATTATATTCAAACCTGAAAGTTTCTAAATTTGAGGCCCTCCTTAAACTTGAGGCCCAGGCCAAATGGCCCTCCTAGCCCCCACCTCTGATAGACCCTGCCTAAACATATAAACTGAATAAACGAGAAGAAACAAAAAGTTAAAATTAAATTGAGGGAAATGAAGACGAATCTGAAAAATTATTCTAAAATTTCTTGATGAAGAACATAAAGCAGCAGAGAATATGGTTTTCAGAACACCAGACTGCTTTTGGCGCCCGGACAAAAGTCTTATTCATGCGTCCCCTACCAGAAATTTACATTACTACTTAATAAATGTAACAAAATAATAGTCATTTGTTGATATTCTAAATTTACATAATATTTCTAGCCAAAAAAATCACATTTACGTTGACACGTATACAAGATTCAATGTATGAAATTTTAACCAAGAACGCAATGCATCCTGCAACAAATGATGATACGGCTCCCTCCTTTTGGCGTTACCCCGAGGCGGTCGCCCACCCCTTGCTACTCATGGCATTACACCTTCGGAAAATGAAAGAAAGCTCAGTGGAAATCTCGGACAACTAAAATAATTTGTATAATGGTACTTAAACAAATGAAGTAAAAGAAATGAGTTAACTTGCTTCATTACTAATTTAATTTAGTATTTAGTTCGCCTAAACCAGGTAAGAAAATCGAAAATCTAACTGTATTTTATTAAAACAGATGTAGAAGAACAAAGGACTCGTTCAAGTGGGAATATGCTCCGCAGTATTAGTGTCGGAACGGAATTATTACGAGTAATTTACTATTTAAACTGCAAGACAGTTCAGCTCACGCATGGAATGCGAAGTTTCTGAAGAAATGCTAAGTAAATAAGAAAAGCATAAAGAAGCCATTATACATATTGCGGGCCTGATGCTGTACTCTTTAAAAGTGCAAACATTGTTCCCATTTACAAAGGGGTCAAAAGAGCTATGAGATGACCAAAAATAAAGATAAAAGTGCAAGCTACTTGGAGGAAAATGAGTTATATAACTCGAATCAGCAGGGATTAAGAACGGGAACGTCTTGTTCATTGCAAATTTTTGATCACCAAGAGTGAATTTTAGAAGTTTAATGCCAAAGAAAAGCGTATATTCATATTGTAGTATGGAGTTTATGACCATTAAAATTCTGGTTTTAACTCCATTTGCGGACAATTTTTGAGAACTTCGATTTAAAAAATTAAAAATCCAAAGATCCAGTTTTCAATAGTTAATACCTATGTTTTGAGGCCACCATAGCGTTTGTATCAAAATGTGTTTGTTTCCTATCATTTCATTTGTGTGAAAACCCACCTTTCCAATGCGCTAGTGTTCAAGCTGACATAAAGAGAAAAAATTCATGGGAATAATGTGTACGGAAGCGTTTTCATGGCAGAAGAACGCAAATCGTGCACAAATTATGGAAGAATTTCACTCTACCACAAATTGAATACTGTGCGGACATTTCAAAAGTCCACACAGGAAATGAGATACTGCAAATATTGAAACCTTACAAAGAACCTTTGCTTCTGAAATATTAGAAGCAGAAGCTGAAGATTACTGTTCACGTATGAAATATCTGAAAATGTATTCACTGGAAAGTCTTCTCTGCTTATGGAAAACACATGAAAACAAGTTCCTAACTAAAAAGGAAATCAAATCCATGAAATATATATAATTATATATATATATATATTACTTTCTTTATTTTTGCAGGAAGGAGGCAAAGGGCGAACGCCCGTAAAAATGCCCTCTTCCAGAGAAGGAGAGGGAAAGAGCCGAAATCAAGGTTCAGAGTTTTCGAGATGCCTGGACACTTTGCATTTGAAAGAGTGGAGGTTATAGAAAAGGGGAGAGGTGGATTGAGGAAAATTGTTCCAGAGTTGACCAGCTAGGTTGAAAGATTGAGAATACCGATTAACCCTTGCGCTAGAGAGTTGGACAGAAAAGGAATGAGAATGTGTCGAAATTCTGGTACTGCAAGCTCTGCTTAAAGAAGAGGCAAGCAGTTAGAGAGTTCAGAAGAACAGTGTCCGTTATAAGAGCGATACTCAGAGCCGGCCCCAGCTATGTGCGGCCTGTGCGGCTGCACAGGGCCCCCATCAATTAGAGGGCCCCTCCAAAATTCATTTGTTCTTCGTATTTTTAGTTGCTATAGCATCACGAAACTTATAAAAACGACACAAAACCACATAAAAGAATGTAAATAAGCAGCATAAATAAGCGTGTATTATTATATTTATATTTGTAGGCTAGTTTTTGGCATTATGTGTTCAGAACTGTCACTGTTAAAATTCTTTTCGTTTAATTTTTTTCGTCGCTTTATGTACGTAATGTGGTGTGTGCGCGGCGTATACCATATTATTATTTATCAGTGTTTCTGTTCGGGTATCAATCTATTTTTTGTGACGGTATATTTTTTTGGGTTATTATACTGCATATATCAATTATATCTAATATATCAACTCTCTATTACATTATCAGTTTATTGATCCTAATATCGAGACATACATTCACATAATGCAAGAACACACATTGTAAGTCTATGCTCTTGATTTAGCTTAACCTAGTTTTACCTGTTAATTAACACACAGGTGTTAATTAACAGGCTAATTAACACGATATGCATGTGGAGGCTGTCCTCAAAGAGAAGAGGATAAGAAGCACACAGACACACTTTGTTTATGAATCTCCAGATGAACCCATAAACGATGCAATGAAGAGGATGAAAGTCACGTTTTTCAATGTGGTGGTCGACTCAACCATTGGATCTTTAGATGACAGATTCAAAACACTAAGGTAAGTGAGAAGTAAGTTTGGAGTGTTGCTTAACTTTCCAAATATTATCAATGAGGCAGTGACAGAAGAGTGTGAAGAACTTGGGAAAACATTAAGCTGTGGAGAGGAAGCTGATATTGATGGGAGAGATCTGGCCACTGAAATTGGGAACCTTCCAAATTTGCCGAAAGAGTTGAAAGACAACATGACAGCACTTGGATTCCTAAGTTACCTTCATCAAAATCAGTTGAAAGAAATCTATATCAATCTTTGGATAGCACTTCGGATTGCTCGCACTCTCCCAGTGACAGTGGCATCAGCATAAAGAAGCTTTTCAAAACTAAAGCTCATAAAGACCTATCTCAGATCCACAATGGCACAAGATCGTCTCAGTGGACTCGCTATCATCAGTATTATACTGGTATTTATGGTTTGACAAACATTAATGTTTTTTAATTTTTCTAATCATGGTTGCAGTTGGCTTCAACAATTTTCCTTTATTTCTTCTTGTTCTCTTATTTATCATTTTATCAAACTATATTTACAATTGTCAGTGTTATTTTCCGCCACTGCTTATTATTTTCTCCAGATTAAAATCATTTTAAATTTATACCGTACGTTGTAATTTTGAATATTTGTAATTCTTTAAATAATAAAAGAGGAACACTGATACTGATTTACTTTCCTGTTATATATTTGTGAAAGATATATATATATATATATATATTATATATATAATATATATATATATATATATATATATATATATATATAGGGGGCGCCCATATTATAAGAGCTTGCCTAGGGCGCCAAATACCCTTGCGCCACGGTATATATATTATATATATATATATATATATATATATATATATATATATAAAATATTGGGTGTTTGCTTTTATGAAGATGATGTCCTCATAGAAAATCAGAAACATATGTGGGGCCCTGGGAGGGATGTGTAAGGAATGGGGGCCGCCAACCATCTTGCACAGGGCCCCTCAGAAGCTAGGGCCGGCCCTGGCGATACTAAAGAGAGTGGCAACATTGCGGGGAAGAGAGAGGGATTGGAGATAGTCAGTAAGAGGCATAGAATTGATGAGAAGAAAAGCCTTTGATTCCATCCGGTCAAGTAGAGCTGCGTGGGTTAAGCCACGCTACATATGAGAAGCATATTCCGTACAAGGGCAGACAAGATCCCTGTACAGAAACAGCAACTGAGTAGGGGTGAAGAAACTGCGGAGCAGCTACAGCACACCTAACCTATTAGAAGCTGTTTTAGAAACAGTATATTCAATCTTTCCAAGTAAAATCACGAAAAAAGGAAACACCAAGAATGTTAGAAGAAGAAGGATTGAGTTGTATATTGTTGAAGGTAAGAGGATAGCCGTGTGGATGATTGTTACGAGTAGACAAATGAAGGAAATGGGTTTTTGAGGCATCTGGCCCAATCAGATACAGATAAAAGATCAGCGGTCAAGTGTACCAAAGCCGTCTCACGCCAAGCATGAAGCGACTGTTGAGAGGGAAGCTTTGTGAAGTGGGTAGAGAAGTGAAGGGTGAAATCATCGGCATGGCGGATCGGAAGGAAAATCACCAGATGAAAGATGAAGACGAAAGAGTTTACCTGGGCAGGGTGTCAACACAGAAACACAGTTCTTGAGAACAACAGGATGAACCCCATCAGGACCGTACGTCTTCTTAGAGTTGAGCCCAGATAGGACAGAAAAAAAACATCTGTGGAAGAGATGCTAATTTTCGACATAATTAAGTCAGAGGGGGGAACAAATGGAGGAACAGCACCGAAATCGTCCAGGGTTGAAATGGAGGCCAAAGTTTGAGTGAAGAGTTAATATATATATATAGGGGAGAGTGGGGTTAGTTCGCCATTGGGGCACCTTCGTCATACTCGCCTGTTTGGCCTGTTTCGCCTGTTTTGAAGGAGAATCTAAGTGCTGTTAGATTTAGATACTATGCCCTTTCAATGTTCATTTTCAGGATAATAAATTCATTGTAATATTTTTTGGTATTTTCTACTTCCATTTTATCTAATAATTTCTTCTTCTCTACATAAGTTAGCTTCAGGAGAAGGTGTCCCTAAGTATGGCGATAGTACCCCTATAGTGGGCACATTCGCCATCTTGGTATTTTTAACTAAAATTACTATAAGTCAAAGAAATTTCTATATTTTGACAAGATATTGATGACATGTGTGCTTCACTCCCTGAACTTTTAAATAGTTTTACTATTCACTTCTTTCATCAATCATGTGAAAATTTTATGGCATTAAAAAAAGGGTGGCGAACTAACACCACTCTCCCCTATACAGGGTGGGTAAAAAAAAAGTGACCCCTTAGAGGTAAACTGTCATATTAAAAAAAGTAAGGGGACTAGAGCTCCCAAACTTCATAGATGCTTACTTTAGCATGTTGTTCGTCTTAATTGAGAAGTTGCTCGATGTGTCCCCCTTCCTGCTCAACGCAGGCCTCCAAACGTGGACGCCGCTGATCAATACACCTGTTTACATATCGTTGAAACACCTTCTCCCAGCCTAGCAGAATTCTTTCGCGTAGTTCATCTATATCTCTTATATTGGTACCAGGGATGTAAACTTTGGATTTCAGGACTTCCCAAACACCATAGTCTAGTGGTGAAAGATCGGGGCTACTAACCGACCACATATTGGGTTCGATAAAATCTGGTGTTTCGTTCTCAAGGAATGTGACAGTTTGGGGTGCTCTGTGAGCAGGGGCTCCATCTTGTTGGAAAGTGTATCTTTCACTCTATCTAACTGATATTCGACGAATTAGTGGTGAAAGATATACTTTCCAACAAGATGGAGCCCCTACTCACAGAGCACGTCAAACTCCTAACCGTGAAATAAATGGAGCACGAATTACTACCACATACGCACTTCCTCAGCACGTAGTTAACTGAGGATTTGAGTTGCAGCTTGCTACTTGCCAGTTTTTCAGATGCCAAAAGTCACAACAAGTAGTTACATATATTGATATTATATAAATACAACTACACCGTCCCTAAAAAAGGGTTCACTCTAAAAACTGCCATGAAATCAACATTTATTAACCAATTACAATGAAACTCATACAGAGCAAAACTATGTAAACAGTGTATATGTACACCAATTTTCAGATTATTATATTAAAAATTAATGATTTAATGAGGATTGTTTATGTTCAACAAATTTTGTTGGCGGACATCGCTCCAGTTTTGAATTCTGGGAGTCCACAAAAGCGGTAAAACTTTGGTAATAAAGTTTTCATTCTCATTTTAGTTATAAAATACATCATAAGATTTATAAAATATAGGAAATGCCTCTATTAAAAAACCATGAAAATAAAAAAAGGATTTTGAATTTCGAAACAGAACTTAAATCCTAAGTTTACAAAAGAAATCAAGTTAACATTTAACTCTTTTGGAATTCCTATTAAAAAAATTGTTCATTGTGTTTCCCTCCTGTTTCAACAATTTTCTTCAATCTTGGACGAAATTCATCAATAGTTCGATCAATCTGCTCCTGTGGTATCTCTTCCCACTTCTCCACAAGAAGCTGACGCAAGTGATCAACATTTCTCACCCTGCTCCTGTAAACTCTCTGTGCCGAGTTTTCCCAGATTCCAGAGTCAACAGGGTTCAAGTCAGGACTGTTAGGTGACCAACTGGGGTTCAAGTAATTCTGGGACATTATTTTTTAAGTATTCCACAGCTGCTATTGCTGTATGGGACGTTGCTCCGTCTTGCTGAAAAAGATAATAACCACCGTTGGCCAGATTTTGCATTTCGGGAAGCGTTTCGCAGCAGAGTATTTCGATAGTACTCGGCATTGGCTTTTACACCAGACTCACTAAAATGAATTGATGTTTTACCTAACTTTGATATGCCAACTGACACCATGACACTAGCTGAGAAATGACTTCTGGTTGCAAAAAGTCTGCTATCAGGTATTTCATTCTTATATTGGACGTGCGAGTAAACTCTGTCATTTTGACTGTTTCGAGGCGGCTCACAGTGAATCTCTTTTCATCAGTGAAAAAAGCCTTTGAAAGTTTATCACATGTTACTCGCCTTAAGATTTGTTTTGATCTTTGAACTCGTTTCTGCTCATCAGTTTGAGTAATCTTTTGCTCGTGCACTCTTTTGAAAGGTTTTAGTTGAAGATCTTGTTTAATTATGCGTCTCACACTAGTTTCTGATAATTGTAACTCTTTCGATATGCGAGCTGGTATCATATGGGTTCCTGGCTGGTTTTCCTGACTTAATATACGTTCTTCGACGTCGTCAATATTGTCTTGTATGCGAACAGTTTTTGGTCGCCCACTTCCCTCTCTTCTTTTGATATCCACAGTCTCGTCAATTTTCTTTAGAAGCTTTCCCAAACCACCAAGAGTCCATCCTTTGTTGGGGAATTCGGAGAGTAGTTTCGTTCGTCCATATCTCTTTTCTAGTTTATAATGCTTAATTATAATCTTATCTTCCTCTGAAAATGGCATATTCACTATATTTTATAACCCTGCAAAAAAAATCGTATATTAGAATTTACAAAAGTGAAAATGAAAATAAAGGATTCTTGATTAGTTTGTCGAGAATCAGTTGTATTATTAGAGAAATACTTAATAAATCGTTATTTTTTATAGCTTCGAACTGAAATTTGGTTTACCGGGAGATGTTTTATGTATCTTTTACGTGTATAAGTTTCATACTGATTGTTCAAAACATGTTGATTCCATGGATGTTTTTAGAGTGAACCCTTTTTTTTGGCAGACGGTGTATATATCTGAAAACATATGAATATTTCATATAAACATTTCAATAATAATTTCTGCAAATTTTGCAAAGAAATAAATGGGGTATTTTACTATTGATTAAAAGTACATTACTCTACATTTTTATACTGTCGTGCGCCACTCCTAAATATGATTTGATTGCTTTAAAAAATGGCATGCTAAGTTTTCTCATGATAAAGAACAAAATTCAACCTTCCGAACTGTGAAGTTAAAAAAATAATTTTGTCCCTATATGCTGGTAGCCACCCTAATATATATATATATATATATATATATATATATATATATTATATATATATAATATATATATATATATATATATACCGGGTGATTACAAATGATCTTCCCGATTTTAAAAATTTATTATGAAAAACTTAACAATGCTACAGCGAAAAGCAAGACATACAAATAAAGAAGAAATCAAACCGTTTTATTTACAAGCTATTGAAGTTCAATATGAGCTCCTTTTATGGCTCTGAAGACAATCAATGTGGTATTGTTTCCCTCCATACATTTTGTAGCATATCATACTGAACTTTTCTAACAGCCTCACGTATCCTTTCCTTCAAATGTTCCAAAGTTATTGCCATTAGTGGAACAAAAACTTAATCTTTGACAAAACTCCAGAGGAAGAAGTTAAGTGGAGTTAGATCGGGCGAACGAGTTGGCCAAAGAATGGGCTCCCAACGCCCGATCCAACGATCAGGCAATTGCTCATACAGGAATGTTGTAATCTCAAAAGGAGCCACAAAAGGAACTTACACTGAACTTCAATAGCTTGTAAATAAAATTTTCTGAGTTCTTCTTTATTTGTATATCTTGCTTTTCGCTGTAACTTTGTTAGTTTTTCCATAATAAATGTTTAAAATCGGGAAGATCACTTGTAATCACCTGGTGTGTGTGTATACATACACCTTACCTTATGAACCTTATGTTGTTTCGTGCGTTGGTCTCTCTTCATACGGAGGTCAAGCTGGTGGCCCCATATATATATATATATAATGTAAGAAAAAGACAAAAATGTCTGGAGTTGAAGAGATCCAATAGTTTCATAACATGCTCCTTCAGCAACGATTGATCAGCTCTTCTTTGAAGACGATTTACAGGTTCTTTACTTCTTCCCATTTCACTGGAAAGACTGAGCCTCAATCCGTACCTCAGCATATTTTGGATACCTCAGCTTAAGTATAAACCAGCTTATTCATGGGACTGTTTCATTCTGAAGAAATAGACTCCAAGGAAAGACATTTCGGTGCTCCTTTAGTATGCGGTCTACAAATTCTGCCGCGCTCTACTTTTTTCAAAGTGCAGTCTACAGGTTTTTTTCGTTAAATTTGTGCCTGCTCACGCATTCTGCCGCTCTTTTTTTTTCGCTAAATGACTCACTCACATGACTTAGACCCTATTTGACCTTGAAATTCAAAATGATTGTTTAACATCAGTAGCTTGAGAAATTTGAAGCAGTAAAGTTGTAAACAATTCAATTGCCGGTGCTACTATAGTATGCGGTCTACCTACGATTGGTTAGGTTTAGTCAAGATATTTTCGTTAAAACTAACGAAAATATCATGACTAAACCTAACCAATCGTCAAGGGCGACTGACATTGGGATGTAAACAAGCAATTAGTAAACAAGCTAAGAAGGTATACTTACATTTAAACTTTTTGTTTTTAACTTTTCAATAAATTTTTTTCAAGTAAGATTGTCATTTCAACCTTCTTTAACTACATTTAAAAAACAAATTGGTGTAGACCGCATACTAAAGTGTGACTTTGTCTGTAGACCGCATACTAAAGTGTGAATTTTTCTGTAGACCGCATACTAAAGGAGCACCGACATTTCATCTCCACACACCCATTAGAATGTTTTAGGTGAATTTAGATTTGGCTCATTTGGTTATTGGTAATGTGCTTTAATTGTCTACATGGCATCGATATAAATCCTACTATTTAACTTATTTTTACACACACACACACGCGCGCGCGCGTTTCCGCATAATCGAGGTGCCAACTTTTCAAATCCATATCTAAAAACTAAATCAACAAACCTAAGTCAAACTAAACTAACTTTAGTGCCATCGAACTGAGAAGGGCGTGATTAGTGTTTCGGTCGTAAGTGAGGTACTCGCTAATCTAGCCTAACGTAACCTAACCAAACCTTAACTAACTTATCCTAATCAGGACTAACATCTCTTTTTTTTTTTGCTGACTGTAAAAATGTTCCTACATTTTTTATGTATTTTTTAATCTTCAGAGGTACCAAAAATGTTATCTTACCAAACAATTATCCCACTAAACCTGTGAATTATCACAAGCTACACCTCACTTATGGCCAGTTGCGCACACACACAGGTTATTACGAGGACGTGTGTGTGAAATCCATTAAGTAACGTTTACAGGGACCTTCGTAAATATTGGGAATGAAAATATATTTTTAATGAAAAATGTTGTCTAAAATCGTGAAGTGACGAAAGGTAAGTGAATCTTTAAAATATGTACGATCGTTTCCAAAAGAAGCAAAGTTTTCGGTACCAACTTACTTATGAGGTTGTGCTCAACAGATAGGTATCTGATTATAGGCTACTGAACAGTGTATCTTGGAATATGAAATGCTTGCGAGTGTTTATGCGCTTATAAGTAAAGAGGGAAAGAGTACATCAGTACTCGAGTATTCTTGTACTCGAGTGCGTGTATTTGTTGTACTCGTATTCGCACTCGTACTCGAGGAAATCTGAAGTCGCTGTACTCGTACTCGCTTACTCCAAAAAGTCTGTACTTGTATTCGTACTCGTACTCCTCCAGTTACAAAATTTTTGTATTCTTTCGACCTCTGCTTATAAGATCCAGTCATATGTTTGTATTTATAAAGTTTAGTTTAATATGGAATGTAATTTACCGTATTAATGTAAATACCGTAAATGTTACTGTAAATAAGTTTTGAAAATGGGACCGCAGATATCAATGAAGAGGAATTTTTAAAGACATTATAAATATTTCTTTTTAATTATACATCATAAGAACAAACATGTCAAAGAAATGTAGATTAAACAAGTATTAAAGCAATTTCACTAATATATCATATATGCAGGGTGTCCCAGAAGTCTGGACTCATAGGGAAAATAGACATTATATTTTTAAAGTGAAACAAACACATTTCTAATGTCAGTTTTACATATTTCAGGGAAGAAAATACCCTGATGGCTCAGTATACCAATCAAGAGAAGGTGGAACTGGTATTGCTACATGTTTCCGGAAAAAGCCAGAGGGAGGTATGTCACTTATATATATATTATATATATATATATATATATATATATATATATATATATTAGGGTGGTCCATAAAATCGAACTTTCGATTTTTCCAACTCCCACCCCCCTAATCTATGTCATTATAGCAGAAAATAAATTGTGAAAAATTTCTCCCACATCGGTGCATAATTAATTAGTGATCGCTCATGGGTTATATGTTCTTCTCTGAGTCACTCATTACTATGATCTATTAATTATAGGTGCTAATTAATGCTGTTTTCTGCTCTTTCACAGGTTGGAGTGTTAAATATAGCTATATGAAATAGATTTTAATAGATATTGGTATACCATACATTGGTTTATATTGGTTATATTTACTTACGGTGACGGTCATGTCAAAAACACGTGGTTTTTACTTGTTGGACAAACCGGACCAAAAGATTTTAGGCTGTAGTAAATTGCCTTCAAATGACCAGGTCATAGTTGTTTTTTTGCACCATCATGTTGTGAATAAGAAAGACACGAAACAAAGCGCAGAAGAAGTGCTGGAGGAAGTTTTCTCATTTTGGGAAAGAGCCCGCGTACCAACACGCCGGAAGGACCACTGCTTGGAGAAGCTTTTGGTCTTGTTCAAAGAGTGGCAGGCTTTGAAAAAGAACAAGGGAAGGCGAAATCCAATACAAGTCCAGAACGAGACGTCTTTCAAAAGCACACTGAATAATTTGTTCGACATTGCACATGAAAACGCTCTCCAGATGATCCAGTTTCAAGAAGATCGCGACTTCCTTCTCGCTCAAAGAGAGCCCGGCCGGCGTGGCACAATGGGCTCCGTCGACAAAAAATTGGCAGAGTAGGAGCAGAAGGTTCAAAGCGGAAAGCAGAGGAAGACGTCAGAAAGAGGAAAGCAGTCGAAGAGCAAGCCACGACATCCCAAACAGCCGAACTTGCTTCTTCAAGACACGCCAGACCAAGAATATTTTCAACTCAGAATTATCTTCAGCCTTAGACAGGACGGAGGTGAATGACCGGATGGCGCTTTACATTGTATCGGAAATAGCTCGCAGCCTTGGCCTTTGGCGTCAGGCTCGTGGATGTTGCATCACGACAATGCGACCTCTTGCACAGCACTCTCCATAAGGGAATTCTTGACGAAGCACAACATTCCACGGGTTCCTCAACCACCGTATTCGCCGGATTTTGCACCCTGTGACTTTTTCCTGTTCCCCAAGCTGAAAAACACCCTCAAGGGAAAGAGATTTGAGGAAGTACCAGAGATCGAACAAAATGCGACACGAGAATTGAAGAACATTCCGAAAGAAGAGTATAACAGGTGCTTCAATAAATGGCTGGACCGCTGAAATCACTGTTTACAATCCAGAAGACTACTTTGAAGGAGACTGCTTTGAATGAGACAAATTTGATTAGGTATGTGACATTTAGTTTTGCAATAAATACATCTGTCCCGGAATTTTTTTATCAGACCTCGTGTGTGTATATATATATACTGTATATATATATATATATATATATATATATATATATATATAATATATGTATGATACACACAGACCGTGCATGGAACCAGGAACTCTTCTGGGAAAATTAACTCCACTATAGTCCGAATAAGTAATGGTAAATGACAAACACTAGTTTTTTCTAAAAAAAGAAAAAACTATAGTGTTTGTCATTTACCATTACTTATTCGGACTATAGTGGAGTTAATTTTCCCAGAAGAGTTCCTTGTTCCATGCACGGTCTGTGTGTATCATAAAAAACCTCAGGGAACCATTCTGAGTTCATTCCCATATATATATATATACACCAACCTTTTTGTATTTTATAAATGGGAAATTAAATTATCGGTCAGAATGAACAATTTGGGCGGAAGAAAAACCAAGGTTAATCCATAAGTGTATCGGCGAATCTCAGGGAAATAGAACAATCTCACTGGCATGTTCCTCAAGGGGTTGACAGGTATGCTGTGTTGTCTAGGTAATACTCTTTTTTTAAGAGCTGTAAAAAGTTGCCAAGAATAAGGGGGTGAGAGGGATGGAAGAATGAACCTCACAAATTGTGGACATTGAGGCTTTGTGTCTATACAGCCATACTCTGTAATTGTTTTTTGCATAGTTCCTTTTCAAATAAGTAAAATCCAGCCACCCAAATTAAGAATGTTTCTTTTCGTTCACATACATATTTTATACATATTTTAATCTTTTCAGTAAGGATCAAACAACTGCTAATTTGTCTACGCTTGCTTGAGCATTGTTTGGAGCTATAATATATGCATGTATTTGCAAAATAAAATACAGGAATGCTGATAATAAAAACCCACTCTAATAGACAGAGTAAATTTCCACAATAGTTTCGATGCCCACTGGCATCCTCTTCGGGTGGATACAGAAAAACGAATGAACCAAAAACAAGAGGGAAAACAGTCTAGGGACCATTAAGAAATTCGCACCTAGGTTAGATCCCGTTCTCCCGACACCGGAAGGGCATTTTATTAAAGGGTCCCGCTTATAAGTACATTCGCAGAAATTTAAAACTATCTTTTTGTTCTATACATACAGATTTTATTATTTTTATATAATTATTACATTTATTATTACTTTTATTACATTTATTATTGCATTATTATTTATCACAGAAATTACAAATTTATTATTACATTGATTATTACATTGTTGTTTATTATTACAGAAATTATAAGCCGAAAAACGAATGAAAAAGGCGAGAAGGAAACAATCCAGAGACCATTAAGAAATTCGCACCAAGGTTAGATCCCGTTCTCCTGACAACGGAAGGGCATTTTATTAAAGAGTTCCGCTTATAAGTACATTCGCACAAATTAAAACTATCTTATTGTTCTATACATACAGATTCTATTATTTTGACATAATTACTGCATTTTATTATTGCATTTATTATTACATTTACGTTTATAACATTTATTATTATTACCTTTACATTTATTATTACATTTATTTTATTACCTTTATTATTACATTTATTTTATTACCTTTATTATTACATTTATTATTATTGCATTTACATTTATTTCCACATTTATTACTTTTATTATTACTTTTACATTTATTACTATTACGTTTATTATTCCATTTACATTTTATCGAAAAAACGAATGAACCAAAAGCGAGTAAGGAAACAATCCAGAGACCTTTAAGAAATTCACACTTAGGTTAGATCCCGTTCACCTGACGCCGTAAGGAATTTTTTGACCAAGAATCTCATTAGAGGGTCCAGCTTATAAGTACTTTCGCACAAATTAAAATTATCCCCTTGTTCTATCCATACTTTTACAGGGAATGCTGTAGACACAGGCTTGTTCCTGTTTTGCAACGTTATTCCTAACCAATTTACTTTTTACGGTAGACGAATATTTGAACGCCAAAGCAAACTTAAAATCCTTCGTCAGAGGTTTTACTCTTTCTAAGCCGGCAATGTAAGGCAAACTCACATATTGTTTTTGGTTAACTGAAGATTCCCGAGGGGCATAAAAAGATTTTCTGGCTTTAAAATACGCCATTCTGATAAACCACTCAGGATATTTTAAATCCTTAAAAATGTTCCAAATCTTTGAATTTTCCGGGTCCAGCAAATGTGGGCTACAAATCCTGAGTGCTCTTAGAAACCTGGAAGAAATAATTGAGCTTTTAAACCCTTCATCATGATATGAAAAATAATGAATGTACGAATTACAATGAGTAGGTTTTCTATAGACCAGTGGGCATCGAAACTGTTGTGGAAATAAACTCTGTCTATTAGAGTGGGTTTTTATTATCAGATTTTGACCCTCACGTAGAAAAGTGAAGTTTTTTGCATTTACAGGAATGCTGTCATAAAATTTTAAAAATGGAAATCTGCAAGCTGAAAAATAACAGCAAAAAACTGAAAGAATTTCAAACGTGTATGATTGAATCGTTTTAATAACTTTGAAATTCAGGTTTCTGTGTAAGGAGAACCAACTGATGTATTTTCTGTGTAAGGAGAACCAACTGATGTATTATTATTATTATTATTATTATTATTATATCCAGATATGAAAGATCTGTCAGAAGGCATGGGAAAATATGATAGTAGTCTCATATGATTGGACAAACGGTGTGGTTGTGTGGTGACATAAAAGTAAAAATGTAACTCGTTTGATTATAGCTGGAAAACTGTGTGGAGAAGCATTAGTAGACATAATGAGAAGGAGTACAGACATATTAGTTGAAACCTAGCAAGGCAGAGGATGTCGTGATCAAATTTTTGCGGAACTGACGAAAACTTGATAAAAAATAGCAGAAAGCTCTAGTTATGGATCTAAAGAAAGGTTATGATACGAAGTGATAAGTACTTAAAATATATGGCATTAATGTAAAGTTTTTAAATAATGTTCTCTCATCGGATGTATAAAGGTGAGGTGCTTATGGGTAAATCTCCTTATGCAATCTCCTCCTCAGAAACAATTAAAGAGGAAATTGTAAACACCAATCGACCAGGGAATTATTCCGGTGGGGGTGGGGGTGGGGCGATCTCGTTAGGCAGGAGACAGGTAGTGCTGGAACTCCTGTTTCTCCTGTTACTGTTCTCCTTAGCTGATCTTTTTCGGTGTCTCATCTACCCTGTGAGCAGTCCAGCATGCTCTCAAACACACGCTTCTCCCCTTATTCCTCACTTCACTCACATGCATCTTACATACTACACAATCTCTTCAAAATTTCTTAAAAAAAAAAAATGGCATCATTGGACCTTTGAGACCTTGTGTTTGGCTCTCTTCTCCTTATGTGGTGGGGTAATTTTCGCTGGCGATCGCCCTTGGCCCCTCCTTCCTACACAAAAAAATCTAAGAATCAACTGAGGCTCGCACTCATATTCGGCCGAACAAGGGATGGTTGTTGGAACTGAATTTAAATAAGACATAAAGTTCTTGCAGTTTACTACTATTACTTCTTTCCCTCCTCTTTTCCATTCCGACCGCTCAGATGCTGTGTCTTCTCTTAAAAAAGATGACCTCTGCGCTCAGACATTCGCCTCCAATCAACACTGGACGATTCCGGGGCTGTTCTTCCATCTCCTCCTCCCTGACTTAATTATGTATGGAATTAAAATCTCTTCCAAAGATGTTCAACTCTATGAAGGCGTACGGTCCTGATGGAGTCCTCCTGTTGTTTTCAAGAACTGTAATTCTGTGCTGACACCGTGCGGCAAACTCTTTCGTCTTTGTCCTTCATCTGGTGCTTTTACTTCTTACTAGAAGTTCGCTTTCATTCATCCTGTCCCAAAGGACGGTGACCGCTCTCAACCCTCCAACTATCGTCCAATTGCTTTGATCTTGTCTTTCTAAAGTTTTTGAATCTATCTTTAATAGGAAGATTCTTAAACATTTCCCTTCTCACAAACTTCTTTCAGATCGTCAGCATGGGTTCCGCAAGGGACGCTCTACAGGCGATATTCATGCACATCTCTCTCTGACTCTTGGTCATCCTCCTTTCGGAATTTCGGTGAAACTTTTGCTATTGCAAAAGCTTTTGATAGAGTATGGCAAAAAATTTAAATTTCCAAACTGCCCTCCTTCGGTTTCTATCCTTCTATCTGTGCTTTCATCTCTGATTTCCTTTCTGGCCGATCTACAGCTGTGGTTGTAGGTGGCCACTGTTCTTCTCCAAACGCTATAAATAGTATTCCTCAGGGCTCTGTCCTGCCACCGACTCTCTTCTTTTTATTTATTTATGATTTTTTAAGTCGCACTTTCTGTCCTATTTATTCCTGTGCTGATGATTCCACCCTTCACTTCTTCACTCGCTTCACTAAGCGTCCCTCTCAACAGTCACTCCATGATTCGCGTGGGATGGCTATGGTACGCCTGACCTCTGATCTTTCTGCTGTCTCTGACTGGAGCGGAGAAAACCTTGTGGATTTATGTTAGGTGTGCTGTGCTGGCTCCCCACAAAGTTGCTATCTCTGAACAAGGGTCTTGTCCGCCCCTGTATGGAGTGTGCTTCTCATGTGTGGCGTGGCTCAACCCACACAGCTTTACTTGACCGGATGGAATCAAAGTCTTTTCGTCGTCTTATCAATTCTATACCTCTTACTGACTGTCTTGAACCCCTCTCTCTTCGCCACAGTATTGCCTCACTCTCTATTTACTATCACTATTATAACGGACATTGCTCTTCTGAACTCTCTAACTGCATGCCTCCTCCTTTAAGGAGAGGACGCAATACCAGACTTTCGACACATTCTCATTCCTTTTCTGCGCAACTCTCTAATGCAAAGTTAATCGGTATTCTCAGTCTTTCATGTACTCAACCGGCCAACTCTGGAACAATCTTCCTCATTTCATCTTTCCCCCTATGACCTCCAATCTTTCAAACGCAGAGTGTCCATGCATCTCGAAAATTTTGAATCTTGATTTAGGCTCTCTTCTTCTATGACTTCGGGGTGGGGGGTGGGGCGTTTTCATGGGCATTCGCCTTTCCTCTCCTTCCTCCATAAAAAAAAGTTGAAAAGGAAGGAGAATCTCAGTGTGTAATGTGTTAAGTGAGGAAATATTGAAGGAATTTGAATAATTATTTTATTCATTGACAAGAGCGCAACCAGCGAATTCTATAGAAGTTGAAAGCCAAGTTATGGACGCTATTAACTCTGGTAGAAAAAGAAGCTTTGCAAATATTAACATATAAATGTGACATGCTTAAATGGCATGGTAATTTGCTTTCAAAAGTGATGAGGGGTTGATATGAATAATCTGAGAAACATGAATGATGTAAAATTAATGGCCGAATGAGAAATAAAAGTGTTTGTGAAAATTCATTGGATGTGGGAAGAATAAATAACGAAAGATTTTGTAAACTGGCATATAATAAAGGAAGCCCTCAAAAAGTAGGAAAACCGTAAGTAATGACTGTGACTAGACCTGGGATTGATAGGAATGGAAATCAAAGAATTGACAAGAAACGAGGAATAATGAAAGCAGTTTGTAAGGGATGTGTGAATGGAAAATTTATCCTCACCTAACAATTCGCAAGATGTATTATTTCAACCTTTTCAAGAACAGCATTATCAGAACTTTTGAGGTTGGGGAGGTACTTCACAGTATTTTCAGTAATGCTGCTGTTGTGTGTTTATTTGGATGGCGTCGCTACGGTTTTCAGTTGTTCATGGCGTGCCTACTATGGTATGGAAAATGGGGAGGTCATTGAGTAATGAAGGAATAATTACAACCACTTTTAACCTAAATGAACATTTAAGTTATTCTTAAAGAAGAAATGAAACTGAATAAAGCAAGTATAAATTTCTACAGTTTTCATTTACAAAACATTAATTTAAAAAAATTTATTATGTTTCGGGTTTTTCTACATTTCATTTGGAAAACATGAAGCCACTTGGGCCTATCAAGGTACTCCGCTTTCTCTTGAAAGTTCAGAAGGTAAAACAGTTTGCAAGACCTTATTCCTCAATCGTATTTGGCAAAGAGATTTAAAACTTAAAATAAGAAGAAATTTTTTTTCTCAAAAAATTTGGTTATCGTTTAAAATAAAGTATTTAGTGTTGAATATCAGCACGAATAGGGAGGTAATTTTATGTACCTCACGCACATTTTTATGCTTTTGAAACTACTAAACACTCTCTCTCTCTCTCTCTCTCTCTCTCTCTCTCTCTCTCTCTCTCTCTATATATATATATATATATATATATATATATATATATAGAGAGAGAGAGAGAAAGAGAGAGAGAGAGAGAGAGAGAGTAAGAAATAAGGGGACGAGGAGATGGTACATGTTTATTTACAGACGTTTCTGAAATTTTAATTAAAAAATTTAAAATCAAATATAAAGAATGAATAAATGTGGTGAACAGGAACTTATACAATATATTTAAATAAACGTGTGATATTAATAGTATATATATATATATATATATATATATATATATATATTAGTATATAATCAATTAAAATTAAAAATAAAATTATATAAAATATACGAGTGTAGCCAATATTGGAGTGTGGTCGATAGTCAAAATATAAAAAAGTTAAAAGGTGAACCGAAATTGAGAAGTGTCTTACAGGTTATTATCGGGGTGAGGGACTAATTGAACAGAAGGTTGGGAATGATTGGTTATTGGAAGAACCCATATTAGAAAAGTTGGAGCCAGACGGAGTGATGGTGGATTTCTTTTCGGTGGAGGTGGCAGTGATCCCTTATTGCTGATTTGGAGGGTTTATTTAAGAGTTACGAAATTCAAAAAGATTAATGACAATCCTTTAACACTTTCTCTAAAACTTGAAGACAAAATCGACCGCTTCCTCAGAAAACTATATGATCAAAATAAAATTTCGGAAGACATTTACAACGAAGTACGTTCTTCCGGCTCGTCTCCAGGTACTCTTTGCGGTCTCCCCAAAATACACAAACCTAACCTACCCATTAGACCCATCCTTTCGGCCTACACCACCCACAGTTACAAACAAGCAAAATTCCTATTTCCCAACTTAACCCACCCCCTTACTAACCCAAAATGAATATTCCGTCCCCAATAACTTCGAATTCGTCAAAGAAATACTGACCATAAATAATTCAAACAACCTCCATATGCACAGTTTTGACAGAGTATCCCTCTACACCAACGTACCAATTAAAGAAGCCATCGACATCTGTATTAACAACTTATTTGACAACAATCCGAACACAGTCCTTAATTTAACGAAACAGGAATTCACCAAACTGCTAACGCTTGCCGCTTCAGTCACTGTTTCTTTTTTAATCAACAACTCTACCAACAAACCGACTCACTAGCTATGGGATCCCCCCTAAGTGCCACATTAGCCAACATTTTTCTCTGTCACTGTGAAAATAACTGGCTACTCCATTGCCCCACCCACTACAAACCACATCTATATAAAAGATATGTTGATGACACCTTTCTCCTTTTTCACAATGTCAACCACGCCCCCCTTTTTCTTAACTATCTTAATGCCCAACACAAAAACATTAAGTTCGCCAAAGAAGACGAATCCAATAACACCCTACCCTTCTTAGATATAGCAATAACAAAACAAAACAACAAATTCAACACCCTCATATATCGAAAACCCACATACATAGGCATAGGTACTAATTACCTAAGCCACACCCTTTCGCCATATAAAATTAACAGCATCAAAATTTTAATCCACCGCGCCTATCAACTTTGCTTTTCGTACTTATCCTTCCACAGCGAAATAGAACTCATTCATAATTTCGGCTTTAACAACTCCCAAAACATCTACTACAATCTTTAACCAGAAATTTTCTGAATAATATTTATGAAACCCCCCTTAAAATCCCCCACCGTTAAAAAAGACAATATTTTTCCTTTCCCTATTACGACCATATCAACCACAAAATACTCTCAGAACTCCTGCCTCCTACTCAGCCCTCTTTACCCACAAATTAACTTTCAATTCATTTCCACCAATAACAGCAGCATCAAATCATACCTCAACCACAAAGGAAAAACACCCGAGCCACTTGCTTCGTCCACTATCTACGTTTTCAACTGTGTTCACTGCAAAGCGAACTATATTGGCAGCACCATTCGCCAATATCAAACAAAAGTAGACGAGCCTCGCAGTATTTCTACTAGAACATCGCAAGTTCGCAGCCGTTAGATAAACCCTCCAAATCAGCAATGAGGGATCACTGCCACCTTCACAACCACCGACTACTTCCCTCCAACTTCAAAATTATTCACTCAACCAACCAACTAACCGACCTCCGCATTCTAGAGTCCCTTTATATCCTCAATATTAAACCAACCCTCAAAGACTATAGTTCCGTCTTTAACGTAAACATCGCCAGATAAACTCTCATACCTTACCACCGAAAAGAAATCCACCATCACTCCGTCTGGCTCCAACTTTTCTCGTATGGATTCTTCCAACAACCAATCATTCCGAACCTTCTGTTCAATTAGTCCCTCACCCCGATAATAACCCGGTAAGACTTCTCAATTTCAGTTCACCTTTTAATTTTTTTTTATATTTTGACTATTAATCACGCTCCGATGTTTCATATTATTTTATTTTTAATTTTAATTAATTATATACTGTAAATATACTATTAATATCACACATTTATTTAAATATATTGTATAAGTTTCTGTTCATCATATTTATTCATTCTTTATATTTGATTTTAAATTTTTAGCACTGATGATGGAAATTGAAATTTCCGAAATGTCTGTAAATAAACATGTGCAGTTGCTCGCATATGTAATGTTCCTCGCCTCACAGGCAACTCTAAACATGTGGCAACGCTGCAGAGATAGTCAAGGTACCCCATCTGGGGAAGGTGGGGTGATGGGGGTACAACCGAGTCCAACAGCATATAACATTGACATACAGGTAAGGCGCAGTTCAAAAATTACGTAACGCTATTTTTGCTAAAACCTGACACTCCCCACCTGTAATGTTCCGTAACGTGTCGGGTGTGGGGTGGGGGAAGTGTTACATAACATCTTAGGGGGTGCTTGGTTACAGAAATAGCGTTACGTAATTTTTGAACGCCTCTAATTATAATGTAATGTCTGCGTTCATAAAGATAAACGATTAATATGATCGTGAACAGCGTTGAACTTCAGGTTTACTAGTTTTAGACAGTAATAAGGTTCGATCAACCTCCCTCCCGTTCAGGAAAGGACTCCTGCTCCCGATTTCACAATGAGGAATAGGGACTGTCCGATGCCAAGAGACTGAGGGAAGAGGACGGGTGGGTCACAGTTAACAGGCGTTATTCAAGGAGGGTTCCTCAACCTGCTTGCGCGTAAGGCCACCGGTGAGGAATCTCACCTTCTTTGTGTCGCGAATTCAGCGCTCGAACGAGGGAAGCGATATTCAACACATGATGGAAGAGGTCTGTGGTGAACACAATACATTGTTAGTTAATAAACTATAAACACAAAATCTCCGTATTATAACTCATTTAAAGTAATAATTAAAGGTGTAAATTCGAATTTCAACCAGACGGTATTATTGTTAAGGTATTATTGTTAAGCAGTTTATTCACTTTTCCAGATTTGATAACAGGCAGAATAATAATAATAATAATAATAGTAATAATAGTATAATATTCTATAACACACAATACAACATACATGCATAAAGATAATCTGCTCAGGATAGGGCAAGGCATACGCGCGTACAAAAGGCAGCATCACCTTCTCCATCATCTCTATATATATTGCTCTGCTGTAAACCTCTCGTGGATCTCAATCAGCTCTCCTAGTCCTTGCAGGTGCATGTGCCACTTCGTAAATATTTTGGCGGGCATATCTCGTGTTGTCCTGTCGCCAACACCGAAGACGGCCGTGAGTTGTAGACGCAAACGTCTTCTCGTTAGAGAAGATAACTCTGCTCCAGTATGCGGGATCATCATTTATATGTTGGCGAGCAAACGAGAGCTTGGCCTGACGATGTCTTTCCTCGATCCTCTCTTTTTTGGCAGAAGTACGGTGGTGATATCCTGCTACACACCCATGTGTAGTGTAACCCGGATGACGACTGCGTTGTTGATAGGATCGGTCTGCACTTCGTTTGTTATTCTCCGGTCTTCTTTTAGGGTGATCTTTCTTGGTGCCCCACACTTAGGACGATCTAGCAGATTTCTAGTTTCCTGCCACCTCTGTACCCAATGTCGAACAGTAGACTTCGAAATTCCAAGTTCCATGGCTATGTCAGCCACAGAGAGGTCTGCTTCCCCCATGCCAATTATCCGGCCTCGGAGTGCAATTTTATCTTTAGCTGGATTCATTTTCAGTGTCGGTGTTCGTCATACGTTGTAGAAATATGGTATGAGCACAGATCATGCCAGTAACCATGTGAACACCTCGGTTTGGCCCATCAACGTCATTTCACAAACATTAGTATAATATTGTATGAGTTTATAAGGATATATACTGTAAACCAGGTTAATTTCGCGGCAGCAAATTTTTGCTCTTTCATATCCTTGGACGAGTTCGCTGCAGCAAATTTTCGTTCTTTCATATCCTTGGACGAGTTCGCGGCATCATAATTTCGCGGTCAACAGTTGCTAGTTGCTATCTTACAGATTAAAATGACGTCATGAATAACGACATTTATTCTGGACTGTGATTGGTCGAGGTTGAGGTCGTATATCAAGGCAAGTTTTACCTCTTGGTATGCGGATAAAGTTTCAGCAGCCCACAACGTAAATGAATCTCTCGGAAAAATAGATTTGAAGCTCTCCACACTGAGACCTATTCATGCTAAATGGATTGTCTCTGCATGGGATAACCTACACAAAATGAGGGAGACCATTCGGAAGGGTTGGGAAATTATTGGCATTCATGATATTCTTGTTATACACATATAATACAGTATAATTTAAAATATTTTTAGTGCCTTATCTTTACAATGTTTTATTACAATATACTGAATTTACTTTTCAAATAAAATATTTTAATGATCTAAGTTTTATTTTCTTACTATCTTCCAAAGATTAGTTTAAATTGTCAAATTTTCGCTTACTGGATATTTTCGCGTAAACTATAGCCTACGCGAAAACTTCCTGCAGGCGAACATTTCGCATTCACTAGTATATAAAAAGTTCTGTTGTAGTAGCTGTTCATATAGATTTGCAGTAATCATAATGGAACCTTATTACTGTATAAGACTAGTAAACTACATGGAGTTCAACGCTGTTCCCGATCATATCAATTGTTTATCTTTATGAACACAGACATTACATTATAATTACCTGCATGTCAATGACTGCACATTCAATTGTCCTTTAGATATATATATATATATATATATGTCTGTGTTATATGAGGCGATGAGTGGAAGAAGGGCGACGTAGCCATTTTTGGCGAAAATGAATTATTGCTGATTTTCAGTAGCTTAATATATTAAGCTACTGAAAACAGCAATAATTCATTTTCGCCAAAAATGGCTACGTCGCCCTTCATCTACCTAATTGTCGATAAATACCTCTCGAACTTAAAATGCATTTTTCTCAAAGATTTGATTTTGGCTAGGTCGCCCTTCTTCCACGCAACGCCTCAATTATGTTGTTGGACTCAGTTGTCCCCCTCCACCCCACTTTCCTCCAGTTGGGGTACCTTGACTAACACTGCGGCGTTGCCACATGTACGGAGTCGCCTGTGAGTCGAGGAACATTACATATGCGGCAACTGTACCATCTCCTCGTCCTCTTATTCCTTACTAAGTTATGGTTCCCTAAGAAGAAACCCTTCAATCAAGTTATATATATATATATATATATATATATATGACAAAGTGGACTACATCGGAAAGATGAACGAGCTTCTCCAGGACCCCGCCACATACAGCAAACTTAGGAAGAACCCGCAGGATGACGTCATCAAATCATTTAATAGTGGCTTGAAACGCATCCTCAAAGATCATAAGGACTTAATTCCGCTTTTCATGTCCACTTCACCTTCTCTGCCCTACCATTACGGTCTTATTAAAACCCACAAACCTGGCAACCCTATGCGCCCCATTATTAGCTCGGTGGGCTCTATTACTTATAAACTCTCCAAATGGCTTGTCAAAGTCTTGTCCCCCATTCTCGGAACTATCTCTGATTCACATGTAAAAAATTTCATGGATCTTACTGAAAAATTGAATAATGCACGTACTGAAACTAACGATAGATTGATCAGTTTTGACGTTTGTTCATTGTTTACAAAAGTGCAGATTGACGATATGCTTGACTTTCTCTCCCAAGAATTACATAAGTATGACCTGCCACTACCTTCACACATTGTTTTGGAACTTATTAAGCTTTGCATCAAAGACTGTAAATTCACTTTCAATAACGAGTATTATCAACAAGTTTTTGGGATGGCCATGGGCAACCCCTTATCGCCCCTCCTCTCCAATATTTATATGGAGTTTTTCGAAATTACTTACATTCCGAGAATCCTGGGGTTGGCATCCCTTGGTTGCGGTACGTCGACGATATTTTGTGTATCTGGCCCATGAATCGTGACCTGGATAACTTCCTCCTTCAGTTAAATGATCAAGTCCCCTCCATTAAGTTTACTTTAGAAGTGGAACAAAACAATTCAATCCCATTTTTGGATGTGCGTGTACATAGGGAAAGCCCAGGTTTTAAGTTTAGTATCTATCGGAAAACAACAAACAATTTGTCCTACGTACACTTTTACTCGGGGACATGACACCCCCACTAAGAAGGCCATTTTTTCATCAATGTTTCTCCGCGCCCTTAGGATCGCCAGTCCGGAATACATCGATGCCGAATTGGAAAAAATCAACGGTATTGGAAGTGATCTGTGTTATCCATCTGCGTTTATGGAATCTTGTCTCAACAAGGCAAAACGAACTTTCTATCGTGTCAATAATAACACTCGTACTTTGTCAAAAAATATTTTAGCACTTACATTTTTCCCGGGCTTTTTAGGCATTGCTAATGTACTTAAACTTTTGGATATTAATGTAGTATTTTCATATAACAATATTGTGAAAAATATCATAGTAAAAAATAGCCCTACCAATAATTCAGGCATTATCTATAAAATTGGTTGTAAACAATGTGATTCCTTTTACATAGTCAGACGGGAAAGGATTTGCACACACGTATAAAACAGCATCAATATTCCGTTAGAACAGGACAGTTGTCCAGTGCCCTTTTTGTCCATTTGTCAGAGTTATCCCACTGTATTGATTGGAATAATGCTTCAGTTTTATTCCACTCTAGCAACATTGTTAATAGAAATATTCTTGAGTCTGCCATTATCCAACTTTCAAATAACTTCAACATAAGCAAAGGTCTTTTTCAACTCGATCCTGTTGTTTTGAATTCCTTCAAAACAGATTTAGATAAGAAGGGTAGAACGCTAAATCTTTGGTAAACTTGTATGCTACTTTATTAACTTTTAATTTTCATTTTATTTTTATATACATCGAAACTTAACCATAAAAGGCAGAGTGTTAAAACCCGGGCAGATTTCCAGTATAAATTTGTATTTTTATAATTCATTTGATCTTGTGCTAAAAATCGATATTTTTTCCTTACAAATCTGTATGCCTCTCTGATAATCCTTTAATTTTTAATTTTTATTTTTACTTCTCCGTTTATTGCATTATATATATATATATATATATATATATATATATTATATATATATATATATAATATATATACTGTGTGTATATATATATATATATATATATATATGTGTATATATATATATGTATATTATTATTTTCTTTTTTTTTTTTCTTTCTGTAACCTATATATAGGCTGTAACCTTTTTATGTACTTCAGTGTTCCTGAGGATGTCATTAGACGAAAGCGCTTGAGCCACCATTTTGTGTTTCCTTTCCTTCGTGGTTTTATTCATCATAAATATTTTTTACGTGTTACTTTCGTGAAATAATTTTCATATATATATATATATATATATATATATATATATATATATATATAGAGAGAGAGAGAGAGAGAGAGAGAGAGAGAGAGGATAAATTTCACAATTAGACACGTGAAATGAGTGAATGCTACAAATCCCCAAGGAAAAAGAAAAAATTATTCTAAGGCCTTTCGTGTATTCAGCAGTATACCTCGTCATTCACTGACGAGGTGTGCTGCTGAATACACGAAAGACCTTGGAATAATTTTTTTCTTTTCCTTGTGGGTTTCCATCATATATATATATACGTGCAGGGTGAGTCAAAAGTAGCGCCCGATTTCTGTCAGTTGATTGTTTGTTTGCCACTTGTATTACAGTGTACAAGAAGGTAGAAATAAATGAATGACATGTTTATCTAACCATTTATTCGGGGGAAAATTATTACGGAACTGTACCAAGCTGTTTTACTTGCAATTTTCAAAGTGCCCTCCCTCGTGATCGATGCACAATTGCAGCCGAGCAGGCACAGAGTGGCACACACGCCTGCAGAGTTCGATATCAATTTTCTCAAACTTTGCAGTGATTTGAGCCTTCAATTCCTGAATGGTACGAGGCTTTTCACGATAAACAAGGTCTTTCATGAGCCCCCAAAGAAAGAAATCTGGAGGTGTAAGGTCTGGGGAGCGTGCCGGTCACTCGATCGGACCGCGGCGGCCGATCCACTTTCCGGGAAAGTTTTCATCAAGCCACTGACGAACATGACGTCCATAATGAGGTGGAGCTCCATCTTGCTGGAAATAACAGTCCTGATCTTGTACCCTGGGCCAAAAGAAAGTTTGCAGCATATCCAGGTAAATTTCTGCAGTGACAGATCCCTCAAAGAAAAGGGTCCAATTATCCCTAATGGAGATATGGCTGCCCAAACTGTCACGCCAGGTAAATTTACCTCCTTCTCAACTGTCACTCTTGGGTTCTCCGCAGCCCAGTAGACACAATTGTGTCTGTTAATTGTGCCGTTAAGCTTAAAACATGCCTCATCTGACCACCAGATGTTGTCTAGCATTGTGTCCTCTTCGTCAAGTTTAGCTAAGAACTCTTCGCAAAATTGAAGACGGCGGTCGTCATCTCCATCATGAAGGGCATGCAGTAAGCGTGGAATGTAAGGTTTCCATTTTTTCTGGTGAAGGATACGGATAACACTTGATTGGCTCACTTCCAACTCTGCAGATAAACGGCGAGTTGACTTTTGCGGACTTTGTTCCAGTCTCCTGATGGCTTCTTCAGCCTTAGCTACATTCGTTGCCGTTTTCGGACGACCGGACTTCTTTGCAGTGGCTACCGACCCTGTTGCTTCAAATTTCTCGACAATCAATCGTATGTTTCTTCCCTGGGGTGGGTTAATATCGAATTCCTGTGCCAAACGGCGTG
This sequence comes from Bathynomus jamesi, assembly GCA_023014485.1. Classification (NCBI taxonomy): domain Eukaryota; kingdom Metazoa; phylum Arthropoda; class Malacostraca; order Isopoda; family Cirolanidae; genus Bathynomus; species Bathynomus jamesi. The sequence goes on along the minus strand of JAJOZX010000663.1, from coordinate 943,842 downwards.
CCGCCATCGTTGGTTGTTCATTACATTTGTAGTAATGTTTCACGGCCGCAATGCGTTGATTCATTGAAAGGTAATTCATGGTTCAATTTGGTGCAAATTCAGTAACTTTCCAAACTCTCAGCAATAACCTGCAAAACAAAAACAAAAATAAATAAACTAAGAAAATTAATAATCTGCAAGACAATTATTAACAACATGACTTCCCAGAAAGAATCTGACAGCCGAAAAAACAGAAATCGGGCGCTACTTTTGACTCACCCTGTATATAACCTTGGTTAACCTTGGTTTCGCCCGAATTGTTCATTCTGACGAAGGTCAAGCTTGTCATGCCACCTTAGATCTACAGTTTAACGTGGAATCTGAACCATGACCCACCAGCAGCCAAGCGTCTTTAACCAATAGTAAATCTTAAGGAAGCGTCACGGGAAGTTTTTTGGATATAAAACATGTTTTCCCGATGTATTTCTATGTGATTTATTCAAATTTGACATCCGTTTCAGTCGCAAATCACTCGTTTATGACTTTCCCCCACCCCCTTAACAAATATAACCTAACCTAACCTAACCTAACCAACCTAACCTAACGTGTATATAAATGTTACCTACCCATTAATATCCTGGATTATACAATTTCGCCGCCTGGAGAAGGAAGTTGTGGAAGCGGTACTCACAGTTCGGGAAGGCCTTTAAGAAGTACCCCCGTGAGAGGTATCCCAGGAAGAAAATTTTCCGCCTTCCGTACTTGGCGTTAAATTTCTGACGTTATCCTTAAGGTCAACACTTATCTAATTTGCACACAACGCTGCCAGGCGCAAGAAATGCCGTCCACTTTAAAAACGTTAATTAAAATTACTTATCCTTAATAAAAATAAAAACGCGGGGGTGCATTTTATTGAGAAAAATATAATCTTTCATATTATTAATATGTTAAATCTCTGTACTACGTATTAAGAACCGGGACCTTTCCTTAAGATTATCCGGATTTTGCTGCACGCCGCCTGCAGTCCCCGGGTTTCGATCCCGGGGCCGATGGATTAGTAGTCAGCGACACTAACCACTACACCATCGAGGCGCATTATATATATAAATTGTATATATATATATATATATATATACACAAGGTGTACATAAAGTCAGGATCTATTTTTGTGAAATAATTATTTTTTTCTATTTTTCTTTTCAGAAGCCCTTAGAATGAATACAGAAGAGCGTGTGGCAATAGTAATTTGGCGAATCGAGGGAAAGAAATACAATGACATCAGAGAGAAGTTTAGAAGGAGATTTCATAAGCCGGGGTCAATAGACAAGACAATACGAAAATTGGTGAACAAATTTAAACGAACGGGATCTGTTAATGATGAAGCAAGATCAGGACGACCGTGTATGTCAGATCTTACCGTGAATGCAGTACGCGGAATTATCACTGAGGAGCCACGTACGTCCGTTCGTGCTGCATCACACAGACTCGGCCTCCCGACGTCATCTGTGCACAAAATTCTGAAAGTTAATTTGCAGAAGAAAAGCTATCATTTGCAGGGTTTACATGATTTACATGAGGAAGATTTCCCTCGACGAAGTGCTGTGTGTGCTGATCTCGTAGAACAAATCTGGAGTGATAATTTAATGGACAACATTCTCTTTAGTGATGAAGCCACTTTCCATACGTGTGGAAAAGTAAATCGCCATAACTGTCGAATTTGGGCAGATGAAAGACCGAATGATTTCGTCCAAAATTGGGAAAGAGACTCACCTAAAGTTAATGTCTGGATGGGTTTAACAAAATCTAAGGTTTATGGTCCTTTTTTCTTTGCTGAAGCTACAGTTACGGGGCTTATTTATCTGGACATGTTGCAGCAATTCCTTGAACCTCAGCTGATTGGGGATAGGATTGTTAGTACCGTCGTCTATCAACATGATGGTGCTCCTTGTCACTATGCCAAAATTGTTCAGGATTATCTAACTGGGCGTTTTCCAAATCGCTGGATCGGACGCGGAAGCAACAGACCTTGGCCAGCGAGATCACCAGATTTAACCCCTTTAGATTTCTTTGCATGGGGCTTTATCAAATCGCACGTCTATCAGACGAAGATTACGAGTCTTGAAAACTTACGTACACGTATACGAACTGCTGCAGCTAACATAACCCCGCAAATGCTCCAGAATGTGTTTAGAAATGCTGCGGAACGATTTGAGCTGTGCAGGGATACTGATGGGCGTCACGTCGAATCCTACTCTTAATTATTTAATAAATGTTACCACTTTATCATTTTATGATTGAATTCCATATAATTTCCAAGTGCTTCACAAAAATAAATCCGGACTTTATGTACACCCTTTATATATATATAAAATTGCATGAAACTTTTAAATTAAATGGAATGTTTATGTACTTTAGAAAAATATTTGGCACATTCCTTTGTCGTAACCATGAAGTTGCAGGCAGAGATCTTTTATAAAATAAGTGAAGGAATGTTATTTTTAAGATTTCGTGGTGTACATCTCTGAACGCAGTGTGGTTTGGTTTTTAAACACTCATGAACGAATAAATCCGAAGTGTTTCAGATTGTTTAAAGTTGTTCTATCTTAGTTCGGATTATCAGAGAAGTAATAAACCAAACCACGTGGGGACAGAGGTTTATCACCGAGACCCGACCCCAGCGAGAAGGGTAATCCAACGGATTGGACGTACGTGCAAATGCGTGGTTTCCTCTTTCGCTAGGTCGAAGATTTTAATATCTCTTTTGCATGATGGTGTGACTTTTGTAAGACAGATTCGAAGACGCTGCTAAAGTTGAACCACGAGGGGGTCATAAACTTAAGACTTCGAATCTGTTAACGGTATTTAAATGTATTTTTGGGAAGAAGGAGGGGTTTATACTCGGAAATCAGGTCCCGCTCCAATCAGGGGGCCCAGGATCCTGGGAAACGTAGTAAAGACGCCTTCTTTCCCTCTTGTATGGGTAATAGCCTTCTGGAGGGACGATCTTAGGAAAACAAATGTTTGATAGGCTTTCAGAACATTGGAAGGCGGGGTCCTTCAAAATTGTAAAGTAAATTCGAAAATTGTTAAGTCAGTTGTAGTCGTTCCTCCTTGAAGTTAACTGTGGCTAAACAAACCCCCTGTAGACTTGTGGTGTAAGAAAACTTAAAACTGAAAGAATCAATTGTCACTAAATTAAAAATTAAGAACTTATAGTTCATGAAATTCGTTTACGCGGAAATTTGAGCATAATCATTTAATTGTTAGCGACCGTAACCGAGAACTTGATTGTATCTTAATTTAGTTAACCAACGGACCAAGAGTTTTGTGAACTTTCCATTAATTTAATTTGGCTCCACTTAAATAAGAAATAGGGTACGTCTGGCCCTAGTTCCTGAATCCGTCAATTTGGGTTCAAAGAAAGTCCCGTTATTTGATAGATTGTAGTTTTGAAAGCTTTGGGTGGACCGTAAATCTACGGTCCGTACGCAGCACAAGTGGGAGTAAGTTTGTCTCCTGCCGTAGTAAGTAAACTATTCTTTGAATATCTGGGTCGAATTGCGACCACTTCATTTCTTGTTATTTATTTTTGTTGCACTAAAATATAAAACCCCTCGATCTATAAATTATTTCATTCAGATAACTGTTAATCTTTTCTTTAGATTTATCATTGTTGATCAATTTATCGATTTAATTCATCAAACGGTGAACTTTGTCTTTGACGTTAAGATTATTGTATTGACTGAAATTTTATATATGTAATTCAGAATAAACTATTAAATACATGTACTGTGTCGAGTGACATTTAATAAAATTTATAAGAGGGTGTGTGTTGTTTTAAATACCTTGTGATAGACCCCTCTTGTTAGCTGGGGAAAATTAACGTTCAAAGTAGGCTTGTGGAAAGCCGAAGGAACCTAGCCTATCAATTTAAAGGGCCATCCGTCTTGGGTAGGCCGAATAATCCTGGACGAAAATAAGAGATAAAATCACCGGGTACGCCCAACTTAAAGGGTGCCCGTGAAGTGAATTAAAGTCAGAGAATGGGTGTTCAATACCATAAATAAATATACGGATTGGGCGCGTACATCATATGGTGTCAGAAGTGGGATTCTATTGCAAGGTATTTATCGCAAGAGTGTAACTTTTTGTTAAAATAAATTTGCGTAACAATAAAGCACGAACGTAGAAAATAATTGTAACAGCAATTATATGAAGTAACTGTAACAGTGATTTTATGAAATAATTGTAACAACAATTATATGAAGTAACTGTGACAGTGATTTTATGAAATAATTGTAACAGCAATTATATGAAGTAACTGTAACAGTGATTTTATGAAATAGTTGTAACAACAATTATATGAAGTAACTGTAACAGTGATTTTATGAAATAATTGTAACAGCAATTATATGAAATAATTGTAACAGTAATTCTACGAAAGTATTTGCAACAATAATTCGGTACAATAATTGAGAACAGTAAAAAGGGTCGTTAACAGTGATTACAGTTTTAAAGATAAACAAACAAATAACTTTCGCAATGTCGGTAAAGAGCGTGGAAATAACGAATGAGGAAAGCGTAAGTGACATGAGTGATCCGAACCAACGAACTTAAACGAAATAAGTACGAAAGTTTGGAAAATTTAAAGAAGATAAATTTGGCCAAAATTATTCGGTTAGTAAAGGAATGCAAGGAATTAGGGAAGAAATAAATCGAAGAAGGTCGAAACTGGAAGACCTTGTAATGATTATTCCGCGATGGGAGTATTTGGACAACCGAAGATCGGGGGTTCGTCCCCGAAGAATCTCTCTAGTTCCTCCCGTTACAGAAGAACTTTCGAGGCAAGAAAGGATTGGGTGGAGACCAGAGAACCCAGAAGACATCCCAAAGAATCCTTGCAGAAGTGCACACACCACAAGAGACGAGAAACACCGCACCGACGAAGACCGGCAGCAGAATATAAAAACCGTCGTACAGGTATTAAAGAGTACTAGCTTACCTTTGCAACGTGAACAGGCAGTAAGGGGTCCTGAGCAAACGACTTTTGGACACACATTGGAAGGAAGTTCGCCGAAGTTTATGGGCGAAGGGCACAAGAGAACCCAGGAACCAGCCCAAACGCCGTCAGGAAGGAACAAGGTGAGACAGTCAACCCAATTGCCACAGGAACATTAAGTGCAGGTAATGCCTTGGTTCAGGCTAATCCCACAAGGAGACATATTAAAGTGGGCATACCTAAGGACGCGTTGAAGACCGTTATGCCGGAGTATGCTTGTAATTGCATCAAAGGAACATCCTTTCGGGACTATTGGATGGAATCAACCCAGTTTTCGGTAAACAACCCAAGCTTAGGACTAAGAGATGAAGAGGTCCTAAGAGAAGAAACGCCACATGACAGAAGCCGAAGACTGCAGAAACTGCAAAATCCTCCCACATCCTGGGACTACAACTCACAACATTCAAAGAAAGAACAGCACAGCCACAAGGAGGACAACATCAAGGATGTGGAGGTGAACGAGGAGACAAGTCCAGCAAGAGAGGAGAGCCCAGAAGGAAGAACTGTGACACTGGTCACAGGAGGAATAACACAACTCAAGAATGTGACTACAACCCCATGAGAAACCAGAAGAGAAAACAAACCAAGTCAAATGAAGACAGAGACTCCAAAGAGGAAACAATGGAAGAAAGTGGCCGGAGCCAGTGCAAGATTTGTCAGCAAATGCGAAATTGGGAAGAGGCGTGCCCTCGAGCAAACCTTCGACAGGATTGGAAGGAGAAGCCTCCCGAATAGCTTCAGAGGAAGTAGCGGCGAGTCCGTCGGCTAGGACTGATCACCCTACCAGTACTCGTCGCTCAACAAGCTTCCACCGCGCTGAGCGATGGTGGAGCTTCCGTCACATTGACATAAGCTATGCACAAGAACATCGGGAGCCTTCATTGGACAGTGGCCAACTTCTCAGTACACAGTTGCACCGGCCCCCGCCCATTCATGTAAGAGGAGTAGAAGTAAGTTTGACTATGGGAAGGGGGGTTGAAGAATTCTTTTGTGTTGTATAATTCCAGAGGCTCAGCAAGACTTGACTATAGGCGTATTGTTTCGGAGGATATGAAGACGAAACAAAGGTACGAAGCCCAGGTAGACCACCGGAAGAGGACAGTCACTGAATGAAACAGTAACCATCCAAGTAAAGGGAGTAGACAGTAAAGTGCGAGGGTGACTCTGGTAGAGGCAATCCCGCACGAAACACTAAAGGTGGCCGCCGTGATTCTGACGAGGGAAGTCAGAGACCCGGGGACGTAGTTCCCTTGGACGTCTATTCTCCGCTGCACGGGATGTGCAGTGAAGCTCGGGGAAACTTAAAAATGTTACCGAGCAGGATCCCACAGAGGAAGATGAGGTTACTGATGATCAATCAGGATGACGAAGAATACCTTGGCGAAAAAGAGACGTCGTGGGCATAGTGACGGAGGCAGAGCTAATTGGGAGGGTAGTCGACGCTCACCCCAAATTGGAACGAATGTCACGGTGAAAGGAAGTCAAGCATTGAAGAAGACTTCGAAGAACGAGTGACAAGCCTCAAGTCCCATGTCCTTGGTTGGAAATCCTTTTCCGACAAAGAAAGGAAAATCGTCGAAGAGTGGCTAAGGGATTATTCAGATGTCTTCTTACTGGGTGGCGAGCCATTGGGTTATAATAACCTGATGCCAATGAAGTTGGAAACCCAGGACCATCCTCCCATCTTTAGGCGACCCTACAGGATACCTATTACACACGAGGAGGAGGTAAAGCGACAAATAGCAGAAATGCTGGATCAAGGAGTGATACAGCATAGCCGTTCCCCCTGGTCGTTTCCATTGGGTAATCGTGAAATATGGGGAATATGGGTTCCACTGGACGTCTATTCTCCGCTGCATGGGATATTCGGTGAGGCTCGAGGATACTTGGAGAAGTTGTCGAGCAGAATCCCAAAGGAAGTTAAAGGAAAAGGGAATAGACGAAGAAGAAAATTTGGGATATGGTTTCCCCTGGACGTCCTACTCTACGCTGCAATGAATGTGCAGTGAGGCTCAGCGTGGTTTGCAAGTATCACAGAGCGGGAAATCTCAACGGGAAGTTAACCCTTTCCAAGGAGGCGGTAAAGTTACTCTTGAGAAATAAAAGTGACGACTAAAGAGTATCACCTTGAAGATAAGATGACATCGGCATGGTGGTTGAGGCAACGAGAACGGGGAAGTTCGTCGGAACAGCCGTTTGATTCCTCGCCCGAAACGAAAAAATGGAACAAGTGTCACGGTGAGTCAAATTTCCACAAGTGACTAAGAAGAGATTGAAAACACCTCAAGACGCATGTACACCGATGTCCGTCGCTCTCAAAGGGAAGAAGACCGACGAGGGAAAGAAAAGATTAACTACTACCGTCACCGGTAGAGTACCAGGACCACGTGATCACTAGGAACGAAGAGTGACCACAGGAGTCCAAAGGGGAAGCGATTGAAGAAAAGAAGCGTAGGGCCCTGAGGTTTGGTGTAGACTATAGACCTTGGGACGTCAATGGCAGCAAGGACAAATATTAAGTACCCATCATTGAGGAAACCTTGGCCAAGTTGCACGGGACTCATTACTTCTCGAGCAGGGATTTACGCTCGGGAGATTGGCAGTTGGCCATACACGACGATAGCATCTCGAAAACTGCCTTCCCCACGGGAAGCGGTCATTTCGAGTTCAGGGCGGTCCCGTTTATTTTGCCGATTTTACAACTGACCAAAAGAGTAATGAATTTTATTTTGCCGAAGCAACTGGACAAGGAAGTACAGATTTACTTAGATGACCTCATTGTCCTTGGAAGGTCTTTAGAAGGACATGACGAGAGGGTACGACGAGCCTTGGATAGCCTACGCACCGCCAACTTAAAGGTAAAGTTGGAAAAATGTCAGTTATTACAGTCCCAGGTGGGGTAATTAGGCCATGTGGTCACCAGGAACGGGGTGAAGCCACAACAATCCAAAGAAGAGGCCATCAAAAACTCCCAGAGGCCAACCAACAAAAGGAATTGAAGCAATGTTATATTTGGGCAGAGAGTCATCGTCCGTTCGGACCATAAGCCGTTGAAGTGGCTTCTGAGGGAAGGACACCGAGAGCCCAAATGGAAGACTAGAGCGTTCGGTTATGACATTGCAAGACTGACGTTCTCATCGAGTACGTGAAAGGCAAACTCAACAGAGTGGCCGATTGGTTGTCCCGCCCGCCTGGAGTGACGAAGGAGTTTGTGAACGCAATATCCGAACAAAGCGATCATTGATCGCAAGGTAATCGGCAAACAACAGTAGAAGGACGTTGAAATAGCGGCAATTCGAGCAGCCATCGAAGAAGGAAAGGCTTTCAGCTGGTCCGTAACCAAGCCCATCCAGCCGTCGAGAGTCAAACTAGTGAGGAACCTGCTGGTTTACATCGATGCGAACGGAAGAGAGGTCATCGTAGTTCCTAAAAAGTTGAGAGAGCAGCTCATTTGGAAAGCCCACACTGACGTCGGAGCATTCATCCGGGAGCTGCCGGGACTACAGAAATCCTACGGGACCTTTATTTTGGCCAGGTATGGTTCAACAGGTACGGCAGGTAGTCCAAGCGTGCGACACGTGCGCGCGGAACAAACGGACGCGGAAAGTGACTGTGGAAACAATGCCTTGTGTGCGAGGCCACAGTCCTTGGGAACTTCTGCACGTGGACTTAGTTGGTCCCCTTCCTCCGACCGTGGAAGGCAGCCATTATATCCTCACGTGTGTGGATAGTTTCAGCAAATTCACCATACTGGCAGCAATAAAGGACAAGACGGCCCGGGAGGTGGCGGACAAGTGCCATCGTTTGATACGGTGCAAACTGGGTGCCCCTTCAGCAGTAGTATCCGACCAAGGCAAGGAGTTCTGGAACTCTACCTTGCAGGAGCTCTTCAGGGTTTGGGAAGTACGACACCAAAGGACCGCCGCATACCAGCCCCAAAGCAACGGGAGGTCGAACGTCGGAATAAAGAGTTATGCATCAAACTCCGCATACTTTGTAAGAAACTGGACGAGACTGGGATAAAATCCTCGACACCGTGGAATTGTCCTTGAACATCCGAGTGCACCGAGCCACGGGACATTCTCCATTCTTCTTGATGTACGGGCGAACCCCCAACGTACCTTCAAAGCTATTTCGCATGCCACAGGAGGCATGCGTGAGCCCGTACAACCCAGAGGAATACGCCGAAGACCGAAAAGGAGTCTGAGCGAAATATACGCCGAGTGGAAGAGTTCATGCGGAGATACGAGAAAGCTAACGGAATCAAGGAATTGAAGCCGTTCAAAGAGAAGGCGCCCCATGGCTTGGTGTACATTGATTACCCGCGACCGGGCAGAGGCAAGTTGGAGCCCCGGTACGAGGGTCCCTACATCATCATCGAACAGAAGACTCCAGTCACTTATCTCCTGCGTCACATGATCACTGGACATCAGATAGTGATCCATCGAGACCGCATCCGCCGCAGCATCGATGCCCATGGGACGTTGAGCGACAAGGCGGGGCGGACGACGCAGGGGATGAGATGGGGGAAGGGCCACGCCCCTCCTCTCGGGAGCTTCGCCCTCGACACCGGAGAAACATCAACAAGGGGAAGTGAACCGGAAGGCGCCTCCCGCCCCCTGGCAGGACCGAGCGGCGGAACGAGGACCGCCGGGCGCTTCCGAACTACTTCCTCACGGAGAGCTTCGCCCAGGACAGGGAGAAACATCGACTAGGGGAGGTGAACCGGAGGGCGCTTCTTGCCCGCAGGCAGGACCGAGTGGCGGAAGGGATCCGCCGGGCGCCTCCGAGCTACTTCCTCCCCGAGAGCTTCGCCCAGGGAACGGAGGAACATCGACCCGTGGAGGTGAACCGGAGTGCACCTCCTGCCCCCTGGCAGGACCGAGTGGCGAGCAGGAGCCGCCAGGTGCTTCCGAACTACCTCCTCGCGGGGACCTTATGGGAATAGGGTCCCCCGGAGAAAGCAGACAGGCTGCTTTCCCAGGGCCACCGTTTGAGCGTCAGTATGCTCTTAGGCCCCGACCTCGAGTACACTACGAGGAACCCGAGGATGACTAAAATTAAGTGTGTCAGTGTTGGTGTCCCAATAAAGGGGACAAATAAAATCTATCAGTGATAGTGTCCCAATCAAGGGGACAAGTAAATGGAAAGTTTTTGTGAGTAAAGTGATAATACCCGACCCTAGTTAAGAAAGTTTGCATCGGAGTGCAAAATTAAAGGAGGAGAGGGATGTCGTAACCATGAAGTTGCAGGCAGAGATCTTTTATAAAATAAGTGAAGGAATGTTATTTTTAAGATTTCGTGGTGTACATCTCTGAACGCAGTGTGGTTTGGTTTTTAAACACTCATGAACGAATAAATCCGAAGTGTTTCAGATTGTTTAAAGTTGTTCTATCTTAGTTCGGATTATCAGAGAAGTAATAAAGCCAAACCACGTGGGGACAGAGGTTTATCACCGAGACCCGACCCCAGCGAGAAGGGTAATCCAACGGATTGGGACGTAAGTGCAAATGCGTGGTTTCCTCTTTCGCTAGGTCGAAGATTTTAATATCTCTTTTGCATGATGGTGTGACTTTTGTTAGACAGATTCGAAGACGCTGCTAAAGTTGAACCACGAGGGGGTCATAAACTTAAGACTTCGAATCTGTTAACGGTATTTAAATGTATTTTTGGGAAGAAGGAGGGGTTTATACTCGGAAATCAGGTCCCGCTCCAATCAGGGGGCCCAGGATCCTGGGAAACGTAGTAAAGACGCCTTCTTTCCCTCTTGTATGGGTAATAGCCTTCTGGAGGGACGATCTTAGGAAAACAAAGGGTTTGATAGGCTTTCAGAACATTGGAAGGCGGGGTCCTTCAAAATTGTAAAGTAAATTCGAAAATTGTTAAGTCAGTTGTAGTCGTTCCTCCTTGAAGTTAACTGTGGCTAAACAAACCCCCTGTAGACTTGTGGTGTAAGAAAACTTAAAACTGAAAGAATCAATTGTCACTAAATTAAAAATTACGAACTTATAGTTCATGACATTCGTTTACGTGGAAATTTGAGCATAATCATTTAATTGTTAGCGACCGTAACCGAGAACTTGATTGTATCTTAATTTAGATTAACCAACGGACCAAGAGTTTTGTGAACTTTCCATTAATTTAATTTGGCTCCACTTAAATAAGAAATAGGGTACGTCTGGGCCCTAATTTCCTGAATCCGTCAATTTGGGTTCGGAAGTAAGTCCCGTTATTTGATAGATTGTAGTTTTGAAAGCTTTGGGTGGACCGTAAATCTACGGTCCGTACGCAGCACAAGTGGGAGTGATTTTTTCTCCTGCCCGTAGTAAGTAAACTAATTCTTTGAATATCTGGGTCGAATTGCGACCACTTCATTTCTTGTTATTTATTTTTGTTGCACTAAAATATAAAACCCCTCGATCTATAAATTATTTCATTCAGCTAACTGTTCATCTTTGCTTTAGATTTATCATTGTTGATCAATTTATCGATTTAACTTCATCAAACGGTGAACTTTGTCTTTGACGTTAAGATTATTGTATTGACTGAAATTTTATATATGTAATTCAGAATAAACTATTAAATAGATGTACTGTGTCGAGTGACATTTAATAAAATTTATAAGAGGGTGTGTGTTGTTTTAAATACCTTGTGATAGACCCCTCTTGTTAGCTGGGGAAAATTAACGTTCAAAGTAGGCTTGTGGAAAGCCGAAGGAACCTAGCCTATCAATTTAAAGGGCCATCCGTCTTGGGTAGGCCGAATAATCCTGGACGAAAATAAGAGATAAAATCACCGGGTACGCCCAACTTAAAGGGTGCCCGTGAAGTGAATTAAAGTCAGAGAATGGGTGTTCAATACCATAAATAAATATACGGATTGGGCGCGTACATCACCTTTTCCCCGCAATTTCTTTTTTCCCGGTTAGGTCAACTGTACGCCCTTGACAATTGGTTAGTTTGTCGTGATATTTTCGTTAAAATATTCGGATCAAGTAAAGATAAGCACCCCCAACCTTTTTTAGTTAGCTTTTAAGGCTAACTAACGAAAATATCACGACCTAACCTAACCAATCGTCAAGGGCGTACAGTTGACCTAACGATTGCTTAGGTTAAGTCGTGATATTTTCGTTAGTTAGCCTTATAAAGCTAACTAAAAAAGGTTGGGGTGCTTATCCTTACTTGATCCAAATATTCGTTAGTATTTCTTTAAAATATTAGTTAGTTTTAACGAAAATATCATGACTTAACCAATTGTCAAGGGCGTACAGTTGACCTAACCGGGAAAAAAGAAATTGCCGGGGAAAGGAATAAGTGCCAAATATTTCCTTTGAAAGTGCAAAATCGTAATTCTTTAATATTTAATAACCATTTAAATTATAACAGCTTTGTGATGCTTATTTCCTTTAATACTTCTTTTATAATCATTTTTCGAACTCATTCTGGCAATACTCAAATGCGATGCTAGTTTATTTCCAGATGTTAAAATATTTACTAAATATAAAATCTCTATAAATAATTAATATGTAAATAATTAAAACATTGAAATTAGTAAAATCATCGTACAATACATATTTTTCATTGAAAGGAAAAGTAATTAAAAAAATAATGATTAAATGTAAAATAATAATCATTGAAATGAAAACAGCTCACAACTGTGTCTCGTTTGAGAGGCTTTGCCGCTCACGCACAATGACAATATATTATTCAAACACAAATGACGAAAGCGAGGTTGAGGAGGTGCTAATATTTTATTTCCAGATGAACGATAACGCATGGGAAATGCGATATTTTTTATATTTTTACAACGACCTCATAAAATAACCTCATATATAACTTTGGTCTCGTATACGTTGTGAAGAATAATTACGTTACTGGCCTTATAAACCATAATTCGCTTCCCCCCCCCCAAATCCTTACTCCCCCGACATATACATATACGTTTGGCCAGGGCCGCCGAGAGCTGCCCCGGGCCCCCGGGGAAGGATTGGTATATGGGCCCCCCTGTTTACCCTGTATTTTATTATGAATGTTTTTTGTGTACATAACAAGCAAACTGATTATATGTCCAAATCACTATTCAGAACATACAGTATGAATAAACAACTCCGAAGAAAATTACCATTTTATTTTTCGAATCAATTATATTAATTCTATCACCATACAATTTACAAATGCAGTACCAGTCCATGCAGGCAAAACAATTGTTTACTGCAAGATTTTCATAATTAGAAGTGTATTTTCTTTGCCTTCTCTCTAGCAAAGTGGTAAATGATTCTGATGAAATTTAAAGTACGGGCTAACTGGATTTCAATTACAATGGTTCCCAGCTCTCTCAGTCGGTCTTGGGCATTGGTGGACCGCAGATAATATTTTATGTTTCAGTTTGACTATGATCTCTATAAAATGTATGTCCATTAATTATATTTCCTCTCTGTTATTTAATCAATTGCTTTATTAATATTTTTAGATTTTATCCTCCCTCTTCCGGGCCCCCTAGAGGTCCGGATCCCGGAGATTTATCCAGGCTTCCCCGCCCTCTCGGCGGCCCTATATATATATATATATATATATATATATATATATATATATATATATATATATATATAAATAATGTGGAATATTCCTTTTGAAGTTATCTTCAGAAATAGCATTGTGGCTTTGAAGTTCAGATCATAAATCTCAATAAAAGTTGCCTTTGCTGCTGATTTAAAACGCCAAACTTGCGAGAGAACGCCAAATTTATAATACTGACCATATATTTGTATTCACAAGCGCTCACTTTTAAGACCACTCCAACATTTAACACACACACACACACACACATATATATATATATATATATATATATATATATATATATATATATATATATATATATATATATATATATATTAGGGTGATTCAAATATGGGGGTAAAAAATTTTTTTTTAAATTTTAATGTGTTCAACCCTTTAAATGGTTCATTTCAGCATAAAAACAACTATCCTAAAATATTTTAGCAAATTTTTAATTTTTAGGGGTTGCTACCAGCAATTAAAAATTGACAGAACGACTCAAATTGTCAAATTTTTCCACACCACCCAGGGGATACAGTACAAGGCGCATTGCTTTTTTTTAATGTGGAAAGCTCCCCCGTAGGTCCTACCATAACCACAAGCATGCATAATTAAACTAGCATGATATTTGAGACATTAGCTGTCCTTACTTCATCAATGTTTCTTTCTTTCTATCAGGGTAAACAGCCCTGTAGTTTTTCACTACTTGTAGCAAGAATTGTTTTTGATGTTCGTCATGTGTTAGTATTTTATTATATTCATCCATTAATTTTACTCCTCTTTCCGCTATATTATTCACGACTTTCCACTGTTTGATAGATTTCTTAGCGGAGTTATACTCTTCATCATTATGCCATTCTTTAGCATCTTTGAATAAAAATTTTGAACTAAATTCTGTTATTGTAAAGAATCTTTGAGTATTTGATGTGGAAAAATCTTCTAATTTATTCGTTGGAATAAGTGCAGGATCTAGAAAAGCCCGTTTTGCAGGAAGAGTTTCTGTTGTATTTTGCAAAGCCTTTACAATTTTGTTTTTCGTTTCAGTAGGCACTTCATCATCATAAAAGGCCAAGGCTACCAGTTCTTCTGATAGGTACCAGAGGTGACCTAACAGTTTTTTAATAGCAACAAATGCAATTGTGTCATTTATTTGTTTGTAGACTACAAGATTCTGTAATAATTCCAGATCAAGACGAGGAGCGCAAGATGGCACAGGAGCTGTAAACCATGCCTTTACATATAACCGAGTAGCAAATAGACAGATGTCTTTTAGTCCTTTTTTGTCTTTTACTGAAATTTTGAACTGAGATTTGAACATAAAAGTTTTTAATGAATATGTAATTTTGGCCATCCACCTAGCCCGATGAAGTCCCGCTGGATGTTTAAATTTGATTCCACCTTTTGGTTCACCTCCCCAAAAAATAATTGTTAACTGCAATAGTTGTAGGTAATCGTCTCTTGGTTGGAATGTATCTAGTTGATTTGCTGCAAATATAATTATGTCATCTTTGATGTCATGAATATTTTCATAGATATCTGGATCTGATAATGCTGTTTCGTAGTCCTCCTTATTAATGCTTGACCATTTTTCTCTGAACTTCTTAAAAAGGACTATATCTGGGCCAGAAGATGGTGATAAACACTTTCAAACAACAGCTTCCAGCATAATTTCAAATATGTGCTGTCGACATGCCAGCCACAATAAATCGTTGTCGAATTTTTGTTCTAGAAGAATAGCTGCACCATTTCTAGGACCAATATTGGCTGCCGTTGTATCGAAACACACGCATTTTATTTGTTCGCAGATGACCCATTCAAGCGATGTCTGATTGTTTGCATTAAAACTAGAGACGCATTTCTGTCACTCAATTTTGCAGCATCAAGACTTCCTAATAATTAATTTATCATCAAACAATTTTCTACGTTTGCCTACCTTACTTTTCCATGTTGAAGGTTGTGCAGCACAGAAACCAGATTCATCACTTTTACTCTCCTCTGATTCTGATTCTGATGATGTACTGGTGAGCCGTGAGTATGACAGCCTCTTCATTCTTTTTTCTTTTGATCTCTTCTTCTGCTTTCCTCTTTTCATAACGTTGTTGCTTTTCTGCTGCTCTTTGCTCGTTTTTAGCAACAGCCTTATCAATGGTACCCATTTTGCCACGACGTCCTTTCTCACGTTGCATTTTCAAGAATTTCTTATCATCTTCTATTTTTATAAGCTGCATAGCATTCTCATCAGCAATGTCAAATAAGTTTTCCAGTTTATCTTTCCATTTTTCTTCTTTATTATTTAAATTTTGTGATCTTTTCAATTTGTTTGCTTTGTTTTTCTTAAGCAGCTGCCATTCCTTTAGTATTCCTTGAATTTTATCTACTACATGTATTCTTTGTTTTGCTGGTATTCCTGCTTTTTTCCAAACTGCTAGCACATCATCCGCAGTAGAGCAGCATGATTCTCTAATGCCTCGCTTTTTAATATTTCTGTAGTGCATGAAGAGGGCCATCATTTCCTTCTCTGATGGTAATACGGATGTTTTTAGTACTGCAGAGGGCTGCCCAATTAGCCATACTTCAGTTTCTTTTCTTGTAGAACTTCTCCCAACTGAGCAACTGGGTGATGGTGAGTTAGGCCTAGCTTCCATAATCGATTAATTGGTATCAAAATTACGAGTTCCAAGCAACAATTAAAAGCAAGCTAGTATATAAACCATTAATTAAAAATTCTGAAATATAAACAATTAAACATAAAATCATAAGTTGTAAAAACAAACAAATTGAAAAAAAGGGAAACTTTGCCGCCTGGTAGCACATAGTAAATTTTATTTAAAATTCACCAAATTTGGCATACACTACTTTTTTGTCATAGGGAACAAAAATACAGGTTGAACAATTAAAAAAAAAAACTTTGATTTTTTTGAATCACCCTAATATATATATATATATATTATATATATATATATTATATATATATATAATATATATATATATATATATATATATATATATATATATATATATATATCATGGACGAAAGTATGGAGCCACTTAAACCATCATTGAACTTTGTAACTTTAATGAACTAGAAAGCTGAAAAATTGGTGAAAAACCATATAATATAGTGTGCACCTACAACATAATTAGTTAATATTTGATTGCCCTCCTCTGGAATTAATAACATTTTTAACCCAAGCCTTTTTTATGGTAACTTTCAAATAATTGTTTAATATTGGATGACGTTGGGCTACCGTAAGAAATTACCACAATCTTTAAGATAGACATCGAACTTAAGGCGACATTAGCGGTGTCGACACAGTTTTACTCGTTTGTTAGTGAAAATTATTAAATAACAAGAAAAAAGGGTACAATGAAGGTTTAGTTCGGTGAAGGTAATTGGGTTATGTAGATTAGGTCAATTGTCGCTATCCACAGTGAAAATGTGAACATGTCGAGGTTTCTTAAAGTAGCCAAACGCAGGGCCGCCGAAAGGGCGGGAAAGCCGGAATAAATCCCCTGGGTCCGGACCTCTAGAGGGCCCCGAAAGAGGGGGGATAAAATCTAAAAATATTAATAAAACAATTGATTAAATAACAGAGAGGAAATATAATTAATGAACATACATTTTATAGAGATTATTATAATCAAACTGAAACAGATAAAATATTATCTGCGGTCCACTAATGCCCTAGAACGACTGACAGATCTGGGAACCATTGTAATTGAAAGTCAGTTAGCCCGTACTTTAAATTTCATCAGAATCATTTACCACTTTGCTAGAGAGAAGACAAAGAAAGTACACTTCTAATTATGAAAATCTTGCAGTAAAACAATTGTGTTGCCTGCATGGACTGGTACTGCATTTGTAAATTGTATGGTGATAGAATTAATATAATTGATTCGAAAAATAAAATGGTCATTTTCCTCTGAGTTGTTTATTCATACTGTATGTTTTGAATAGTGACTTGGACATATAATTAATCAGTTTGCTTGTTATGTACACAACAAACATTCATAATAAAATACTGAGTAAAGAGAGGGGGGGCCCATATACCGGTCCTTCCCCGGGGCCCAGGGCAGCTCTCGGCGGCCCTGTATATATATATATATATCAAGGGCGGATGTAGGCATTTCAGTAAGGGGAGGGTTCAAAGGAAAAAGGGCACACTACTAAAACAATTTTCTTAAAACCGATCACCAATGAGCGAGTGTAAAATCAATTGTATTCTTTTATTAGATCAGTCTCATTCAAATATGATATAAAATAAAGTCTAATTTGGATACAACAGTTATCGCAGGAAATTTTTCAAACAATTACAGATGTCTTGCCACTTAAAAGAACTATCAGAATAAGATGAAGATAAAAATAGTGATATGGCTGTAGCAGTACTAAGGGCACCTATGAAAACCATTACAACTACAAATTTGGAAATAAATGTATACGGATAGACTCAAAATAGAATTTGAATAAAATAAAATAACCATGATCTATTTACAAAATCAAAATTTGTTTTCAGAGGCATACGCATCATTTAAACAGGGCACTTGCAAGGAATTGAAGGGGAGTCGAGACGTCGCCGACACCCCCACTCTCTAAATCCGCCTCTGTGTATATATATATATATATATATATATACTGTATATAAATGGAGAGAGAGAAAGAGAGCGCAATTGTGTAATTCCAGTTTGTCTACCCGAAACAAGAGACAAATTCGTTTCAATTCCACTTTGAAAAATGTATTAATTCCGATTCAAATTCCGACTATATAAATAATGCTTTGGAACCTTTTGCGTAGTCAAGATTTTCAGTGAAGTGTGAAAATGTTTCGAAGAAATTGTTTAAAAACTAAGAAAACAATTTCACATCCTCTTCCACACTGTTTATTGTCTGCAATCCATTTATTTTAATAAGATAAATTTCAGATAATTCCTTCGTTCGATAATCTCGAAGCCTGTGTGCTAAAGCGAATATGACCATAAGGAACTTTCGTTTCTGTACAAGTGAAGCTGAAGACACACTCTTTCGTACTTTCTGCAGTAATATATACGGTCAGCAACTCTGGGTGAATTATAAAAAAGGTTCTGGCAGAACCCTAAATTTGCTGTACAACAGGTCTTTTAGACTCTTACATAAATTACCCCCGAGATGCTCAGCTTCGCAAATGTTTGCTACCCGCAATGTCCCGAGCTTCCCGGAGGTAACAAGACGTGCTCAATAGGGCGGCTCGTTTTTACACTTTTTTCGATATTTGATTGGGGGTAGTGCGGAAAAGTTGCGATTTGGAGAGAAAATAAAGTGTGTAAAATTTTTTTTATCTACGTCAATACCTTCCGGTGGCAGCGAGTCCTTAAAAATCGAAAAATAGGTCTAAAAACATATAAAAATACCTACTTATGGAGATGTGCTAAGAGCTTATCTCTGGCACCGGAACAACAGAAAAACGAAAGGCCAAGATCCTCCATTCCAGATTATTGCCAATGACATCATTTCCAAACTTCAAGAGATATGGCTCACAGCTTCAATCCCAACTTTATCAAGGAAAAGAATACATGATATGCTCAAAAACTATCATAATAAGTACAAGACCTTACTTAAAGCAGATAAACTAAAAAGGAATTCTGAAAGTTACAAAAGTAAATTGAAGTCATTTCAGGAACATTCGGAACAACTATTTGATATTGCTTCTTGTAAATGTGGTAATTGGAATTCTTGTTTTTGCTGTAAAGAAAAAAAAGTGCCCCCAAATGAAAGAACATTTTTAGAAGATCAGCGTACATTGTACGCTGATCTTCTAAAAATGTTCTTTCATTTGGGGGCACTTTTTTTTCTTTACAGCAAAAACAAGAATTCCAATTACCACATTTACAAGAAGCAATATCAAATAGTTGTTCCGAATGTTCCTGAAATGACTTCAATTTACTTTTGTAACTTTCAGAATTCCTTTTTAGTTTACCTGTTTTAAGTAAGGTCTTGTACTTATTATGATAGTTTTTGAGCATATCATGTATTCTTTTCCTTGATAAAGTTGGGATTGAAGCTGTGAGCCATATCTCTTGATGTTTGGAAATGATGTCATTGGCAATAATCTGGAATGGAGGATCTTGGCCTGTCGTTTTTCTGTTGTTCCGGTGCCAGAGATAAGCTCTTAGCACATCTCCATAAGTAGGTAGAACATTATTAACAAAATCTGCTGGTTGACCGATGCTATGGCATTTTGCTAACGTTTTGGTTACTTTTGAAGGTTTCTTTTCAGACATTATAAATCTATTTACGATATTTACCAACTAACTGCGGGTAAATGGTGATATACCACGGTTGATGAACAAGTTATAACACAACCTCTCGCCACACGTGACACACAACAACTGACAACGTCGCTTCCTTTCCCAGCTTATATAGGGTATGGAACGGGGGATGTAGCAGTGTGCAGTGTGCATTTTATATAATGTTCATTGTTCAATGACTGCTATTAATTTATTCAAGCCTATAATAGTGTTCTCAGGGTTGTTTGCACAGAAATATACCGGAATTAACATTTGTATAACATCTTGTTAAAACTTGCTTTAAATCAATATTTTGGATATTTTAACGGCTAAGACGCCACCGGAAGTTATTAACAGATTGTGCTGAAATTTTTATTGTTTATTTTGTAAGTCTTTAAAACCATTTTCCAATCTACCCCGTTCAAAAATACTCACAAATATAATTATGAATATTTTTTTCAAATATCGTATTTTTATGTGTTTTTAGACCTATTTTTCGATTTTTAAGGACTCGCTGCCACCGGAAGGTATTGACGTGATAAAAAAAATTTTACACACTTTATTTTCTCTCCAAATCGCAACTTTTCCGCACTACCCCCAATCAAATATCGAAAAAAGTGTAAAAACGAGCCGCCCTAGTGCTCAACACAGTCTAATGCAAGGGATTAAAAAATCAACCAATCCGATCATCCAAGCTATCCATGAGTCCTGCCATTTATCCTCTAAGCTATGGACTTCTTGGTACGAAAACGTCTGTTTGTAGCTCCACTTAACTTCGACAGTGCAGTATTATTTCTAATCAATTGTATCATATATATTTCTATCCTTAGTATATGAACTGTCATTGTATTAATAATATTTGTCATATGGACTATAGTCTGCCAATAAACCTTTTCATTTTCATTTCATTTTCAATTTCATTATTTGTCATGATTGCTTGATTTAAGATTGTACGTTCCTTTTTCAGAAAAATTCAATAGTATCAATAAATGTCAATTACATATTTGAATTCTAAACCGCTATAATATTTTTTTATTCTGAATCCACATCAATGGAATCCAATCCATTCTCAACGAAGAAACAATTTCAATTTTAGATCGGACTTCAATACATAATAAGCAATGAATTTCTATAAATTTCTTTGATTCTGAATCAAATTTTATTTCCAGTTCTGAAATCGGCAAAAGGAGACATACAACCATCATCACATAAAATAAAGTTTCTTTTTGTAGATTTTTCAGGTTAAGCTATCAGTGATTATACGCTGTACGTCGAGCAGCACCTATTGAGACAAGTTTCGAACTTTATCTCCGTTCTACCCTCTGGGGTCAGGAGTGTGTATGGGTAGGAAGACCGTTAATAAACCACAAGAAGCTATCGGATAATAATTACCGTATTTTCCGGCATATAAGGCGCGGTATTTTTCCCCAAAAAAGTCTCAGAAAATCACCCCGCGCCTTAAATGCTCAAGGTCAGGGTCATGGGTAGGCTTTTGGTTACCGGCAAGTGGTGGTTTCGGTGCTGCGGTATCGATAAACTGAACTCCAAACACCTCCCCTACAAAACTGGTTCCCAGATTACTTTAGAGTGATTAGTAACGATTATAAATTATAATTTATAGATTACGTAATAAGCAAACCAGCTTCAACAGTTGTAAATAATCGTAAAGTATGAGGGTCATTAGCCCTTGTCCGACAAACCACTCGTTTGTGCATGTTGTCTATTTTATACAACTCGTTGACATTATTACTGTAAACAACAGGCAGCCATGTTTGTTTTGGTGGTTGGTGGGGCAGACAACAGGCTAGGCTGCGCAAGGTCCCACCACTTTCAGCTGCGCTGTGCGCATAAGCAGTCAGCCTCTGGCTCACTAACGGCTTCATCATTTTGAAACCGGAGCTTGTTGGATTCAGAAAGATCTTCTCCATAAAACTGTTTAACTTACAGTGGAATATTTGTTTCACTGAGAGGGGCATGAAGTAGCATACAACACAGTATTCATATCTGTCTAAGGACGAATATGATTACTGATTTACCGCTATGATACTTCTGTCCCTCTCTCTGACACAAACATTCTACTGTTGGTTGAACAGTTATTCAAGTTTACAATTTTCAGATTACCAATACCCTATTATAATGGAGTCAAAGAGAAGGCATGCCTACACAATTGGATATAAATTACAAGTGATAAAATTTGCAAAGGAAAATGGCAACCGAGCTGCTGCAAGGCATTTTGGGCCGGCCCCTACAGAGAAAATGGTACGTGACTGGCGAAAACAAGAGGCCGAGCAAGTACTGTATTTTTTAATTTTTTTTCAAGAATATGCCTGCCAAAATTGGGGTGCGTCTTATATGCTCGTGCGCCTTATATGCCGGAAAATACGGTATGTAATGAAAGGGCACTGGAGGAGACAACTGTGATCATGAAATAATGCCCGATCCTTTTCCACATTTTTACAGCTGGGAGTATAGTTTCTGGACGTAAGGACAGATTCTTTGAACGTAAATTTATTGCTTTATATACAGGGTGTTATCAAATTATGTTTCATAATACACATTCACATTATGTTTCATAATACACATTCACATTATGTTTCATAATACACATTCACATTATGTTTCATACACATTTAGGACATCTAAGTGAACAAAGAAGTTCCTATGAATATCCACAATCACTTCGTTGCCGAGATACATTGCTTTTTTGCCGAGGACGACCCAATATGGGATGATGATGTGATGCTGATGTGATGATGACGTCTGTTTGTTTGCTTCCACACGCCTAAACAGCTTGATAATCTGCGCCAAATTTAGTATACACATTATGGGAGAACCAGGGAAGGTTTTAGTAACACACACACACACACACACACACACACACTTTCCAGTCCCTCCTAGATTGTAATGGCGCAGCGGCCATTCCAGTACAGTATATATACACTGTATGGTGATCTAAAGGTTAAGAAATGCTTACATCAAACATCAACAATTTATGTATGGATTCCATCACAGTTTTTAAACTTGCACGCTTGCTGCAAGATGAAGAACGCCGAGCTGATCGTCACTTTCGGACAATATATATATATATATATATATATATATATATATATATTGTGTGTGTGTGTGTGTGTGTGTGTGCGTGTGTGTGGAAAGGAAACGCCACTAGAAGTTAAATAATATATTGAATATTTTCGATAGCACCAATGTCTCTCCTCTTCAGAGCACCGAGCCGACAAATCACGTGGAGCAGGTCAGATCACTCAGAATTTGCAGGTAGCTCTCGTCGATTCGTGGAAACGGCGGTGAAATTCGTGTGTGTTGGACGGGGTCACAGAAGCGCGATAAGGAATCGGCACTGAACAGACCAAATGATAAACTATTTTTAAGATTAAATCACTTGGTTTTTGAATGAAGCGGTTTTCTATAACTTTTATTTAGAGATCAATTTAACTTGTTTTATAGCCACTTTATGATCAATTTCGATTGCGTGTCTGAAACTTGAACTACAGTATTTCTATCAACCGTCTTGTAGCCGCTTTTGTGTTGATAAATGCGCCTTTTGAAGTCATCCGTTTCCGTAGATGCCCAAAATTTTCTCATCCCGAGTTGATCGAGTACATGATGATGTTATCTTAATGGGTCTTCGAAATAATCAACATTTTCACGAAAGGATTTGGAATTAGATTAAGTTTTCTGTTTGGAGAAGAGTGTAATGATTGTAATAAGGATTCTCATTTAGCCTATCAGGCTATCATAATAATATTGGTGATAACTCATAATGTACTGCATAATGCATTACATTACTCCAACTCTAATTTACTTTGCTCTGTTTACCGCGTTCTGTTATCTCTCTACTTGAATTGGTATACACAGTATATATTCAGTTTACACAAATATCGTATACGGGAAAGGAAACACCACTAGATGTTAAATGTGTTGCATATATATATATATATATATATATATATATATATGAAAATGAAAATGAAAATGAAAAGGTTTATTGGCAGATTATAGTGCATATGACAAATATTATTACTACAATGACAGTTCACTTACTAAGGATAGAAATATATGCACAACTGATTAGAAATAATACTGTAATGTCGAAGTTAAGTGGAGCTACTACAGACAGACGTTTTCGTACCAAGAATTCCATAGCTTAGAGCAGGGCTTCTCAAACTTTTTTCACTTGCGACCCCTTTGGATCAGACAAATTTTTTCGCGACCCTTCACTCAATGTCATAAAAGCAATAGGTACTAACACTGTATATTTATGAAAAAAATAATATTTTCAAATGTTTCTGCGACCCCCAATAATATTTACGCGACCCCTAGTTTGAGAAGCGTGGGCTTAGAGGATAAATAGCAGGGGGCCTTCAAAAAGTTCCCGGAAAAATTTAATAAAAAGGTAATAAAACAAAAAAATGAAAAAGTGCAGATTTTATTTTTCTACATAATGACCATCACTATCATAACACTTTTGTAGTCTATGCCTCCAGCCTTCTAAACCCTGTCCGTAGAATTGAGCATCTTTTGAATGGAACCAGGTCGTTGTTGCTTTTTTGACCTCTTCTATTGACGAAAAACGGGTCCCCTTCAGGTGTTTCTTTAAATTTGGAAACAGAAAAAAGTCTGAAGGAGCTAAATCTGGGCTGTAAGGAGGGTGGGAGAGCAATTCCCATCTTAAATCCCTCAGTTTGTCCCTTATCTTTCGGGACGAATGAGCCGGTGCGTTATCGTGGTGGAACAAAACTCTGTCATGAAGTTTTCCTCGCCGTTTTTTCTTAATTGCTTGATGTAACGTTTCTAGAACTTGTTCATAGTAGATTGCATTTATAGTTCTTTGTCCTTCTAGGTAATCTATTAACAAAATACCTTCCGAATCCCAAAAAATTGTTGCCATAATCTTTGCAGCGGATCTTTCAGATTTTCCTTTGATGGGGCCGCTTGATCCCCTCGGCAGCCATTGTTTGGATTGCTGTTTGTCTTCGGGATCATACAGGTACAACCCACTTTCGTCTCCAGTCACAATTCTTTGCAAAAAATCTTCGGGATTAGCGTCCCACTTGTTTAAAGTTTGAAGTGCGAGATTCACCCCTGTTGCAAGCTGATCCTCGCGCAACAGTTTTGGCACCCATCGGGCAGAAAGCTTACTCAAGTCCAAGTGGTCTCTTAAAATTGAATGAGTTGATCCCACCGATAAGCCTAGATTGTCAGCTATAAACTCGACAGAATATCGTCGATCTTCTTCGACTAGTGCTCTCACACGATCGATGTTTTCATTGTTGATGGAGGTTGAAGGTCTTCCACTTCGAGTGCCGTCTTCGATACTCTCTAGGCCATTTGGAAAACGATTAATCCATTCATAAAGGGTGGTCTTCTTGGGAGCAGTGTCTCCATAAACTTTCCTCACACTTTCAATAATATCACTTTTCTTCCAACCAAGTTTTACTAAAAATTTGATATTGCTTCTGACTTCGGATTTCTGAAATTCCATGTTGCTTCTGAGGGGTTAAACTTTCAAATGACATAATCTTCCAAATTCTGCATTTTCGGCAATCAAATTTTAACATGTTATTACAAAACCGTACAGGAATGAACATGTCGACTTATGATTTATCACGTAATTTCTAACGTGAATGGGAAATATTTTCCGGGAACTTTTTGAAGGCCCTACGTATATATATATATATATATATATATATATATATTATATATATATAATATATATATTAGTGATGTAGCGGATGTCATTTTTTTCACATCCGCGGATGCGGATGCGGATGAGGATGTTTGATTTCAACATCCGCGGATGCGGATGCGGATGTCTACATTTTCGTTATTTTTTAGGATATATTCGAGATTTGTTGTGTTTAACGTATATAATAATTATATAGAGAGAGCTGTAGCTATAATGTAGTATAATTGATTAATTGTACAATAATTGCTGTACTTTTCTCTGAACATATAAAATAATATCAAGCATCTAACTAATATAGAAATCAATTAGTGAATTCGTCTGCAAATAAATTCGTTATATTTTGTTGTTTCAGCCACAATTAGAAACCATAATTGTGTTACCAGGATGCGGGACGTGAACCCAACTCAAATGCACCCCACCGACCTCTTTCCCCAACCTCCACCCTTATAGAAAGAGATCTTTAATTAGCTTGATAACTATTTATATTAAGTTTAAAGTTTTATTAGGCATATTTATAAATGAGTAATTAAAATAAAGTAAACTAAGATGTTCATCGTTTAATGTTCAAACTTAATTATAGGAAGGTTATGCTTAAGGAACATTAATTTTTCTGCCTTTTCTGCTGCCAGTCTGTTTCTCTTTTCATCATATATTAATCCAGCATTGCTAAATAATCTCTCGCTTGGTACGTTTGTTGGAGGACAGGCTAAATGTTTCCTTGCAAGTTTACTCAAGTATGGATAGATATTCTGCGTATTTTTCCACCAACTAATAGGATTGTCACATGCAGCCAGGCGTTTTTCTTGGTGATAGCTCTCGATCATTTTCACTACATCTTTTGACATCGCGTAGGTCTCGTCATTGCTGCTTGACTCAAGAAACTGAGAGACAGATTCTGTGATAGATTTGCTTGTTGAAGGTGTTGGTTCTGTCACTGAAACTTTTATTCTTTTGGTGGGTGGCGAAGCGACAGATTCAAGAGATTGAAGCTCTTCAACTGCTTTGCCAAGTGATGATTTAACTCGTTCTAATGTACTAGGTGAAAATAACTTAGCTTTGTAACGTGGATCTAAGTAGGTTGCAAGAGAGTAACTTCATACAAGAACAGCCTCTCGTCTTGTCGCTTGCATCACTTTTGCGCACAATTAACTAATTCTATTAATATAGTAGAATTTGATAATTTCCGCTTATTAATGACGTTTTATCTCAACGGTCCACATCCGCACGACATCCGCAGTCCAAAGTGCGGATGCGGACGCGGATGCGAGAAAATGTGCGGATGTTCCGCGGATGCGGATGCGGATGCGGATGTGACCTACATCACTAATATATATATATATCTGTATATTTGGGGAACAGCTTTTCCTTTAAAAATGTTTCGTTGAACAATCGACCGTAGTTTTTATTTATTAATTTATTATCATTTTTCCGTATGCCATTTTTCAATAATGTTGGTAAATTATAAATAATATAGTATTTGTGTATGAACTGTCATTGTATTAATAATATTTGTCATATGGACTATAGTCTGCCAATAAACCTTTTCATTTTCATTTTCATTTCCAAAATTTTCCGACGTTTCGCTCTGTCCTCGAGCATCTTCAGGGAATTCGTTTGGAGCCATCTTCGTAGGTGTTCTGCGTAGAATGAAAATTTCTTGTCAGGGCGCTCTCTTTTATAGCTCATTTTCGGAGGTTTTACCGCAGTTTCGCGTACGTGTTACGGGGCTCAACCATAACAACACTGTCAAGAAGGCTAACAATGCACTTACAAGAAGGAAGTCCGAAACATCACTTGTGGAACATACACAAAATAAACCTAACCAGACAACAGATAGTGGAAGCAACAAACGTGGTAACACAAATAAGGGATGAGTAGAGGAATTTTAGGAAAATCGACCTAACAAATTAGCAGGAAGTCGAAACTTGGTACACTTGTAAACTGAACCCTACTGATGAATATATTAAAAGTCCCAACAAATCCAAGTTGTGCTCCAGCCGCCATCTTGGAAAATGGCGGCCGAATTTCGGTTTTTTGGAAATAACTTTAGAACCGTAAAAGATACGAAAATATACCAAGAGAACAATATCATTCTACATAAAAAGACAAACATTTTCTGTTTCAAACTTTGTTTTGTACGATGAAAAATAAAAAAGTTATGCAAAACCAAATATTTTTCATTCTATGAATCAATGCGGACACGACGTTCAAACTGGGTTTGTAGGTAAAAAAAGCGAATGTTTTGTTATGACTGCCTATTTTCAGAAACCTCTCTTACTTTGTATGGGTGATTTTGTGAAAAAATATTTCACAGGAACGAGCTAGTAGAAATATAAATTGTGACAGTACCTGGTTTTCTAAATATTTATACCAATACATTTTCTTGTTTCTAGCAGATATGGGCAACTCTGTCCCTAATTTCCTATATTCTACTTCTAATAAATACTCTTAATTATGATTATATCTACGGATTCATCTGTAACATTTATTCACTCAATCGGAGGTTATGAGTTAATATACTTCTAGAGATATCATATTTAATGAGAATACACCAACCACTATACCACAATCAGATTTTCTTGCTAACAGAAACAACAAACGGGCCCTGATTGCATCTCTTGTGTCTAGTATGAAGATCAAAGGTTATTCTGTTGTTCAGGCGGAGAGTGATGCAGATACTGTTATTGTTAAGGCTGCTCTAGATCAAGCTAAACACAAAAATCAAACAGTAGTTGTTGGCCAGGATACGGATCTTCTAGTGCTTCTAACTGCTCTAGCCCATGAAGACTTTGAAATTTGGTTTCTCAAACCAGGGAAATCAAACAGCACACCCCGTATTTTCAGCATCCAAAGTGAGAAAAAAACATGGGGAAGGCTTGTGAAGTTTTGCTATCTGCTCACGCCATGACTGGATGCGATACCACATCAGCTTTGTATAAAAAAGGAAAAGTTAGAGGTCTCCAACTTCTACAGAACCATACAGAAATGAGAGAAGAAATGAAAATATTTAACCAAAAGGATGCCAGTAAAGAAGATATCAAAGCTGCTGGGGAAAAGTTCCTCTTAAAAATGTACGGATCAAAATCAAAGTCCTTGGATGAGCTAAGATACTTCATGTATAATCGCATAGTAGCAAAAAAGAAGTTAGATACATCTTTTCAACTAGCATCCCTACCTCCGACCAGTGCAGCAGCAGAGCAACACTCATACAGAGTGTACTTGCAGGTCCAAGAATGGTTAGGAAACTGCCTGGAGCCAACAGAGTGGGGATGGTCCATGACAGGGAAATCACTGAGGCCTGTCCCTACTACCAAGGAAGCCGCTCCATCACAACTTCTTAACCTCATTTCATGTAACTGCAAGCTAGGATGCACCAAGAGATGCAAGTGCATACAGTTTGGTTTGCTGTGCTCAGCGATGTGTGGAGGATGTGAAGGAACTACCTGCGAGAACTCTTATGTTGAAACGCTACTAGACAACTGATAACTGAGTGTGTTGCAATATGACACTACACATAATGCAATAAATGTACAATCTAGCTTATTTTTGCGTAGTAATTAGAAAATTATACTTAAA
Source organism: Bathynomus jamesi (assembly GCA_023014485.1). Lineage (NCBI taxonomy): Eukaryota > Metazoa > Arthropoda > Malacostraca > Isopoda > Cirolanidae > Bathynomus > Bathynomus jamesi. Next base: position 914,705 of record JAJOZX010000663.1, on the reverse strand, counting down.
ACAGGGAGACACAATTACATTTTATTTCCTAGCTCATGTTAGATGACTTTATTCAACATTAGAGATGTCACACAGTGCCTTAGTGTTAAAGCTATATACTGTATTACTGCGTTGCACTCCAAGACTTAGATTACTACATTTTCATTTTAGGTAACAACAGACGATTATAGTTAGCTATAGTGATGTTCCCAAGTGTCTAAGGATTACTGTGACCATTCAATAAGATGTTATTTTATGTTCAATCCATAAAACCTGTCTGAACATCATGGTCATCATCAATACATGAAAATTTTTCCTGTGTTACATTTTTCTTCAGTATACAAGATAAGGAAAAATGCATGTTATATTTTACATAAAATATATTAGTAATGTATGTATTGAGAATAGCATTCATAATTATTTCCATTTTCAATACTTAGATGTCTAATGAAGGAATAAAATAACTGTTTTAAATAATGTTACTCCAAACCGATAACTTGGCTACTACCCGTCATCAAAAAAATTACATTACAGTATTTTTCTCTAGCTCTTTCTGTTGTGCTTTACTTTTTTACCGAACTACCTATAAAAAACAAACTGTCATGGTTCTGAAATAATAAATTGCAACAAAATATTCGAATTTCTACCCATTAACCAAGTTTGAACGTCATGTCTGCACTGATTCATAGAATAAAGGAATTTTGTATTTTGCGTAACTTTTTTATTTTTCATCGTACAAAACAGAGTTGGGAACAGAAAATGTTTGCCTTTTTATGTAGAATGATTTTGCTCTCTTGGTAAATTTTCGTATCTTTTACGGGTCTGAAGTTATTTCCAAAAAACCGAAATTCGGCCGCCATTTTCCAAGATGGCGGCTGGAGCACAACTTGGATTTGTTGGGACTTTTAATATATTCATCAGTAGGGTTCAGTTTACAAGTGTACCAAGTTTCGACTTCCTGCTAATTTGATAGGTCGATTGAATATATTTATCCTAAAATTCTTCCACGAAAATTTCTTTACCACTCGTCGATTGAATCTCTCTCTGGCAAGGGTGGCAAAGTTGGAGGAAAAATTTCTTTTCCCGGAGAATCATTTCTCGCCCGCTTTTGCCTGCCCAGAATCACTACCCGCAAGGGAATAGGACTTCATCTCGCCCAGGCAGACTAATTCGAGCAGCATTGAATGAATTCGCTTGGACCCCGCAGACAAGGCAACGCTTCGTTTTTCTTCGCCGAAGTGCACGCGACAGTAGTATTGGCTGCTAAAAGTATAAACCCAGGACATCGCAGAAATAAGACACTTCTATTTGAGCGCGTTCTACGATAGTATGTGTCTTCACTAGAGACCCAGGGCTTGCTGGGGCCAAGCCGGAGGGGCAGGTTGGGGGGTTTCACTAGAACCCGTCTATCGATGCATGCATCAATAGGATCTGACGAAGGAGGTCTGAGGCTTAGCCCGCTGCGGACCAGATCAGGGTTCGCTCGAACTGCATCCAGAATTGCACTCGAACTTTGGCATGACATCACCTCTCGGGGGAAATGCATGTCAGGGCTAGAGGTTTCCCAAGACCACGGTGCGACTCTAATCACCCCGTCTCCGTGTATGGAAACTGCAATCCTGATAACCAAGCCTGAGGGGAGGCGGCGCTCATAAGTCCGCCATGAGTCATCCCCCTCAGGAGATGCGGCCAGAGCCCATATCATACACCACCATTCTCACCCCCCCTCCTGCCCGATGGCCGACCCCTGGCGACCCTATCTCGCGACACATTTACAAGATGGCGACCGCAACGCCCCAAAAACAAATGCGAATAAAATCAAAGCAACATCGAAGAAAGCACGAGAAGCTACGTCATCTCGGAAGTTTTCACGAGGGCACGCGTGCCCTTCATCCGAATTTACGGTGAGCACCCTACGTTCACCGCAGTATGCAGGGAGGAAGACGCGTCGAAGCTTCTGGCGCCTGAAACTAAAGAGTCGCTTCGTACGCGGGCATACAAATCCAGGTGCCCCCTAATATCAGAGCCAAGAGCTCTGTCTTTATGAGAAAACTCGACCGCCACATCGGAGGCCGGACTAAGGAAGAAATAAAAGAGAATTAGAAAAGGAGAACACGTGGGCCAAAGTTGAAGAAGTCACAAAAATCAAAGACTTCACCCACGTCGTTAAAGTTGAATTCAAGACCCCCGAGATGGCGCACAAAGCAGCGGAATCAGGACTGTTACTATTCCACATGTTCGTGACCCCTCTCAGATCACCGTGGACGAATTTATAACTGTCCTGACTTGTTTTAATGCTATAAATTCGAGGAGCACCCATCGAAGGACTGTCCCACCAAACATCACGGTCTGCTCCGAATGCGCAGCAGTGGGACATAAGTGGACCGAATGTAAGGCCACAAAAAGAAGTGCATCAACTGCCACGGCCCGCACCGCACACTGGCAATGGCATGCCCGAAGAAGAAGGAGGCCATCCGACTGAGGAAGGAAAAAACTCAGGAGGACTCGGCCGTAAAAGAGCTGCAACCGTACAGAGCTGCAGTCAAACAGTCCCTCGAGGAGGCTCGCTCCCACCTCAGTCCCACAGAAATCGTGCTCGAAAATCAACAGCCTGACCCTATGACATGCGTCATACACGCTCATCTCCTCAATATGGGCACCCCAGGCACATACTCGAAGCACCTAAATGACATGCTCAGGAGAAACGGCATGCCGGAAGTCAACGCCCCCGACGATGTCCCCTCGGCATCTATCTTCGCGGCACGACTTCCAGAAAGGACAACTGCCACCTCCGACGAATCAGACAGTGAATCAGAACCTGAGCCCGAACCCGTACCCAACCCGTCTCTGCCCCAGTATCAGATAACGAAGCGGAATCTTACACGGATGCCCCACGACCCCGCCGCACTCGTGCGGGAATACGGGAGGCACCAAAGTGAAGCCCCTAACCGGGCAAACCTCTTGCCCCAAATCTCCTGAGAAGCCGAACTCTGAATCCTCTAAGCCGTACCGAAGAAGATTGCTCGTACCCACACAAGGCCTCAGATCTGGGGCTAAGGATCGTCGCGAAGGCCTCCAACCCCTTCCCTGAACCCATGGTGCTATCCCAACTGGTGAAAGGGCTGAGAGAGGATCTTATAAGTACACCTTCGAAGAGAACTTGGACACCACTTATGACATCCCACTCTTGATTGAACAACGAGAAATCACTGTCCACGGTGAGGACCTCGACGTTCTCCCGGACCAGGCATACAAAAAAATTCGTTCAGGAAATGCGACGCGCTCCCCCACAGGCACTGAACCAAAAAGCAAAACACAATCAACATGCACGCGCAACAAACTAACCTAACGATTCTTCAGCAAAATGTACTGCATTGGCAAACGCACAAGACGTCTCTGGCCAATACCTACAGACTAATCGACCCAGACATCATCCTCATTAACTCACACAGCCTAAAGGCACCCCAGCAAATAAAACTGTTCAATTACAACATCATACAATCGAACAGATCGCAAGAATGCATGACGGTGTTGCAATTGCCGTCAAACGTGGTCTTCGCTTCGAAGAGATCACAAGCTTCGAAGACGAAACACTGGCAGTGAGGTTAAGACTGGGCCACGAAGACCTCATCATTGGGACGACATACTGCCCCCCGAGGAGGGGCACCATCTCATCAGTAGATATTATCAAACTTCTGAACTACAACTGCCCAGTTTACATCATCGGAGACCTGAATGCCAGACATGTGGACTTCGACGATAACTACAGCAACCATTACGGGAAACAACTGGCAGAAATAAACAGAAGGGGAAAATGAAGTGGCTAGGGCCACATTTTCCAACTTTTTACGGCAGGAACGCCGGAACGATGCCCGACAAAATTATTGCCAATAATCTGGCATACCTCAACACTCATCACTATCCGGGCCCCACCACACCCAGCGACCACGTCCCTATCATCATGAAGATTGCCTGCGCTCCTTTACAAGTCCCAATCCGTCCCCGCCCCCCATCCGCAAGACGAACTGGGAGGAGTACCAGGCTGATCTCGCCCAACACGAGCCCTCAGAACTGAATGGTGGGGGGATAGCAGCAATTGAAGCTGCCACGGCAGACCTTCTGAAGGCGCTGAAGACTGCCAAGGAAAAACACGTACCCACCATCACCCACCGCATTCTGCCACACCCCTCCCCCTCCGAAGAAATCGACGCCGTCACACGCCAATTAAACGTCGTCAGGAACCAGATGGACAACGGCATAAATTACCTGCATAACAAACTGCAATACAACATCCTCAGAGCCCGACTACGAGGCTTGTGGATTGAAAAAGAACACGACATGTGGAACGCGCTCGTCGACAGGATAGACGTAGAAAGAGACCCAAAAACCTTCTGGTCACAGATAAGGAAACTAAAAGGAACACCCAAAGCTGAAAAATTCAAGACACTCCGGAATGAAAACGGAAGACCTCTCATCTCGGACCAAGAAATAGCGGAAAGCTTTCGAAATCGTCTCAGAAGAACGTTCAACATAAGTGATGAAGAAAATGACCTGTTCGACGAAGACAATGAAGCAAGGGTCACGCAGTGGCTGGAAGACAACCACGAAAGGATCCTACCAACGGATAGGGCAGAACCCCTAAATGCCAACTTCAGAATTACGGTGAAAGAGGTCACTGACACGATCAGCCTCTTTAAAGAAAAGGCACCAGGCCCCTCCGGAATCACGAAAACCCTGATCCAAAAGTCGCCCCCGAACATACACGAAGAGATAGCAAACATATTTAGCGCCAGTCTCTCCATCGGATACTTCCCAAAAGCATTAAAAACCGCAAAAATCATCATGATCCCTAAAGGAGGGAAATCCGCAGAGTTCATCGAGAACTATAGACCCATCAGCCTGTTAGAAGTACTCGGCAAAACCCTGGAAAAAATACTCCTTCGGAAACTGAATTTCCACCTCACGGTCAATGGTGCACTTTCAGACGCCCAACATGGATTCAGGAAAAAGAGAGGCACAGCCACAGCCCTCGCCATTCTGCACGAAACGGTGGCAAACAAACTAGCGTTCAGCAGAAGAGTCTCGATAGTACTGAGAGATGTGAAGGCCGCCTTCGACAAAGTGTGGCACCAAGGATTACAATACCGCATCCTCGAACAGAACATGGAAGCAAACTTAGGAAAAATCCTTTGTAGCTTCCTCAAAGATCGAAAAGCTTACGTCCAACACAAGACCCACACTGGCAAGCTCTTCGACATCCAGGCGGGAGTGCCCCAGGGAGCGATACTTTCGCCCACTCTGTACAACCTGTACATCGCCCAATGCCTCCGCCCCCACCACACCCGAGAAGTCATCTACGCGGACGACATCACGCAAATAGTAACATCAAACCTCAGCAAAGAGCAACACGCCAACAGGCTGAAGAGACAAATTGAAAGAATCAATGAATTCGAGGAACGTTGGAAAATTCAGACAAACCAACAGAAATTCACAGTTATTAACATTGGCCGCAGGAACGTTCACGCACTAGAAATAAACAACCGAATCCAACCTTACAAGCAACAAGGCACAGCTCTCGGCCTGACCATCAACAGCTTTGGCTATAAAAACCACACCACAGCAAGGTCAAACAAAGCGAAAGGAGAGCTCAGTAAACTCTACCGTTTCAGGGGACTCTCGGTAAAAAATAAGAAGATGCTGTACACGGCGCTCGTACGGTCAATCCTCGAATACCCGGCAATTCCACTGCACACAACGAGCGACACAAATCTGATGTTGCTACAAAAAATACAGAACGCTGGAACAAGATTCATCCTGGGGAAACGACTCAGCGACAGGATATCATCCCAGGCACTGCACCAACAAGCAACTTACCAGCCCTCAATGTGCTTCTGCACAGAGGGCGGAGAAAACTTGGAGGAAGGTACGAAACACCTCTCCACAGACCTATGAAGAACTCGATATTGGACCTCAGCGCGGGAGAGAGTACTTCTACTTCAAGAGAAGTCTACCCCGCAGCAGAAACCCCCCACCAACGGCACTTTTTGTACCGTATAGAAGATAAAAAAAAATATATATATATATATGAATAGAAACGACGTAAATAAGGAGCGTCTCTGCACACGGGGAAGAGAAATAACGTTATTTCTCTGTGTGCAGAGACGCTCCTTATTTACGTCGTTTCTATTCATTTATATACTGCGTGGTCATTGCAGTTAAATGTATATATATATATATATATATATATATATATATATATATATATGTATATATATGAAAAAAAAAAAAAATAAATAAACAATAAAAAAATAAATAAATAATAAAAAAAAATAAAAAATAAAAAAATAAATAAAAAATAAATAAAAAATTAAAAGAGGTAGAAAACCCAAACTATAAGCTAACAAGTCAAGCACCCTACAAAAGCTTGAACGCGCAAGGAAGGTGAAACACCTATCACCAGACCTTACCCCCCCCCCCCCCCAAAAAAAACCTGCGCATCCTTGGTGAGCCCGAGGACCTATCAACACTTCATCTATATTTCCCATTTCCCCACTTTCTGATATCACTCCTACAACTCTAATTTCACCTCTTATAACGTCAACAACAACAGAAATTTTCCTTCTACGCAGAACACCTACGAAGATGGCTCCAAACGAATTCCCTGAAGATGCTCGAGGACAGAGCGAAACGTCGGAAAATTTTGGAAATATTATTTATAATTTACCAACATTATTGAAAAATGTCATACGGAAAATTTAGAAAACTAATAATAAATTAATAAATAAAAACTACGATCGATTGTTCAACCAAACATATTATATATATATATACAGTATATATATATACAGTACTGGCCAAATTATTAGGAATTTTTTTAAAATTTCATTTTTTGGTATAAAATGTTAAATTAAACCAATTTTAAAACGTTGAAAAGTTATTTATTCTACACAAGAATACATGGTCATTATTTAGCAATAGTTTAGTACTTAGTTTGACCCACTTTAGCTGCCATAATGGCTGCGACACGCTTCGGCATGCCATGAATCAATTTTTTGCATAATTCTTTAGTCGAACGAAGCGTGTTTGTTCGTCAGTTGTCGTTTGGTTGTCGTGCGATGCGGGTGTGTTTTCTCTTTCTTTTACGTGTCATTGTAACTACCGTTTAATTTAAATAGTGTATTTACCCAATTTCGGCAATTATTTGTTACAGTTTTTAAGTGAATTTGAAAATGGGGCGAAAGAATGACTTGAGTCCACGGAAAATTGGGCAAATACAGGTTTTATTAACTTCTTCTACATTTAAACAAAAGGAAATCGCTGCCAACTCCATGTTTCACCACAGTCAGTACTTCGTATTAAGAAAAAAATGGTATTTGGAGAAAATGTAGGCCCCAAAAGGGTTGGAAGATGCGGCAGAAAAAGGGTAACGACTCCAAGAACTGATAGACAGATTGCAATTTTGTCTCTTAGAAATAGAAGAGCTACTTGCAAAAACATTTCCAGTAGTCTAGCGGCTGATGGCATCAATATTAGTCGTAGAACAGTCAACAGGAGGCTTCTAACTGCCGGCTTCAAAGCCTACCGCCCAAGGAAGAAGCCCAGGCTCACTGAGGCTATGAAGAAGGCACGTTTTGCATGGGCAAAGGAACACATTAACTGGACTAGTGAGGATTGGGAACAGGTAAGAATAATATTTAACATTAAATAGAATGTTAATACAGTAAATACAGTATGCATAGAAGTGTATTTACAGTACGTGATAAAACTGCAGTAAAAATATCTGTAAAGCAGCAAGTCATACTGTACTTCGTTTTAGCTGCACTTCATACGCTATGCACTGACTCTTTCACAGGGCTTTCTTTGATTGCAGGTGGTGTTCTCCGATGAGTCAACGATTGCCGTGCTTGACGATCGTGTTCAAAGTGTAAGAAGGAGGCCTGGAGAAGAATTTTTGCCTGAGTGTGTGATGAAAACGGTGAAATTTCCACAAAAGATCATGGTTTGGGGAGCAATTTCTGTGCATGGAACTAGTCGTTTGAGCATTGTTGAGGGGAATATGAACCAAGTCAAGTATATAGAAGTACTAAGAAGACGTCTACTGCCTCAAATAAGGGAATGGTATGGTAATAGACGTTGGATTTTTTCAACAAGACTCAGCTCCATGCCACACGGCAAAGTCGGTTAAAAATGGTGTCATGAAAATAGTGTTCGGTTGCTCCCATGGGCTGGAAATTCTCCAGACATGAACCCAATCGAAAGTTTATGGTGTATTTTAAAGGACGTAATCCATGAAACGCCGATAACAACAAAACACCAACTCATAGAGCGACTTATTCAAGTCTGGTTTCACTCTACACGTATTAAGGAATTATGCAAAAAATTGATTCATGGCATGCCGAAGCGTGTCGCAGCCCTTAAGGCAGCTAAGGGGGGTCAAACTAAGTACTAAACTATTGCTAAATAATGACCATGTATTCTTGTGTAGAAATAAATAACTTTTCAACGTTTAAAATTGGTTTAATTTAACATTTTATACCAAAAAATGAAATTTTTAAAAAATTCCTAATAATTTGGCCAGTACTGTATATATACTAGAAAGTAATAAAATGAAGCTTAAACTTCCTGTCTCCATATGGAGCAGAGCAGGCATAAAAAATATAAATATGGCGGAGAATATTGTCAACAAAATTTAAGAAAGTTTCATCATTTGCATACAGTGCATGGTAACATATATTGAAAAAATGCCAGGCAAATTAAAAAAAAACCTATGCATGGTGTGTGTGTGTGTGTGTGTGTGTGTGTGTGTGTGTGTGTGTGTGGTGTGTGCGCGCGCGCCCGAGAAAGAAAGATAAATGTATTTGATATTGCGTCTGCAGGTCGTCGATATATGCGGGTTCAGCACACGCGATTTCGCTATAATGCAAAGACCCTATTCCTAACAGAAATTCATTATCTGCGAGAAAAATTCTCTTATGCGGCCTACTGCCTCTCTTGCATCAGCCTGCAGCCCATTCAAAGAGGTATTCGTTTTATGCAATTTTACATTATGCAAACTTTCTTTGGAACGCAACCCTCTCATATATCGACGACCCGCTGGATAGGAATATTTAAGTGTACAGTGTGAATACATTTTATTTTATTTTTTTAGGCAGTAAATCTATACACTGATAAATCATATGTTTGGTTAATGCCCAATTTGTTTAGAGAAAAAGTGCAACTAATAAAGAAGGAAGACTGAAGTTCGTAATGTAGGGTATTGTCAATTTTGTACATTCCCGCACTGTTATTGAAATTATCTTTAAAATGGATAAATGCACATTCTAGAATATTACTTTCAATTATACAGTATCTCTGTTTTTAATGAGCGCTTTAGAACTATCCCACCTGATACTATGATTATATCTATACATATGGTTAAACATATATATATATATATATATATATATATATGTAAAGAACGACGCTTGTGTAGAAGAACGTTCCGCACAAGATGAGGAGGGAGAACGAACAAATGAAAAATGAGGTAACCCCCGGGAATCGAACCCGGATCTTCCGATTGCCGGGCAGATATGCTATCCACTACACCATGGGCCTCGATTAATCAGAAGTCGTAATTCTCCTACATACGAGCAGAACCAATGCCCTGAGGGGCACCCTCGCATGCCGTACATATATATATACATTTTAACCCTCCTCATCTTGTGCGGAACGTTCTTCTACACAAGCGTCGTTTTTACATTAATTATATTGTGTTGTTTGCAGTTAAAATGTGTATATATATATATATATATATATATATATATTATATATATATATATATATTTTATATATAATATATATATATATATATACTGTATATGTATATATATATATATATATATATATATATATATATATTATATAATCTATATTATAATAAGAGAGCTGTCCGTCTGTCCGTCACACTTTCAGAAATTCAGAAATTGTTAGAAAAAATTGAGAAAAAAATTCAGAAATTGTATTACGGCGAAAATGTGAAGCTCAAGATTTTCATGACTGTATTCTTTTCTGTAGTTTAGCCTGTCTGTTTGTCTGTTTGTGAAATTTATCCCGGGCAGTAATGGGGGAAGGGTGGGGGTGGGGGTAATGGGGGAGGGGGGTGGGTAATGGGGAGGGTGGGGGTAATGGGGAGGGGGTTAGCCCCCAAGTTGCATGAATGGGGGTGAGGAGGTTTTGGGAGATACCAGATTCAGAAATGTTGACACAATGTGAAGCTCAAAATTTTCACGGCTGCGTTCTTTTCTGTAGTTTAGCCTGTCTAACCGTCAGCGAAGCGACGGGAACTGTACTAGTATATATATATATATATATACATATACTGGGTGATCCAGATAAATGGGACCCATAAAAAAAAGCCAAATATTCTTAATATTTAATTCCTTTCATAAAAACTATATATCATTCGAAAGAGTAGTTACAAGTTTATTATGAAATATTTATTTTTTTAAAATGACTCCTTTCAAATGTGCTCCATTAGTTGCCAAGCATTCCAGTGTTCTCGCTTGTAAGTTCTGCATCACTTTTGCAAGAGTGTGCGGTGGTATGGCCTGTATCTCATTTGTGATGGCGGCCTTCAATTTGCAAGGTCGTTGGGTTATTTCTGTAGACCCTACTCTTTAAATATCCCCAGAGATAATAATCTAAGGGAGAAAAATCCGGAGACCTTGCGGGCCATTCAACGTCTCCAAATCTTGAGATTAACTCGCCTGGAAACGTTTGACGCAAAACTGCCATGCAGTTCCTCGTGGTATGGCAGGTAGCTCCGTCTTGTTGGAACCAGTGGTTTTCTAGACAAAGATCTCTTAATTTAGGAATAAGGAAATCGGTCAACATTTTTTTCGTAGCGATCACCATTTACAGTGACCGTGTTTCCGGTGGAATCCTCGAAAAAGTACGGCCCTATGATCTGAGATGCAGTAAGACCACACCAAACAGTTACACGCTGACTATGCAACGGGACTTCGGTAATATTCAATGGATTTTCTGTTTCCCAGAAACGACAATTTTGTTTGTTTACAGTTCCATTCAAGTGAAAATGGGCTTCGTCTGACATAATCAAAGTTGCTAGAAAATTGGTGGTATCATTTACCTTCTGTTGGATCCATTGACAGAATTGTCGTCTTCGTGCGAAATCTCCATCGTTTAGTTGTTGCACTGTTTGAATTTTATATGGAAAGAGCATTAAATTTTGCTTGAATATACGGTGTGTTGTTGTTCCATATCCAACTCCTAACAGCTGAGAAGCACGTCTGATGCTTAAGTTAGGATTATCCTGTACAATTTCGTGAGTTCTGTTAATGATCTCGTCTATCCTTGCTGTGCGCACTCTTCCAGTTGGTTTTCTTTTTCCAATGCTGCCAGTTAGGGAAAAATTTCTGACACACCGACGGATTACTTTCTTAGAAGGTGATTTTGACATCTGAAAATTTGTCTTGAAAGATCTTTGAGCTGAAACTACACTTCTTCCATGCTCATAATATTGCTCAGTTATGAAACGCAGCTGTTCCACAGTCCATGCAGTCATCTGCAAGGGTTAGTTTTAACTAACACATTTATTTTGTTTTGTATCTTATCTTGTCTTGTATTGTCAAAACCTATACAATCCTGTACAAACTTGTAACTATCCTCTTTCGAATGATGCGTATGATTTTATAAAAGGACTTATACTTTAAGAGTTACAGGGGTTTCTTTTGGGTCCAATTTCTCTGGATCACCCTTTATATATATGTTATAATGTTATAATGTTTAAGACCAACAAAGACCCTAGGATCCACTCATGGCTGGTCTACCTGTGTTCGTAATTGCGTATTGTGTATGTCCTCCGTGGTGGTGGAGGGGACCAACAATTTTATGTGGGTTTCGAACCACAAGAACATAAGAAATTTATGTTAAAACTGCCTGTACATTGGCAACGACCAATTTTTACAAAACTAAATAATTATCAATTTAAAACTAATTAATTATCGTTTTAAAACTAAAGATAGAATCTCTGGATCCAGAGGATCAAGTCATAATAGACTACTATCCACAAATATGTTACACTCTATATCTATTTATAACCGACATGCAAATATATCAGATCCAAAGAATCCAGTCAATTTCATTACGGTATCCATCAATACTAGTACCTTACCAACGAAAAATAAGTCACGGTCCATATCGATTGCGGACCGAGTCAAAATTTACA
>JAJOZX010000663.1:872500-900000 GCA_023014485.1 Bathynomus jamesi | reverse complement strand
ATAACGAAATTTATTAAGGTTATAATGGGGTGAATAATTTATGGACACCCGTAATATATATATTATATAATATATATATATATAAAATATATATATTATATAAAATATATATATATATATATATTATATAATATATATATATATATATATATATATATATATATATATATATATATATATATATACTTTGGTTGAGTTTGACCCTGTTGAGTTTGACCCTGCTGGTCAGGGACTTTGCACAAGAATCTGTCCAGCTTGTTCTTGAAGTTATTCAGGTTGGTGTGCTGGAGATTCCTCACTTCTTTTGGAATGACATTGAAAAGCTTTGGGCCCCGTACTCTGAGCGTATTTTCCATCCTCGTTTTCATGGGCCCTTGTCCCACCGCAGCTGGGAATTTACAAAATCTGCCACTTCTCTCATTCCAGTTTGTTTCTATTTTATTTCTGAGGTTAGGGACAGAGCCCTCAAGTATTTTCCATAGGTATATTATTGTGTACCGCTCGCGCCTTGTTTAATTTAAAATAAATCTTCCTATGAAACCGGACTTATAGGACATCCCGCATATGTATGGGAGGAGGTCCGGTGCTAGTGTCTCCTAGCAAATGATACAATGGGAAGATGATGATATCTGTCTGTCGGTCTGTCTGTTCGTTCGTCTATATGTAAAAATGAACAATGAATAATTCCTATATTCTTATATTCATTCGTATAATTCTTATATAATTCGTATATTTATGTAAATCCTTATATTTATATAATCCTTATGTTCATTATAATCATATAATACTTATATTTGTATTCATTTATATTCATATATTCATTTTTACATAGTGACCAAAATCGCGTAACGCTGACACGAGTTTCGATAAATTTTTGACTTGCTTTCTAATTTATAATTGGCGAATTATTTCTTTTTAAACTATTTAATCAATTTTTTAGATTTAGCTTAATAATGTAATCTTGTTCATTCCCTGTATACATTCTCTCTTCGTTGTAAAAGATGAAGTCATGTCCTGCTTAACGTTTAATTTTGAATCTGAAACATTTAATTTTTGCTCGTGTGCATGTTTGTAATTCGTGATGGGAAGTCATATTTCAATTTCTATTTTTAGTTAACTCGGCAGATCATGATAACATCAGATCTGTCAATATGCGGTTTAAAATAAAAATATGGCTTCCTCTTGCTTGGCACTTTAGACCTTGCTATAGCTAAAATAGCAGTTTAGACCTTGCTACAGATAAAATGTTTGTTTTGTCTTTAAATGTTTTGCAAAGTAAATCAGCCTATTGAGAATAAAAAACAAAAACAGATCAGCATTAAATAATAATGATGTCAGTAAAAAACCAGTATAAAAGCCCATAAAATTTCTCCAATGTTCATTCTGAATTGGTTGATCTAACTTTGAGGCTGAGCATTACCTGTAACATTTTAGCAGTAAAGTATAGATGAAAAGAAATCTGATTCAGTGTCTTTATTCATTACGGCTAGCAACGCGTGAATGTTCACTGGAAAATATCAGCTAATATAGCCTCGAGATGAAAGTGGACCCACTTTTATATGCCGTGCTTTGATCCATTTCAAATGACGTAGGCCTGAACTTGAAAGGCCATTCGCTAGCTCGCGGGCTTTCTGATTGGACGGTGACACCTTAGTGGGCGTCTTTATCAAAATTGGTCTAAACAACCCTCCGATTTTTTCAAATTTAATAAGTGGACGCTCAACACAATTATTTTAAATAAATTTTTAGCACTATTTAAAATTGGTTTTATTACTATTATTATTATTATTATCGCTAGTATTATTATTATTTTAAGCCTTTACTTGCCTACGTCCCTATGTTGGGTGGTGCTGTGACGTAGAACTGAACTCGAAAGGTCAATCGTCAATTCGTGGCAAATATGATAACATTAATGAATGAAACACAACAGTACAAGAAACTAATTCTAGAAGGCTGGTGTGGGAACCCATATACAACGACTGGTGCTGTATGTAGGAGAAAATAAAAATTGGCTATATCTTATACACAATTTATAACATCTCTTAGACTGCTGAATAAGACCCCCCCCAAATAGGTTAATGATTAAATGACCGCATGGCTGGGGTAATCAATTTTCGCGTTTAATATCAACGTACAATGCATCATCGGATCTTCACAGATAGATTTGAGGTGTTCAGCAGCGTCTGTGCTGTTAATTTGCTGGGTAGGAGACTCCAATCTTCTACGTTTAGATGCGTTTGTGACAATATACACTATGTCTGAGAAGCGCTTTAGTTGCGCAAACCATATTTACTGATACAAAATGGTATATATTGGACAAATAACTTTTAAACCAATCACTGATTGCGCCTCAAAGACCGTAACAATATAAATATATATATATATCAGTGATGTAGTCGAGACCACCAAGTCCGAGACTGAGACCGAGACCGAGACCTGATCCTGTGAGACCAAGATCGAGACCGAGATCAAAGGTTCGAAATCGAGATCTACCTTCCGAGATCGAGACCCTTAAAATTCGAGACCGAGATCGAGACGAAGCTCATGCCCTTTGAATTTGTTTTACACTACGATGGAAATTAGACTATGTTAAGTATATTAATAAACTAATAACTACTTTCTCAGATGTAGTGTGTTGAATGCAAAAAGTGTAGCCTATAAATTAACAAATGAATATATATATACGTACTTTTTATTTATTTACTTCTTTTATATCTGTTACAGGTTTAATGAACGTACCAGCATGATAGGTGCTCATTACACTTAAGGAACATCAGCATGCTCAGAAGATCTGCTGAAGTTCGACTTCTGTGGGGCCTCATTATTATGCCTCCATGGCTAAATACACGCTCAATATATATAATATATATAATTCTCTATTTAGTGTTTCCATTTTCAATAAAATTAATCTGACGGGGGCGCGGAGGGGCAAATTTTTTGTAGCGCTAACCTAAAAAAATCCAGACCCACACACCCCCGCAAGACAAACGTGGCAACTCAAAACAGGGTGACTGATTAGTGAATACCTAGAGTCCCTTACTTTTACAAACTTTCATAAACATTCTGAATTGTGTCTGTTCAACCAAGCCACCATCATGAGTATGCCAATAACATGTATTTTTCATTACGGTCTCGAGAGGTCTCGAAAGGTCTCGGGGAGAAAAACCGAGACCGCGTCTGTCGAGACCGAGATCGAGACCGAGATCTAAATAGCGGAGACCGAGATCGAGATCGAGATCTGCAAATTGGGTCTCGAGATCGGTCTCGAGACCGAGACCGATCTCGAGACCTACATCACTGATATATATATATATATATATATATATTAGGGTGTTTCATACCTATAGGGTAAAATAAAAATGAGCTTGGAGTTTTAATCCACACGTTTCTCCGTATTCTAAAGAACAAGAAAACACGTTTGTGCAAGTTTGAACCAGATCGCGCTGCATTTAGAGGTCCCCAACTTTGACGACTTTTTGTCAGTTCATTTCTCGCCTGCCTGCAGTGAAGACAGTTTTCTTCGTCACTTGAGCGGTTCGTGTTGTATAGCCTATTGGACAACTATGGAGGTAATTATATATGCTACTAATTATCTCATTTTACTGTAGTATTGAAATTTATTATTATTTAATTTCTGTCATTTTACTGTGGTAGTGATATTTATTATTAATATTACATGAAATTAATTAGTCTGTTGCATATTGGACAACTAAGCTGGTAATTATTTATGATACTAATTAATGTAATTTTACTGCGGTATTGAAATTTATTTAATTAATGAATTGTCAAAGAGAACGTAGTGTACACGTATCAGTTTTATAAATAAAGAAAAGCAGTAACTGGGACTCGAACCAGTGTCATAGCCGTTTGGCGGCATCGCTCAAGTCGGCGTACACAGCACGCTATCCACTCCCTAGATGGTGTAGTGGATAGCGTGCTGTGTACGCCGACTTGAGCGATGCCGCCAAACGGCTATGACACTGGTTCGAGTCCCAGTTACTGCTTTTCTTTATTTAATTAATGAAATTAATTACGATGTGAAATTATTTCTGTGGAATTATTTAGTTTGTTTTTTTCCAGGTGTCTACCAGAGCGAAAACAGAAGTGTTTCTTATTGGCCAGACGGATGCGAACATCACATCAAGTGGCCTTCCAACTCAGTTGCAAGTACTCAAAAAGTACTTTTACCACCAAAAGGAGCAAAAATTTGGACGTACTAAATGCCTGAACCTGTGCCTGGATGCCTGTCTCATATTTTGGGAGAGAGCGAGAATCCCCATGATGCGTCGAGATTCGGCCTTGAGGAAGATGGAATCCCTTCTCAAGGAATACGACCGGCTTGTGAAGCACAAGTCACACAAAGCAGAGTCCTTCCGAGTGAAGGAGGCGATGTTCAAGGAGGCAATAGCGAAGGAGATCATGGACATTGCTCATTCACAGGCTAAGGAAATGATGAAGAATCAGGAGGACATCCACTTTCTCGACATGCAGCGTGAAGATCCAAATTCCTGCAGCATGGGCCCTGTTGACATGAAGCTTCACTATAAGGAGATTAGGAAAAGGAAGAGGCTGGACAAGATTAAGGAACAACAGGAGAAGGCCAGGAAGGAACAAGGAGCTGCAGAAGATACGGGGGCTTTAGTGATTTCAACTTCGTCAGAGACTGACTCAGATGTCGTTGACCCAACCGTGGAAGTTTTTCCATCCTCCTCCAAGGGAAATACCAAGAAGCGACGCAGGAATCTGATCTCACAGGATGTGACGACTACCTACGATCGGCTGAATATTTCGTACCGCGATTCAGCTATGTCGTACGCTGCAGCGGCTAAATCACTAGGTTTTGACTTGGATGAACTGTCCATTTCTGCCAGTACCATGTACCGCACACGCAAGGCTCTCAGGAAGGTGGCTGCTGAAAGTTATCAATCCGACGAAGTTTGTCCTGGTCAGCCTCTTGTCTTGCATTGGGACGGTAAGCTCCTACCTGACAATGAGCAATGGAAGGAGAGCGTTGACCGGATCGCCGTCCTCGTCTCTGGCGACGGCAAGGAGAAGTTGCTCGGCGTTCCTAAGGTGACGTCCGGAACCGGCGAGAAGATAGCGCGAGTTTGCTTGGATTTGGTCAAGGAACACAGGATGGAAGAGCGCGTGCGGGGACTGTCTTTCGACACGACAGCGTCGAACACCGGGATTCATATCGGGGCCTGCGTCCTGATTGAGAAAGGTCTTGGCAGAGAACTCGTGTACTTCCCCTGTCGGCATCACATCTATGAAGTCATCCTCAGCTCCGTCTTCAAGCGTGCATACGGCCCTTCAAGTGGCCCCGATATACCCGTTTTCAAGAGGTTTCAGGCACAATGGAAGTTCATCGACCGGTTGGACGTGCGGCCGTACGATTTTGCTCAAGTCAATGACTCTATGAGGGAACTGAGGGAGAAGTCAGTCCTGCTGGTGAGAGGGATGGTGAGCACGTCGCATCAGCGCGATGACTACAAGGAACTGCTACAGTTGGTTCTCATCTTCCTGGGAGAAGCAAAAGTGGTGGATTTCCCTCTCAGAGCCCCTGGCGCTTACCATCACGCTCGATGGATGGCGATAGCCATCTACTCCTTGAAAGTAATTCTACTGAAGAAGCAGTTCAAGATGTCGAGTCACGAGTTGGAAGCTCTGACAGCCGTAGGTCTCTTCGTGTCCCTCGTCTACATCCGAGGTTGGACTCGTGCTGCAACCTCAAGCAAGGCTGCCGCAGTTGATCTGGAATTTCTGCGTGACGCGGAAGCCTTTGCCATGTCGGGATATTCGTGTCTTAACGCTGCGCAAGAAGCCATGTCTCGACACCTATGGTACATCTCTGAGACTCTTATTGCCATGGCGTTCTTCGACGCAGATGTGGCAGATGAAGAAAGGCTCAGATGGTCGTCAGTTTGGGTAAGCCCGCATCGAAAAAGGAACTCAAGCGACCCCAAGGGAAGAACGTCAGGAATCTTGCCTCGAAACAACTGGCGGAGTTCGTGACAGGAAAGACGATGGCTTTCTTCCATGCATTCGACTTGGACACAGAATTCTTGAAAAGCCAGTTGCCGAGTGGACTGAAGTAGAGGGCTTCAAGCAAGCAGCGGCAACTGTTAACAAAATCTCTGTCGTCAACGATCGGGCCGAAAGAGCCATCGCGCTCACCAAAGAGTTCAACTGTTCTCTGACGAAGAACGAAGAGCAGAAGCAGTATTTGCTCAAAACTGTGATGCAGCATAGGGCGAAATACCCGAATAAAACCAAGAAGGATTTCATGGACAAATGATTCGCAAGAAGTGGTTATGTTTTTTGTATCTTTGTGAAAATGTGTAGTGAAATGGTACTCGTTTGTTGAATAAAATTCATTGACAGATTTTGTTTAATTTTTTCCGTTTATGATCTGCCAGAGCATCAAACTGGGGACCCGTAAACTTTAAACTATTGAATTAATACTTCGGTTTATCAGTCTCCTCAGCAAATGGAACAAGGGGATCTATATGGATTAAAATTTTTCCAAACTTTTAATTTATGAAACACCCTAATATATATATATATATATATATATATATATATATATATATATATATATATATATATATATATATATATATATATGAATAGAACGTCGTTTCTATTCATTTATATACTGCGTGGTCATTGCAGTTAAATGCATATATATATATATATATATATATATATATATATATATATATTGTTACGGTTTTTAGAAGCGCAATCAGTGATTGGTTTAAAAGTTATTTGTTTAATAGATACCATTTTGTATCAGTAAATATGGTTTGCTCAACTAAAACGCTTCTCACACATAGTGTGTATTGTCACAAACACATCTAAACTTAGAATGTTGGGGTCTCCTATCCAGCAAATTAACAGCACATACGCTGCCAACCTCCCCCCCCCACAAGGGTTCCAACTCTCGTCCCCCTTGCAGCATTGATCAACATTGCATTGCAGTTGCACTCTCCCATTTTGCGGTCATACTACTAGTCCTTGCAAATCATTAGAGTATTAACCAATTTATACTACTAAATTATTATTTCAGTAATGAATCCATATCATTATTATTAGTGTATATAAATGCGATGATCTTACGTACACAAACTGTATGTAAGTAATTATTGGCGGCATGAAAAGTACTTCTTAAGATGTAATACTTAAAATCATATCATTTATACTGAACAATTTGCAATCATATTCTCTCTACTATCTTTTGAACAATGAAGAATTTGAATTATTATTACTGTTACTATAGTGATAGTTGTATTGTTATGTTTAATACAATATAAAACCAACAATAAAAACCAATAAAATTCAAAATAACAAAAATACGAGGACATTTATCTTGGATGGTTTTTCATAAAAATACTGAATTTAAAAACAATTTTTTTTTACTCTGCAAACATTTTTGTTTTAAAGATCAGATTTCAAGTTTTATTTCTAAACAATTTTTAAAATTGTTTCAGTATTAATAACTGCTTAAAACTTGATTTAAAACAAATGAAAATCTGTTTGCGGATAAGATATCGAGTAAAAGTGATGAAACGTTTGCATAGTTGGATTTTCCTTCTCTGAAAAATTAATATTTTCAATAAATAAATAAATGTTGGTTAATCTTAATTCTTACGTGAAGGATATTTTTTAATTTACTGTCTCAAACGTCCGTATGTGAACGAAGCATCCGAACAAAGAGAAATTCCGGAGAAAGCCGACATCTTAAAAAAACACCTATCTCCTGTAACAGAATGAAAATCAATAATTGCCTGCATGGGGAGGGGGACGATTCGTCGCCCCCTTTCGTCCCTTCACCCATTAAGTCGCCTTCCAGTCGACAATGCTAAATTTCGGTCATCCTTCGAACATTTTTTTTCCTCTCCTTTTTTAGCACAGTGTCCCCTTCTTTTCTTGCTCGTTTTCGTCGCTGTCAGTGTAAGGTGGAGTCATCAGAGTCTTCTTAGTGTCGTTGGTCTCCGTCATTAATGGAAGTTAATGCTCTATTTTCAAGGTGGGCGGTTCGAGCCATCATCGGTGCTCGTCTCGATCCGTCTCCTTAATTGCGTCGATTTCAGACGAGGAAAGACGCAGGAAATTGCGTTCACCGTCGCTTCGCTGCTCGTAGACGGCCGTCATTCGAGGAAGGATCTTCCTCCGCTATTCGACTCGCTCCTCCGAACCTGACGTTGCATTGCGCCCTTCAATTCCAATAAAAATTTCTTCCTAAAACTTCCTTGAATATATTCGTGTGTGTGTGTATATATATATATATATATATATAATATTTTTTTAAATAACTCGCAGGAAGAAGTGAAACATCCCCTCTGAGTACTTTCGATATTATTCCTCTTCTTTCTCTGAAGAGGAGTTGAAATAAACTCGAAAGTACTCGGAGTGGATGTTTCACTTTTTCTTGCCGGTCATTTCAAAATAAAGGTCACGTGTCTAATGTGACTATCAAACACACATATATATATATATATAAAGAACGAGAATTGCCTTTTGTGGTTGTATAATACTTAATTTCGTTTTTCGGAATGAGCATAAATAAGGGTACGCCACATCTATTAACTGGAGTCTGAGAAACGATCAACTACGTCAGAATCAGAAATCGAATTTCTTTTAATCATTTTCCTGATCCTCAAGATTTAGTTCACCTTATATATATATATATAATATATATATATATTATATATATATATTATATATATTATACAGGGTGGTTCAAAAGTCCCTATCTATTTTGCTGAAATAATTATATTTCTATTTTATTTTCAACGGCCCATAGATGATGAGGGATGTAGAAGAACGTGTGATAGTAGTAACAATACGTATCCAAGGGAAGAAGTGGAAAGAATTTTGAGAAAAATTCAAAAGAAGATTTCACAAACCAGGAACTACAGACAAAGCAATTCGCGAGCTGGTCAATAAATTCAAAAGAACAAGATCTGTTCATGATGAAGCAAGAGCTGGACGTCCAGGTCACATTCTCTTCAGCGATGAGGCGACATTCCACGCATGCGGAAAGGTTAATTGACATAATTGCTGTATCTGAGCTTGTGAAAAACCAACCAAGTTCTACGAATGGGAGAGAGATTCTCCTAAAGTTAAAGCGCATTTTTGTGATGGCCTCTCTTGTTTGCAAACTGTTGTGTGGTCTTGCGTTGTCGTGCAAAAGAAGGACGTCTTCCAGTTTTCTCTCCGGTCGAGCTCGCTTTATACGTCTGTGGAGTCTCTGTACGGCGATAGCAATGTATGCCTCGGAGTTGACTGTTTGTCCTTTCTTCATAATGTCCACCAGAATCACCCCTTTCATGTCCTAGAAGATGGTGGCCATAACCTTTCCTGCAGAGGGAGCCATTTTGAACTTTTTCTTGCGTGGGGAGTCTGCGTGATGCCACTCCATGGATTGGCGTTTTGTTTCAGGTTCAAAGTGGTGTACCCAAGTCTCATCGCCAGTCACAATTCGTGAAAGGAAGTCATCCCTTCTGTCTCGTATCGAACCAACGACTCAGAAGCAATTTCATTTCTTTGGGCTGTGTGATCTTCAGTCAGTTCGCGAGGAACAAACCGTGAACACACTTTTGAGTATCCCAGTTGCTGAATTATCGTACTCACACTTCCTTCACTAATTCCTAGCTCCAGTGATAGCTCCGTGTATGTGACGCGCCGATTTGATCGAATGATGCTGTTAGCACGTTGCACAGTGTGAGATGTGACTGCCGATGCCGGGCGACTGCTGCGTGGCTCATCATCGAGGATGGCTCTCCCTCTCTCCGATGATCTCACACGTTTAGACCAGCGTCCAACTGTGCTTCGATCAACAACAGCATCTTCGTAAACGTTTTGTAGACGTTTGTGAATATTTCCAACTGTTTCCTCCTCTGCGGTTAAGAACTCGATAACAGCTCTCTGTTTACGACGCACATCACTGTCAGACGCCATTTTTGAAACTGCGTTAACCATCGGTTTTATACAAGTGCGTTTAAAAGCGGTTTTATAAAAGGAGGGGGAGGTTCAAACTGGAAAAATCCGGTTATGTGAAGCGCAGAAAGTTCAAACTTACGCCCCAAAAGACATTTCAGCCCCATGGCCTATTATTTAGCTAAGAAAAAAGGGTGGGGCAAAATATATTGAGTGCCCCTAGTACATCTAATTATGTTACTAGATTTTTATCCTAAAATACTATTATTTCAGCAAAATAGATGGGGATTGTTGGACCTCTCTCTCTCTCTCTCTCTCCATATATATATATATATATATATGATACAAATCCACAAACGGTCTTGAAATCATTTTTCCTTTTCCTTGTGGATTTATCTCATTTATTATCATTTATTAATTTCACGTGTTTAATTGTGAAATTCATCCCATACATATATATATATATATATATATGTGTGTGTATATACACCTTTGGTTAGTTTCCGCCCGAATTCTTCATTCTGACAAATGTCAAGCTTTTCACTCCACCTTAGACCTACAGTTTAACGTGGAATCCGAGCCACGCCCCACCATCAACCCAGCGTCTTAACCACTAGGCCACCTAGGGTACCCATTTATCTACCAACCACTTCCTTTATTGTGTAGAAGGATGAACAGCTGGGATTTGGTGCGCGCCGGCTGCCGTCATAGGGTCTCGAACCTGGGGCCAATGGATTCGCAGTCAGCGACGCTAACCACTACACCACCAAGGCGCACACATATATATATATATATATATATATATATATATATATATTTTTTTTTATTTATTTATTTATTTATTATGCAGTCCACATAAAATGTATTAAAAAACGTTTTCATTTCACAAACTACCACAAAAACCAAAATTACTTGTGTTCAGTGTTTTACTGTGCCAAAATGTGGAACACAATTATCGTTTATTTTACCATTTCGTCATTTCGTTCATGCATTGAAGTTGAACGACGTTCACCTCGCACAAATAATTAAAATAAAGCAAATATCTGATCAAGTAATTCTCACCCGCAGTCATATAGAGTCTTCATGCATAAATCTACTGTAGTTGAATTATTGCACTCAATTTGAAGGCGTTTGTATTCGTATATGGAATCAAGAAACGCCCTCAGTATTGAGAACAGCAAAAGGAAATACTTCTCTTCCGATTTGGTTCGAGGCAAATCCATCGACGGTCGGAATAGTCTTTATTCCTTTCAACCAGATTATGCAAAATTTTCCATTGACGCCAAAATGACGCTTTTGATCTTGACAAAATTGTATTCCAACTCGTTTTAGGATCTGACGCTCCAGGGTTTTTCAAGTATTTTAAAGAAAAGAATGCTTTTGTCATAGATTAAGATTTCTGTACAAATTTATCAATTCAGAACTGTAAATCTTGAAAAAATTTTCTTCTATATTTCGAACGTTCATATCAGTGCACACACACACACACATACGTGCGCATCTTCGCACAAGCAAGGTACTGACTTTTTGAAATCCATATATCTAAAAAATTAAGAAAACCTAATTTAATCTAAACTAACCTTAGTGTCATCAAACCGAGAAGGGTGTGTTAAGTGTTTCGGACGCAAATTAGGCTCGAATGCTGGTTCCTGTTAAGTAATTAAATTGTGAGGTACTCTGTAATCTAGCCTAGCCTAACCTAATCTAACCAAGCTTCAAGTAACGTAACCTAATCAGGACCAACATATCTACGAGTATTTTCTGGCAGTAAAATTTTCTAGATTTTTTATATAACATTTATATTCCGAGGTACCAAAAGTGTCACCTTACAAAAATTACCCCACTTCATTTGTGAATTATCATACTCGTACACTGAACCTCACTTCTGCACAGTTACCTACTCTCACGCGCACGCGCGCGCGCGCGCACACACACACACACACACACGCATATATATTGGGTGGTTCAAAAGTAAAAGTAAGAACACACGTTTGACGCGCCACTTTTGTGCCGCTGTTGCACCCAAACCCCAAGAGAAGAAGGGGCAAGGGGGACAATTTACTCCTGGCCTCAGATTGGAAAGGTTTGTATATAATAAAGAGCCCGTCCTCAGCACTGAATGGAAAAAAAGAGAGTACTATCGCTGAATAACGTCAGTCGTGTATTTGTTTGGTGAAACCGCCAACAACAATAACATCTTGAAAAATGGTATACTAAAAAGAGAAAGGGTATTTGGGACAGTTTCCACAGTGTGACATCGCAAAAGTATTCTCAAAATTACTCAGCCATAAAGGTAAGGTTTACGTAACATCCCAACTACTCAACGAGAACCTGAAATCTTTGAAATTTAGCCTCGAACGCCAAGCATATAGAAGAGTGGACGACTGTCAAATGTAAGAAAATCTTAGTGCTCATCCTCAAGCTCTTAACCATTCACGTAAGTCGGTTACGCCATCACAGTAAATTATATGACTTACATTTAAAACACTTCACAGAATTACTTTCATATCGTTGGATTTCGATATAATAGAAATAAATTATTATCTATAAATTACTAGATTACTAGTGGTCAAGTGGAAATTCCAAGGGTTGTATCATTAAACTCTCGAAGATGAAAAGTAGGTTTTTATGGTGAGTAGCAAAGAGGAAAATGAAGTTGAAACACTTCGTGAAAACTGGGGGAAACTCACTTTAAAACAAGTCGGTTGGGGAAGGCAATTTACAAAGTTAAAAAATCTATCTACTCCAGACCACGGTGGCGTAGGAAAACATCAAGAGGAATTTACTCAAGGAATGTTTGAGACAGACAACAAAACGGATTCTCACCTTGAAAGTGAGCTTCAGCTTTAGCAACAAACGAAAGCTCACAAGATGAAATCGAGTCATCGCTGCAGAAGCAATAGAATTCATAGCAAGGTTCCATGAAGATGGTTTCCAGATCACTGCGTTAAAAATAGTCGGCTAAAGAAAATGAAATGCTTTAGCAATGATCCATCAACTCAAAGTTTTCAGATTCCAAATGCCGAACATTCCCAGTCATTATATTCGTGAAGCATCAGCCTAATAGTGAAACTTTTCAACAACACTAGCTAGTCTGGAGTGAAAAAGGTCAAGGATTTCTCAGCTTTTCGTGTTACCTACTCCATAGTGACATCCATGACAAATCAAGCTTTAGCCATCACTGAAGTAGGGTAGCTAAAGTTTGACCGCTCTTGTCCTCTTAATCAGAATTTACTAGGGGAAACGGAAACTTTTATGCTCATATCTACTTGTGTCCTAGGATGTTTTTTATCCATCCCATAGCCTTTGCATAGGAGAACGCTCATTTAGCAAGCTGATTTTAGTAAAAACCCGTTTGCGTTAAACGATGTCGCACGAAAGATTAAATAATCTCACGACAATAACTGTAGAACATAAACTAGCAATGAAGTTCAGTTTTGACATTCTGATAAATGAGGATATAAATTAGAATGCTTTCAAGTGCATTTCAAATCAGTAACTCGAGAAGCATAACCAAGGGGCTGTGTACTGTTGGTATTAATCGTAGTTTAACTGATGGATTTTCGCGGTGTGAGCTGTAATAAAATATTTTTTAGCATTACATGTATATCAGTATTAGCGTACCATATGTTATTAAATGATTGGTAGTTCATATACTGTTTTTTGAAGTTATCATGAAAAATATTAAGTAGCCATATATTACACCCAAAAACAGCTGTCAAGCTGTGGATACACCGTAATTGCCCGCAAAAACAATTTGGTAGAACTAGCATCAACAATTAAATTAAAGGGTAGCGAATTATATCTTGTAGCAACTACCTTCTGAAAAACTTTGAAAAGACAATTCCTTTTGTTCTCAAGTAAGTATCTATGGAGAAAGGAGAAAATCATTCTCAGGAATTAGGAGACCTCATCTTTCTTTCGCACCAGGCTTCCAAAACCTCTCGGCGGTCTTGGTTGCAGACGTCATGCAGAACCTGATATTCAGAGGGCGATTGATACCATTTAATCACAGACACACGCCTATTCACTAGACATAAATGAGCTATTCTTCCCCGTAGCCAAAAGCTCACAGCTGACCATGCCTGAAAGAATTTGATGGAAACTGGTACACTGTTTACCAGAAGGTAGCTGGAGTTGCCCGTCGGCACCAGAAGCATTATGGCAGGACTCTTCCAACACGTAATTTAGGAACATTCTGAACCTTGTAGAGAAGTTCGACAAAACCAGAAGTTTACACATTACACCTAGGACAGGACTACCAAGATCTGCTAGAAGTTAAAAGAACAGAGAACGCATTCTTTCTGCTTTTCAAACAAGTCTCGAGAAAGTCATCAAGAAGCGTTACTGTGCACTGAGTCTAGCTGGAACCAGCGTTCGACAGATAATCAGGGATCTGGCATTGTAGTCCGACCGCCCTCACTTGCTGCATGCCATAGGCGTAAACGATGACGACTCCAACTGCGCTCTGAATTTGCCGAGCTCTTCCTGAACTTGGTTGCTGACAATCTTTTGTTTGACCGAAATGGTTGGCTGATACAGCCACGTTCAAGTTGAATGGATACATCAACTTGCATAACTGCGTTTAATATGCTAGTGAGAATAACCCATGTCGTGATCACACAAGGCCTGAATGTCTCGAGCCTTCGTGCATGCACAGGCGGATTAAGACACCTCAGGGCCCCGGGACAATGAAGAATATGGGGCCCTTTTCTATAGCTTTTTATTAACAATACATGTACTAGGGGCACTCACTATATTTTGCCCCACCCTTTTTTCTTAGCTAAATAATAGGCCATGGGGCTGAAATGTCTTTTAGGCCGTAAGTTTGAACTTTCTGCGCTTCACATAACCGGATTTTTCCAGTTTGAACCTCCCCTCCTTGTATAAAACTGCTTTTAAACGCACTTGTATAAAACCGATGGTTAACGCAGTTTCGAAAGTGGCGTCTGACAGAGCTGTTATCGAGTTCATAACCGCAGAGAAGGAAACAGTTGGAAATATTCACAAAAGTCTACAAAACGTTTACGGAGATGCTGTTGTTGATCGAAGTACAGTTGGACGCTGGTCTAAACGTGTGAGATCATCGGAGAGAGGGAGAGCCATCCTCGATGATGAGCCACGCAGCGGTCGCCCGGTATCGGCAGTCACATCTCAAACTGTGCAACGTGCTAACAGCATCATTCGATCAAATCGGCGCGTCACATACAATGAGCTATCACTAGAGCTAGGAATTAGTGAAGGAAGTGTGAATACGATAATTCAGCAACTGGAATACTCAAAAGTGTGTTCCCGGTTTGTTCCTCGCGAACTGACTGAAGATCACAAAGCCCAAAGAAAAGAAATTGCAAGCATCTGAATTCAAAATCTTCTCTCTTGCTTCTGCTACCAATTTATAACGTTAAGATGTTATGTTATATTATTATAATATACTGTATTGTTTCCCTGCCAGGCCACTTGTTCGTTATCTGCTTACGTCACATAGTT
This sequence comes from Bathynomus jamesi, assembly GCA_023014485.1. Taxonomy (NCBI): domain Eukaryota; kingdom Metazoa; phylum Arthropoda; class Malacostraca; order Isopoda; family Cirolanidae; genus Bathynomus; species Bathynomus jamesi. The sequence goes on along the minus strand of JAJOZX010000663.1, from coordinate 884,568 downwards.
ACCCACGTTCTCATTATTTGTACTTGCTATTCCTACCTAACTGTCATTCAAATTCTATATTACTTATGTGTTACGTTATCATAAATGTCTGTGTACTTCCAATGGAAAGTATACCGTATTTTTTCTCCTCTTTCCTCATCGCTGGCTAATTAGATTTTCAAACTCTAATAACCAACCATGTTCTAATAATATTTGACATAATTTGGTGTAATTATTGTTAACTATAAATATATAACATTGTTGTTAATCCCCTTTAAATTATAGAACAACGGAGAACTCTCCTTCATTATATAAATTGTATCACCTATTTAGATTACTTCATTATTAGATATGTCAATTAACAATTTGCTAAAATTGTAATTAACTGTAATAATTTAATATGATGTAATCAATGTACTTAATGTACTCAGTGCATGTCGGCACCCCGACATTATGTCGCCATCCAAAAATGTATACTTTACAAAAATTTGTATTTTTCTGTTAATTTTTTTTATCTTTCTAAATTTCGTTGTATGCTTAAATTATGCTTAACGTCAGAATTCGTTAGCACTCCAGTTAAAGTGGGAGCTTAACCTTCAACTACACTCCCCCAAAATTTAGACTTATTTATTTCTTGTATTGTAAATTAAATCATTTCCTGCCTGAGCCATTGTTACAAGCTGTTGCACCTCTCTCCCTTTAAATTCCTGCCGTAACCCTTACTCGAGGAAGACAATCGGAACCATCTGTATGCGAAAACGATAGAGAAAAAATAAAAATAATCCTAGCCAACATTCAGGGCCTTAACTCAAATCATTCCTCGGACAAAGTTTTATATCTGAAAGGGCTCCTGTAAGAAGCCGGAACAGACTTTACATGCCTCACGGAAACTCATCTAAAGGACTGCCAGGCGAACTGTGAAAACTGTGAGTTCTGTGATGAAAAAAAAAGAAATACAAATTGACAACTATAACATCCTCCGAGCCGACAGAACAGTGAGACGTAAAGGAGGCTTTACTATTTACACACGCGAAAGGCATATGGCGGAAATCGCTATAAGTACCTCAAACAGCTACGTAGAATGTGTAGCAGCAAAAGTTGAAAAATTAAATATGGTACTAATTGTAATGTACAGACCCCCAAACACGCCAACCTTAAAATTTTCAGATTCCATTACAGAGGTAAGAAACTGGGTAAAAGATCTACACTCTCCAATCCCAAATATATTTCTCTGTGGTTATTTTAATTTCCCATTCATGACATATAAAAGGGTAGGAAAAAATATATGTATACACCAGGACAAGGGGGGCACACGGGAAGACCAGGAGCAGGTAAAAATGCTACTAGCTCTGCTGATGAATTTATGTTAACACAAGAAATAACAGAAAACACAAAAAAAAAAACTGCGTAGATTTGGTATTTAGAAACAACAGCAACCTAATTGATAATGTAGAAATATCCCCAACTATAATATCGGATCACAACATTATTGAAATAACCCAATATAAAAGCAACAGGAAAGGAAAGAACACGAACAACAGAAAGAAGCAAATTCAAAATTTTTAATTTTCACTCCAAAGCTATAAACAGGGAAGATGTTGCATTCAGCATGGAAGTAATACATTGGAAAACCATTTTCGAGGCCAAGACAACGGAAGAGATGCTAATGACTTTAGAGGAGAATACGCTGTAAATTGTGGAAAGACATGTCCCAAAAATACAGCAAAGAGGAAAGAGAAGCAGGTTCAAGAGACAAAAGAGGTCATTGTTTCATTGTTCCGAAAGTGAAAAAGAGTTAATGCAAAACTAAGTAACTGTAAAGATAACATCAGGAAAATATTAAATGATAAACTGCAGAGTATCGATGACGTCATACAGGAACTAATTGAGAAGCATACAGAAAAAGAAGACGACGACGCTATAGAAGCGATAAAGGTTAACTCAAAGTACTTCTGTAATTTTGCAAAAAGGAAGTCGAAAAACCATGCGACTATCGGACCTCTGGAAAACGAGAACAGTGCTTTATCTGATGATCTAACAGAAATAGTTGAAATATTAAGAGCTCAGTACGAATCATCTTTTAGTATCCCAAAAACTGACAAACTGATATGCGATAGAAACGCGTTCTTTGAAGAAGAACTACAAGAGGAAAGTATAACGGACTTCGACTTTACGACAGATGATATTACACAAGCTATAGGGAAACTAAAAGCACACTCAGCAGCAGGATCGGATAAATGGAATGCCACACTGATCAAAAACTGCAAGAATGCAATCGCTGAGCCCCTATATTGGATATGGAGGCGATCACTAGACACGGGAGAAATACCGGGCATCCTGAAGAGCGCGAACATAGTCCCAATATATAAAGGAGGAGATCGATCCGAGGCCAAAAACTACAGGCCACTGTCGCTTACATCTCATCTCACTAAAATATTTGAAAGAATAGTGAGACAGAAAATCTATGACTTTTTGGAAACTCAGAAAAAATTAAATGACAACCAACATCTGCCTGATTTCGGTCAGGCAGATCATGCCATGCCTATCACAACTAATGGAACACTACAACAATAGTATTGATGCACTGGAAAGTAATGAAAACTATGATGCAATATACACAGACTTTGCCAAAGCGTTCGACAAGTGCGACCATGGAATCATAATACATAAACTGAAATATATGGGAATAACAGGAAAAGTAGGGAAATGGATATATAATTTCCTTAGTGAGCGGCGGCAAGTCGTTGCAATACAAGGAGTATCTTCATCAGAATCAGAGGTCCTCAGATCAGTACCACAAGGAACAGTATTAGCTCCACTACTCTTCATATTCATACTAACTGACATAGATGAGGACGTTACCAGAGACAGCAGAGTAATATCCTTTGCTGATGACACAAAGATCAGTAGAAAAATAAGAAACCCAGAGGATATAGGCAGAGCTGGGCATTTGCGGCATATTTTGCGGTACTGCGGTACTTGCGGTACCACCGCACTACCACCCCGGGCCCCCATAACGCAGTACCGCAAAGGATCGCTGAAAGTACCGCAATACCGCTACCGCATTCAAATTTCCGCGTACCGGTTTGGTACCGGTTTGGTAGTGCAGCAGTACCGCAGTACCGCAATATGCCGCAAGTGCCCAGCTCTGGATATAGGATCTCTACAAACAGACATGAACAGAATCTACAAGTGGGCGAAAGACAACAGTATGAAGTTTAACACTGAGAAATTTCAGCTGTTATGGTACGGAAAAAGAGAAGCCCTAAAATCCATGGAATATTATTCCCCAAATGGACAGGAAATTCAGAGAAATTCTAGAGCAAAAGATTTAGGGGTTGTAATGACTGATGATGCGAAGTTTGAAACACAATATAAGATAGCAGTAAACAGAGCAAAGAGAATAACTGGGCAGATACTGAGACCCTTTAAACGAAGGGATAGGAATATAATGATTCCTCTACTGAAAACATTGATCATACCCAAATTAGAATACTGCTCGGTCCTAACATGACCATATAAAAAAGAAGACATTAGACAGCTAGAAGGGATTCAGAGAAGCTTCACAGCCACGATTAATTGGTGCAAAGAACTAAATTATTGGGAAAGGTTACGCGAACTAAACCTATATTCACTGGAAAAGAGAAGAAAGAAATACACTATCATTTACACTTGGAAAATAATGGAGAAATTATTCCCTAATCTTACTCTGAACCCTGTAACTCCCCAAACAACGGTGGAAAGTAGAAAAGGAAGAATGTGTCGTCTTCCCAAATTAAAGGCGAGACAGGGAACATCTTTAACCCTGAAAGAAAATAGTTTTGTTGTGAGAGGACCAAAACTGTTTAATCAGCTGCCCAAAGACCTAAGGAACACGAATGGTGTTGCAGTGGACATCTTCAAAAGAACATTAGACGCCTGGCTCAGAAGAATTCCCGATGAGCCGGGCGTACTAGGCTATGTGAGGTAGAGAGTAGAAGAAACCAACTCACTACTTCACCAGGCTAACTCGAGAGGAGGGACGACAAGCCTTCTAAAGCTAACTAAAGAAGGCTGGGGGTGGCTTTCTTTCATTGATATATATATACAGGGTGTACATAAAGTCAGGATCTATTTTTGTGAAGCACTTGGAAATTATATGGAATTCAATCATAAAATGATAACGTGGTAACATTTATTAAATAATTAGGAGTAGGATTCGACGTGACGCCCATCAGTATCCCTGCACAGCTCAAATCGTTCCGCAGCATTTCTAAACACATTCTGGAGCATTTGCGGGGTTATGTTATCTGCAGCAGTTCGTATACGTGTACGTAAGTTTTCAAGACTCGTAATCTTCGTCTGATAGACGTGCGATTTGATAAAGCCCCATGCAAAGAAATCTAAAGGGGTTAAATCTGGTGATCTCGCTGGCCAAGGTCTGTTGCTTCCGCGTCCGATCCAACGATTTGGAAAACGCCCATTTAGATAATCCTGAACAATTTTGGCATAGTGACAAGGAGCAACCATCATGTTGATAGACGACGGTACTAACAATCCTATCCCCAATCAGCTGAGGTTCAAGGAATTGCTGCAACATGTTCAGATAAATAAGCCCCGTAACGTAGCTTCAGCAAAGAAAAAAGGACCATAAACCTTAGATTTTGTTAAACCCATCCAGACATTAACTTTAGGTGAGTCTCTTTCCCAATTTTGGACGAAATCATTCGGTCTTTCATCTGCCCAAATTCGACAGTTATGGCGATTTACTTTTCCACACGTATGGAAAGTGGCTTCATCACTAAAGAGAATGTTGTCCATTAAATTATCACTCCAGATTTGTTCTACGAGATCAGCACACACAGCACTTCGTCGAGGGAAATCTTCCTCATGTAAATCATGTAAAACCTGCAAATGATAGCTTTTCTTCTGCAAATTAACTTTCAGAATTTTGTGCACAGATGACGTCGGGAGGCCGAGTCTGTGTGATGCAGCACGAACGGACGTACGTGGCTCCTCAGTGATAATTCCGCGTACTGCATTCACGGTAAGATCTGACATACACGGTCGTCCTGATCTTGCTTCATCATTTACAGATCCCGTTCGTTTAAATTTGGTCACCAATTTTCGTATTGTCTTGTCTATTGGTCCCGGCTTATGAAATCTCCTTCTAAACTTCTCTCTGATGTCATTGTATTTCTTTCCCTCGATTCGCCAAATTACTATTACCACACGCTCTTCTGTATTCATTCTAAGGGCTTCTCAAAAGAAAAATATAAAAAAATAATTATTTCACAAAAATAGATCCTGACTTTATGTACACCCTGTATATAAAATGTATTATACAATTGTACTATCAGTAAATCTTGAACAACAATTATTAATTTGTTGGTTTTTGTGTCTACTGCGAGCTTACTGTAATGCTTTGTGTTCTTGTAAGGTTTAAATCAGAAATGACAACAAAAATTAAGGGGGGGGGCGTTCATTTTCAATGGGGGTCCATATTTAATCTCACACCGGAAACCAAAGAACAGTCCAGGGGAAAACGGTGGTTGGGGAACCAGTATAATGTTGTGCTTCGTTAAGAATTCCCTTTTGGAGAGTGCTGTCTAAGAGAGCGCATTGTCGTGATGTAACATCCACGAGCCCGACGCCCATTTTGCATGGCATTTTGCACTTTCCATAAGGGAATTCTTAACTAAGCACAACAGTATACTGGTTCCCCAACCACCGTATTCGCGGATTTGGCACCTTGTGACTTTTTCCTGTTCCCTAAGCTGAAAAACATTCTCAAGGGAAAAAGATTTCAGGAAGTAGCAGAGATCGAACAAAATGCGACACGAGAATTGAAGAACATTCCGAAAGAAGAGTGTAACAGGTGCTTCAATAAGTGTCTAGACTGCTGGAATCATTATTTACAATCAGAAGGAAGGAGACTACTTTGATGGAGACTGTTTTGAAGGAGACAAATTTGATTAGGAATGTGACATTTAGTTTTGCAATAAATACATCCGTCCCGGAATTTTTTGATGAGACCTCGTGTGTGTGTGTGTGTGTGTGCGCACACACACACACACACACACACACACATATATATATATATATATATATAATATATATATTTTTGATTAGGTATGTGTCCCGGAACTTTTTGATCAGCCCTCGTATTAATCTTTTTTTTTATTCAGGAAGGAGGGGCCAAGGCCAAATACCCGCCAAAGCGCCCCCCCCCCCAATAGAAGAATAAGAGAGCCAAACTCAAGGTCCGGGGTTTTCGAGATGCCTAGTCACTCTGCGTTTGTAGAACAAATAAAGTTAAACCAAGATTTTTTTGCTTCAGTAGTCGGAATAGAATACGGAATGTACGCCTCCACGACAGAGAGAATCACCTCCGTGATGCGCTCAGCACACTCGGAAGGGCCCCGGCTACGGAAGCATTAATCATTTCAGGGAAATCACAGAAGTACCGCCTGAGGGCTTCCCAATTTTTATATAAATGAATATAAGAAAAACTAAGCCATCATTTGTTGACGAATGTAATATAGCCTCGCAAGAGTCGATTTTCTAACAAAAACAAGGTACAAATTTATAACTTGTGAGATCAGAACTAAACTGTGCGTGCATTATTGCTTATCAAAACACGTGAGCTTTTTCATCAATAAGGGTGTGAAAAAACTGATGGGGGGTGATGTAACACCCATATTTTCCACCAATTGAGCACCTGTGAACATCCAGGCACTAAAAATAATCATGAAAATTAATTAACATACATATCCTATTATAATATTAAATTGATTTAAGTATAGAAATAATATAAAACAGTTAAGATTTTGTAAAACTTAAAACAATGTATTTAAAATGTTTTTTAAGTTCTAGGAACGTATGAAAAAGGAATTAAGAATATCTTTCCCAACGCAAAATTAAAACATGAAGTCCTGATTCTGGAGGGGGAAAGAGCGCGCGCAAGAAGACCAGAGTCAGTCAGAAAGTTGAGGGGAGTTAGTCGAAAGAGAGTCACACACAGTCAGGCAGTGAAGAACCAAGAGATCTTATTTGCGCTCCCTTGTCATTTTTTTATTTTAATATTTCGATCCAGACAGTAAATAAATAAAGTCTATTTTTAATATGAACTTCAGCCAGTAAATTCAATTTAATTCTTCCTTTGGGCAATAAAAGAGGAATTCCTTTCGGTTCTAGGACTAATCTCTTTACGTTAGGCCTACTCCTTTTCCAACATTATGTAACGTAAGTGTAATATAACCTGCGAATGAACGTAAGATTAAATATTAAAACTTTATTGTGTTTTATAATAACAGTGGAAGTTATATTTGTCATTTAAAATTCGAAAAAGAGACACGCTCATCGATAAAAGAAGTGAAAAACTTTAAAGGTACAACCATTCTTACTTAGCTGAGGATTGAAGTAAAATAAAACTGACTACGCCTCCATTCTAAATATAACATCCGGTATTTGTATAAAATTGTAAAAAACTGTGTAACAAGGACTACGCTACCAAACCATCTTCGTATCATAAACATCGTCGTATCGTTACCATCTGTGCATTAATAAATGTGGAACTTAGTGTAGGTGGCAAAATTATCTGTGTAACATTCCAATCGTGAAAAACAATGTCCAAGTTCGTTCCTAATAGTCATCGTTTGTAGCAAACGATGACACCCACGAACGGGTCAGCAACCCACCACCGACCACAGGGGTCACCGGGGAGGACGTCACCTCCGGCAGAGGAAAACTCCGGGATCACCTGAAGATCGGGGCCCCCAGCCATTTTTAGTTAGCTTTATAAGGCTAACTAACGAAAATATCACGACCTAACCTAACCAATCGTCAAGGGCGTACAGTTGACCTAATGACTGGTCATGATATTTTCGTTAGCCTTATAAGGCTAACTAAAGAAGGCTGAGAGCCCTGCTCTTCAGGTGATCCAAACTCCGCACTCAACAATGGTGCCCATTCCACTTCCCCTCGCCCAATGAAGTTTAGGGCGCAGAGATCCATCAAGATCATGGCGACGGTCTTCTAGGACAACAAAGGGCTTTTGCTGTTGGATGTGAATGCCAACTGATATTGCGAGTCACTACAAAAACTAAGAAATGCCATCCGGCGGAAAAGACCACAAATCACGAACCAAAATGTTTGCCTTATTCATGACAACGCTCACCCACACACGGCTACCGTATATGTAGGACTAACAATAGTGGCGGATGTGTAAATATATTTGTAGACTCAAATTGCAAGAGTAAATGTGTCGAAGAACTGACAAGCATAATCAGTACCTCAGAAACACATGCAACTGAAATGTATATTCATAACATTCACTATTCAATTTTAGGCATCTACCGACCACCATCTGCTAACCTACAAATTTTTGTTACAAATATAGATATATTGCTAACTTCCAATCATATCGGTAACATTTGTGTCGCTGCAGGAGATTTAAATATTGTTCTCACAAAATATCATTCAAATAATAACACGAGTTTCTTTCACAACATAATGACTGCAAGTGGTTTAAAAGTAGCTATTACAAAGCCAACTAGACTTCACAATGACATTTGAAATTCGACCCTCCTGGAATAAATCTAGTACGGTCTCTCCTTGACTGCATCTCGGGTATAATTATATTATTACATTAACTATCACAGATCAGTTGCCTACGTACGGTACACCATGCTAATCAGTTAATAACAAATTGAAGTTCCTGAGAGAAATAACAGCTTTTGACTGGACTAGAATAAGCAGAAGTAACCATAACATTCGAACAAACTTTCAAGCATTCTTAAACATATTAATGGATATATTCAACACAAACTTCTTTCCTCTTAATGAAAAGTAATATCTAAAAATAAATACAACAACCAATGAATCACTCCACCACTCATATTGAGTATCATTCATACCTATTGTAAATTGTACAATTGTACCTATTGTAAATTCATACCTATTGTAAATTGTCACTTGTATCATATATTCCTGAATAAAGGGCTTTTGTTTAGTCTTGTTTATTAACGCTATCGCCAGATGCGACACACGACACGATATACATAATGGCGCTTCGAATCTATAGTGTATAATTTAAATTAAAAAACTTATTTTCAACTTTCATTTATACAGCAAAGAGATCAAAGACAAAAATAAAAACTAAACTCGTATTTATATCACATAATTTCGAGAGAGACGCGTTTAAACTTTGTGACTATTGGTGTACGAAGGGCGCATAACGTAAATACGCGCATTGAAAATAACATACATTTTGAGCGTACGAGGGGGATATTTGGCTATACCAAGTTGCTTGTGGATGGGAGATGGGGATTAAACTATTCATTCGTAGAACAATCGCAAAATCGCTAATGTGGCGAGTTCGCCCCTCGTACTCGCGAGGCCTCATATTATGTCAAAGAGACAAAAGTAGGGCCCTAATATGAACATGAAACTCTCACAAAGTTCGAGTTCCGAAGAGTAGCCCTAGTTCGGTTGCTTTCGAAAAGAAAGAAATTTAAATAAAACTCCATCCCTCATTACAAGAATACGCTTGCATGAATGTACAGTATACTGTACATACGAACATAATATAAAAACTTCTTAAAGATTCCTTGAAGTCATCCGAAGAGACGAACACTTGCCCTGAGAAGTATACAAATATTTTTGGTAAATCAACTTCACAAATTTTCAGTTAAGATCCTCAAAATCCCAACACTATTAAATTACTTTATATTACAGTATTTACATCACAGAATTACAATTCACAAGAATGCTAATATAACTTATTTCTTAGCTAAACATTACAAAAACTTTCACATTTTATGATAATAAAAACCCACTCTAATAGACAGAGTTTATTTCCACAATAGTTTCGATGCCCACTAGCATCCTCTTCGGGTGGATACAGAAAAACGAAGAGGATGCTAGTGGGCATCGAAACTATTGTGGAAATAAACCCTGTCTATTAGAGTGGGTTTTTATTACCATATTGTGACTTTCACGTAGAAAAAGTGAAGTTTCTTTGCATTTCACATTTTACCCATAACCTGCCTAGTCCTAACTAATAACCAACTATCCTATCTACCTACCGGAACCTTTCCACAGATTTCACATTGACTCTACTAACTACATTTCTACTATCCTCTCATTGACTACTACACAACGAGACTCGCTGATATACGATTTTGTTTCTTGGAATAATTTCAAAGTAGTTTGGACCCCGAATCAAGAACATTTAAGATTTTCCGCAATAGAAACTCTGCTGAGAACTAAGGAGAGGAACGGAATTTGCGCTCTCATGTTCACCCCCCCCCCCCCCCCCCGGTTTCATTTTGACATTTTCATATAAACAAATATATTACATTTATTCGAAAATGAAACGGAGTCATTAATATTCAAGTTATCATAAAATGAGATCAACTTCAACAATGTTCTTTTTGATGAAAATACATTTTTACTAAGTTTCTAATATATTTTATACTCTGAATATTTCAAACCTCACAATGTTCTACAGTATTATACACGCTTAATTAAGAGCTAATATTACAGTATTATATAATTATTACGAGTATACGTCTCCTTTCTACTTTTTAGATGTTCCGTGCGAAGATCCCTCATTTCACGGAGATCAGGATTGTTGCCCTTCCTCATATATATATATATATATACTAGAACACCCGCTGCAACTTGCGTAGCACAACCTAAGGAGTGACTGTGAGGGGCGGGTGTGTTGCTGAAACCTTTCCTGGTTCTCTCTTAATGTGTATACGAAATTTAGTGCAGATTACCTTGGCCGTTTAGGCGTATATAAATGAACATAGGGCAGGCAGACAGACATCATCATCCCCTACATATTAATAAGTATATATATATATATATATATATATATATATATATATAAAATATAATATAATATAATATATATATTTATATATATGATACACACAGACAGTGCATGGAACAAGGAACTCTTCTGGGATAATTAAATCCACTATAGTCCGAATAAGTAATGGTAAATGACAAATACCATAGTTTTTCTTTTTCATGATGCTAGCCCGACGTGGGCAACGGGTCACTCGCAAAGAGGTCCCATAAATATAGCTTCCCTCACCAGCTATCTGCAAAGCAGACAGGATCCAGCTTTGGGACATGGATCTAGGGTTTAAAGCACCTAGCAATGCTACATTTAGAACCTCAATATAAGCAAAGACTCGCTGCCTTCACGTCAGATTGAATGCATCAAAGAAAAAGAAAAAGGGGTAACTATTATATTTTTAGCCAAAAACCAAAACTTAAACCTCAACTGGCAGAATTGAGCGTCCACTTTTCAAGGCACATAACATGTCCGTTTCAAGATGGGAATGAACTCAGAATGGTCCCCTGAGTTTTTTATGATACACACAGACAGTGCATGGAACAAGGAACTCTTCTGGATAATTAAATCCACTATAGTCCGAATAAGTAATGGTAAATGACAAATACCATAGTTTTTCTTTTTCATGATGCTAGCCCCCGACGTGGGCAACGGGTCACTCGCAAAGAGGTCCCATAAATATAGCTTCCCTCACCATTCACTGTCTGTGTGTATCATAAAAAACTCAGGGGACCATTCTGAGTTCATTCCCATATATATATATATATATATTATATATATATATATATATATAAACCTGCCTCAAAAATAACTATACAATAAATACTTTTGAGGCATAAATTTTGAATCACTTTGTACACACACACACACACACACACAGACAGATGAATAGAACGGAATGGAAAAATCGATAAAAACGTCAGGAGACAATTTCACATAAAAGCGAAGACACAGAACTCTTGAAATTACATAAAGAAAGATAGAAGAAAAACGTTGAAACCAACAAATGTTTCAGCCCTCTCCCCGCCCCCTCGTTTCTCCTACTTAAACGTTTTTTTCTTTTCATTCGAGATCCTGTTCGAATATGGATAAGGAGAATCACAGAGAAATTCACCAAATTTCATTTACAAAAGAAACACAAAAACAAAATCGAAAGGCGAAAAAATTACTCTTGAAAAATGATAAAAATTGTATTGAAACAATATATATATATATATATATATATATATATACTAAG
>JAJOZX010000663.1:860000-870000 GCA_023014485.1 Bathynomus jamesi | reverse complement strand
GCAATGCCTAAAAAGCCCGGGAAAAATGGAAGTACTAAAATATTTTTTGACAAAGTACGAGTGTTAATATTGACACGATAGAAAGTTCGTTTTGCCTTGTTGAGACAAGATTCCATAAACGCAGATGGATAACACAAATCACTTCCAATACCGTTGATTTTTTCCAATTCGGCATCGATGTATTCTGGACTGGCGATCCTAAGGGCGCGGAGAAACATTGATGAAAATATGGCCTTCTTAGTGGGGGTATCATGTCCCGAGTAAAAGTGTACGTAGGACAAATTGTTTGTCGTTTTCCGATAGATACTAAACTTAAAACCTGGCTTTCCCTATGTACACGCACATCCAAAAATGGGATTGAATTGTCTTGCTCCACTTCTAAAGTAAACTTAATGGAGGGACTTGATCATTTAACTGAAGGAGGAAGCTATCCAGGTCACGATTCATGGGCCAGATACACAAATATCGTCGACGTACCGCAACCAAGGATGCCAACCCCCAGGATTCTCGGAATATAGGTAATTTCGAAAAACTCCATATAAATATTGGAGAGGAGGGGCGATAAGGGGTTGCCCATAACCATCCAAAAAACTTGTTGATAATACTCGTTATTGAAAGTGAATTTACAGTCTTTGATGCAAAGCTTAATGAGTTCCAAAACAATGTGTGAAGGTAGTGGCAGGTCATACTTATGTAATTCTTGGGAGAGAAAGTCAAGCATATCGTCAATCGGCACTTTTGTAAACAATGAACAAACATCAAAACTGATCAATTTATCGTTAGTTTCAGTACGTGCATTATTCAATTTTTCCGTAAGATCCATGGAATTTTTTACATGTGAATCAGAGATAGTTCCGAGAATGGGGGACAAGACTTTGACAAGCCATTTGGAGAGTTTATAAGTAATAGAGCCCACCGAGCTAATAATAGGGCGCATAGGGTTACCAGGTTTGTGGGTTTTAATAAGACCGTAAAGGTAGGGCAGAGCAGGTGAAGTGGACATGAAAAGCGGAATTAAGTCCTTATGATCTTTGAGAAGGCGTTTCAAGCCACTATTAAATGATTTGATGACGTCATCCTGCGGGTTCTTCCTAAGTTTGGTGTATGTGGCGGGGTCCTGGAGAAGCTCGTTCATCTTTCCGATGTAGTCCACTTTGTCCATAATAACTATAGTGTTAGCCTTGTCTGCTTTAGTAATATGGAGCTCCCCATCTTTTTTTAATTGTGAGAGGCTATTGCGAAAACGTTTAGGAAAGTTATCTTCGTAATTACCATTCGCCGCACTATAAACGAGGCCTTTAACTATGTTAAACAAATACTGAGGGAGATTACACTGTTTTTCAAAACACGCGAGACTGTAACAAATTTGTAAAGCCGAAGGTTTTTTAACAATAAAAAAGGACATACCATATCCAAGGGCACTTTTTGCATCGTCACTAATGTTTTTCAAAGAAAGGTTCAAAACACACTTTGAGCTTGCTTTTTTACTCCACTGACTATCTCGAATGAGACTTTTAATTTTTCGATCCAAAATGTTACGAAGTGAAGTAGTTTTCCGACGCAACTCGTTGTAAATTTCACCAAACAAAGGTTGGATCCACGGTTGGGGAATAACGGTTACAAAATTATGTTTGGCGATGTTTAAATTTTTGAAGGCGGACCACTCATTTTGTCTGGTGACTTCAATATGTTTCTTTAAAATTAATCTGCTGAAGTTGTTGAACGGATGGTCGTCAATTTGTCTGAGGCGAATCGGAAGCAGGGATTTGGGAAGAACTTGCTCCTCCAGACACTTAGTAAGAAACTTCCGTCGGATACGAATTGCATGCCCCTTCATTAATGTAGAAGAAAACACGGACACAAACGGAGACAAGAGAGGGAACAGCAAGCCGAAGGAACGCGTGGTTTTCATTATATGAAAATTATTTCACGAAAGTAACACGTGAAAAATATTTATGATGAAAAAACCACGAAGGAAAGGAAACACAAAATGGTGCTCAAGCGCTTTCGTCTAATGACATCCTCAGGAACACTGAAGTACATAAAAAGGTTACAGCCTATATATAGTTACAGAAAGAAAAAAAATAAATAAATAAATAACATACATACACACACACACATATATATATATATATACATACATACATATCTATATATACAAATACATACATACATACATACACATATATATACAATAAACGAGAAGTAAAAATAAAAAATTAAAAATTAAAACCTTAAAGGATTACCAGAGAGGCGTACAGATTTGTAAGGAAAAATATCGATTTTTAGCACAAGATCAAATGGATTATAAAAATACAAATTTATACTGGAACTCTGCCCGGGTTTTAACACACTGCTGCCTATGGTCAGGTTTCGATATATATAAAAAAATATAATGCAAATTAAAAGTTAATAAAGTAGAAAACAAGTTTACCAAAGATTTAATGTTTTACCCTTCTTATCTAAATCTGTTTTAAAGGAATTCAAAATAACAGGATCGAGTTGAAAAAGACCTTTGCTTATGTTGAAGTTATTTGAAAGTTGGATAATGGCAGACTCAAGAATATTTCTATAACAATGTTGCTTGAATGGAATAAAACTGAAGCATTATTCCAATCAATACAGTGGGCTAACTCTGACAAATGGACAAAAAGGGCACTGGACAACTGTCCTGTTCTAACGGAATATTGCTGCTGTTTTATACGTGTGTGCAAATCCTTTCCCGTCTGACCTATGTAAAGGAATCACATTGTTTTACAACCAATTTTATAGATAATGCCTGCGTTTATGGAATCTTGTCTCAACAAGGCAAAACGAACTTTCTATCGTGTCAATATTAACACTCGTACTTTGTCAAAAAATATTTTAGTACTTCCATTTTTCCCGGGCTTTTTAGGCATTGCTAATGTACTTAAACTTTTGGATATTAATGTAGTATTTTCATATAACAATATTGTGAAAAATATCATAGTAAAAAATAGCCCTACCAATAATTCAGGCATTATCTATAAAATTGGTTGTAAACAATGTGATTCCTTTTACATAGGTCAGAATGGAAAGGATTTGCACACACGTATAAAACAGCAATAATATTCCGTTAGAACAGGACAGTTGTCCAGTGCCCTTTTTGTCCATTTGTCAGAGTTAGCCCACTGTATTGATTGGAATAATGCTTCAGTTTTATTCCATTCAAGCAACATTGTTAATAGAAATATTCTTGAGTCTGCCATTATCCAACTTTCAAATAACTTCAACATAAGCAAAGTTCTTTTTCAACTCGATCCTGTTATTTTGAATTCCTTTAAAACAGATTTAGATAAGAAGGGTAAAACATTAAATCTTTGGTAAACTTGTCTTCTACTTTATTAACTTTTAATTTGCATTTTATTTTTTTATATATATCGAAACCTGACCATAGGCAGCAGTGTGTTAAAACCCGGGCAGAGTTCCAGTATAAATTTGTATTTTTATAATCCATTTGATCTTGTGCTAAAAATCGATATTTTTCCTTACAAATCTGTACGCCTCACTGGTAATCCTTTATTGTTTTAATTTTTAATTTTTTATTTTTACTTCTCTGTTTATTGTATATATATATGTATGTATGTATGTATGTATGTATTTGTGTATATATAGATATGTATGTATATATATATATATATATATATTATGTGTGTGTGTATGTATGTTATTTATTTTTTCTTTTTTTCTTTCTGTAACCTATATATAGGCTTAACCTTTTTATGTACTTCAGTCTTCCTGAGGATGTCATTAGACGAAAGCGCTTGAGCACCATTTTGTATTTCCTTTCCTTCGTGGTTTTATTCATCATAAATATTTTTCACGTGTTACTTTCGTGAAATAATTTTCATATATATATATATATATATATATATATATATATATATATATATATATAAATAAATTATTTCACGAAAGTAACACGTGAAAAATATTTATGATGAATAAAACCACGAAGGAAAGGAAACAAAATGGTGCTCAAGCGCTTTCGTCTAATGACATCCTCAGGAACACTGAAGTACATAAAAGGTTACAGCCTATATAGGTTACAGAAAGAAAAAAAAGAAAATAAATAACATACATACACACACACACACATATATATATATATATATATATATATATATATATATATATATATATATATATATATATATATACATATCTATATATACAAATACATACAATATATACAATAAACAGAGAAGTAAAAAAAAAATTAAAATTAAAACCTTAAAGGATTACCAGTGAGGCGTACAGATTTGTAAGGAAAAATATCGATTTTTAGCACAAGATCAAATGGATTATAAAAATACAAATTTATACTGGAACTCTACCCGGGTTTTAACACACTGCTGCCTATGGTCAGGTTTCGATATATATAAAAAATATAATGCAAATTAAAAGTTAATAAAGTAGAAAACAAGTTTACCAAAGATTTAATGTTTTACCCTTCTTATCTAAATCTGTTTTAAAGGAATTCAAAATAACAGGATCGAGTTGAAAAAGACCTTTGCTTATGTTGAAGTTTTTGAAAGTTGGATAATGGCAGACTCAAGAATATTTCTATTAACATGTTGCTTGAATGGAATAAACTGAAGCATTATTCCAATCAATACAGTGGGCTAACTCTGACAAATGGACAAAAAGGGCACTGGACAACTGTCCTGTTCTAACGGAATATTGATGCTGTTTTATACGTGTGTGCAAATCCTTTCCCGTCTGACCTATGTAAAGGAATCACATTGTTTACAACCAATTTTATAGATAATGCCTGAATTATTGGTAGGGCTATTTTTTACTATGATATTTTTCACAATATTGTTATATGAAAATACTACATTAATATCCAAAAGTTAAGTACATTAGCAATGCCTAAAAAGCCCGGGAAAAATGGAAGTACTAAAATATTTTTTGACAAAGTACGAGTGTTAATATTGACACGATTGAAAGTTCGTTTTGCCTTGTTGAGACAAGATTCCATAAACGCAGATGGATAACACAAATCACTTCCAATACCGTTGATTTTTTCCAATTCGGCATCGATGTATTCCGGACTGGCGATCCTAAGGGCGCGGAGAACATTGATGAAAATATGACCTTCTTAGTGGGGGTATCATGTCCCGAGTAAAAGTGTACGTAGGACAAATTGTTTTGTCGTTTTCCGATAGATACTAAACTTAAAACCTGGGCTTTCCCTATTACACGCACATCCAAAAATGGGATTGAATTGTCTTGCTCCACTTCTAAAGTAAACTTAATGGAGGGACTTGATCATTTAACTGAAGGAGGAAGCTATCCAGGTCACGATTCATGGGCCAGATACACAAATATCGTCGACGTACCGCAACCAAGGATGCCAACCCCAAGGATTCTCGGAATATAGGTAATTTCGAAACTCCATATAAATATTGGAGAGGGGGCGATAAGGGGTTGCCATAGCCATCCCAAAAACTTGTTGATATACTCGTTATTGAAAGTGAATTTACAGTCTTTGATGCAAAGCTTAATGAGTTCCAAAACATGTGTGAAGGTAGTGGCAGGTCATACTTATGTAATTCTTGGGAGAGAAAGTCAGCATATCGTCAATCGGCACTTTTGTAAACAATGAACAAACATCAAAACTGATCAATTTATCGTTAGTTTCAGTACGTGCATTATTCAATTTTTCCGTAAGATCCATGGAATTTTTTACATGTGAATCAGAGATAGTTCCGAGAATGGGGGACAAGACTTTGACAAGCCATTCGGAGAGTTTATAAGTAATAGAGCCCACCGAGCTAATAATAGGGCGCATAGGGTTACCAGGTTTGTGGGTTTTAATAAGACCGTAAAGGTAGGGCAGAGCAGGTGAAGTGGACATGAAAAGCGGAATTAAGTCCTTATGATCTTTGAGAAGGCGTTTCAAGCCACTATTAAATGATTTGATGACGTCATCCTGCGGGTTCTTCCTAAGTTTGGTGTATGTGGCGGGGTCCTGGAGAAGCTCGTTCATCTTTCCGATGTAGTCCACTTTGTCCATAATAACTATAGTGTTAGCCTTGTCTGCTTTAGTAATATGGAGCTCCCCATCTTTTTTTAATTGTGAGAGGCTATTGCGAAAACGTTTAGGAAAGTTATCTTCGTAATTACCATTCGCCGCACTATAAACGAGGCCTTTAACTATGTTAAACAAATACTGAGGGAGATTACACTGTTTTCAAAACACGCGAGACTGTAACAAATTTGTAAAGCCGAAGGTTTTTTAACAATAAAAAAGGACATACCATATCCAAGGGCACTTTTTGCATCGTCACTAATGTTTTTCAAAGAAAGGTTCAAAACACACTTTGAGCTTGCTTTTTTACTCCACTGACTATCTCGAATGAGACTTTTAATTTTTCGATCCAAATGTTACGAAGTGAAGTAGTTTTCCGACGCAACTCGTTGTAAATTTCATCAAACAAGGTTGGATCCACGGTTGGGGTAACGGTTACAAAATTATGTTTGGCGATGTTTAAATTTTTGAAGGCGGACCACTCATTTGTCTGGTGACTTCAATATGTTTCTTTAAAATTAATCTGCTGAAGTTGTTGAACGGATGGTCGTCAATTTGTCTGAGGCGAATCGAAGCAGGGATTTGGGAAGAACTTGCTCCTCCAGACACTTAGTAAGAAACTTCCGTCGATACGAATTGCATGCCCCTTCATTAATGTAGAAGAAACACGGACACAAACGGAGACAAGAGAGGGAACAGCAAGCCGAAGGAACGCGTGGTTTTCATTATATGAAAATTATTTCACGAAAGTAACACGTGAAAAATATTTATGATGAATAAAACCACGAAGGAAAGGAACACAAAATGGTGCTCAAGCGCTTTCGTCTAATGACATCCTCAGGAACACTGAAGTACATAAAAAGGTTACAGCCTATATATAGGTTACAGAAGAAAAAAAAATAAATAAATAAATAACATACATACACACACACACATATATATATATATATACATACATACATATCTATATATACAATACATACATACATACATACTACATATATATACAATAAACAGAGAAGTAAAAATAAAAATTAAAAATTAAAACCTTAAAGGATTACCAGAGAGGCGTACAGATTTGTAAGGAAAAATATCGATTTTTAGCACAAGATCAAATGGATTATAAAAATACAAATTTATACTGGAACTCTGCCCGGGTTTTAACACACTGCTGCCTATGGTCAGGTTTCGATATATATAAAAAAATAAAATGCAAATTAAAAGTTAATAAAGTAGAAAACAAGTTTACCAAAGATTTAATGTTTTACCCTTCTTATCTAAATCTGTTTTAAAGGAATTCAAAATAACAGGATCGAGTTGAAAAAGACCTTTGCTTATGTTGAAGTTATTTGAAAGTTGGATAATGGCAGACTCAAGAATATTTCTATTAACAATGTTGCTTGAATGGAATAAAACTGAAGCATTATTCCAATCAATACAGTGGGCTAACTCTGACAAATGGACAAAAAGGGCACTGGACAACTGTCCTGTTCTAACGGAATATTGATGCCGTTTTATACGTGTGTGCAAATCCTTTCCCGTCTGACCTATGTAAAAGGAATCACATTGTTTACAACCAATTTTATAGATAATGCCTGCGTTTATGGAATCTTGTCTCAACAAGGCAAAACGAACTTTCTATCGTGTCAATATTAACACTCGTACTTTGTCAAAAAATATTTTAGTACTTCCATTTTTCCCGGGCTTTTTAGGCATTGCTAATGTACTTAAACTTTTGGATATTAATGTAGTATTTTCATATAACAATATTGTGAAAAATATCATAGTAAAAAATAGCCCTACCAATAATTCAGGCATTATCTATAAAATTGGTTGTAAACAATGTGATTCCTTTTACATAGGTCAGACGGGAAAGGATTTGCACACACGTATAAAACAGCATCAATATTCCGTTAGAACAGGACAGTTGTCCAGTGCCCTTTTTGTCCATTTGTCAGAGTTAGCCCACTGTATTGATTGGAATAATGCTTCAGTTTTATTCCATTCAAGCAACATTGTTAATAGAAATATTCTTGAGTCTGCCATTATCCAACTTTCAAATAACTTCAACATAAGCAAAGGTCTTTTTCAACTCGATCCGTTATTTTGAATTCCTTTAAAACAGATTTAGATAAGAAGGGTAAAACATTAAATCTTTGGTAAACTTGTCTTCTACTTATTAACTTTTAATTTGCATTTTATTTTTTTATATATATCGAAACCTGACCATAGGCAGCAGTGTGTTAAAACCCGGGCAGAGTTCCAGTATAAATTTGTATTTTTATAATCCATTTGATCTTGTGCTAAAAATCGATATTTTTCCTTACAAATCTGTACGCCTCACTGGTAATCCTTTAATGTTTTAATTTTTAATTTTTTATTTTTACTTCTCTGTTTATTGTATATATATATATGTATGTATGTATGTATGTATGTATTTGTGTATATAGATATGTATGTATATATATATCTATATATATTATGGTGTGTGTATGTATGTTATTTATTTTTCTTTTTTTCTTTCTGTAACCTATATATAGGCTTAACCTTTTTATGTACTTCAGTGTTCCTGAGGATGTCATTAGACGAAGCGCTTGAGCACCATTTGTATTTCCTTTCCTTCGTGGTTTATTCATCATAAATATTTTTCACGTGTTACTTTCGTGAAATAATTTTCATATATATATATATATATATATATATATATATATATATAAATAAATTATTTCACGAAAGTAACACGTGAAAAATATTTATGATGAATAAAACCACGAAGGAAAGGAAACACAAAATGGTGCTCAAGCGCTTTCGTCTAATGACATCCTCAGGAACACTGAAGTACATAAAAAGGTTACAGCCTATATATAGGTTACAGAAAGAAAAAAGAAAATAAATAACATACATACACACACACACATAATATATATATATATATATATATCTATATATATATATATATATATTACATATCTATATATACAAATACATACATATATATACAATAAACAGAGAAGTAAAAAAAAAATTAAAAATTAAAACCTTAAGGATTACCAGTGAGGCGTACAGATTTGTAAGGAAAAATATCGATTTTTAGCACAAGATCAAATGGATTATAAAAATACAAATTTATACTGGAACTCTGCCCGGGTTTTAACACACTGCTGCCTATGGTCAGGTTTCGATATATATAAAAAAATATAATGCAAATTAAAAGTTAATAAAGTAGAAAACAAGTTTACCAAAGATTTAATGTTTTACCCTTCTTATCTAAATCTGTTTTAAAGGAATTCAAAATAACAGGATCGAGTTGAAAAAGACCTTTGCTTATGTTGAAGTTATTTGAAAGTTGGATAATGGCAGACTCAAGAATATTTCTATTAACAATGTTGCTTGAATGGAATAAAACTGAAGCATTATTCCAATCAATACAGTGGGCTAACTCTGACAAATGGACAAAAAGGGCACTGGACAACTGTCCTGTTCTAACGGAATATTGATGCTGTTTTATACGTGTGTGCAAATCCTTTCCCGTCTGACCTATGTAAAAGGAATCACATTGTTTACAACCAATTTTATAGATAATGCCTGAATTATTGGTAGGGCTATTTTTTACTATGATATTTTCACAATATTGTTATATGAAAATACTACATTAATATCCAAAAGTTTAAGTACATTAGCAATGCCTAAAAAGCCCGGGAAAAATGGAAGTACTAAAATATTTTTTGACAAAGTACGAGTGTTAATATTGACACGATAGAAAGTTCGTTTTGCCTTGTTGAGACAAGATTCCATAAACGCAGATGGATAACACAAATCACTTCCAATACCGTTGATTTTTTCCAATTCGGCATCGATGTATTCACTGGCGATCCTAAGGGCGCGGAGAAACATTGATGAAAATATGGCCTTCTTAGTGGGGGTATCATGTCCCGAGTAAAA
>JAJOZX010000663.1:845000-850000 GCA_023014485.1 Bathynomus jamesi | reverse complement strand
TGTAACCTATATATAGGCTTAACCTTTTTATGTACTTCAGTGTTCCTGAGGATGTCATTAGACGAAAGCGCTTGAGCACCATTTTGTGTTTCCTTTCCTTCGTGGTTTTATTCATCATAAATATTTTTCACGTGTTACCTTCGTGAAATAATTTCATATATATATATATATATATATATTATATATATATATATATATATATATATATATATATATATAAATAAATTATTTCACGAAAGTAACACGTGAAAAATATTTATGATGAATAAAACCACGAAGGAAAGGAAACACAAAATGGTGCTCAAGCGCTTTCGTCTAATGACATCCTCAGGAACACTGAAGTACATAAAAAGGTTACAGCCTATATATAGGTTACAGAAAGAAAAAAAAGAAAATAAATAACATACATACACACACACACACATATATATATATATATATATATATATATATATATATATATATATATATCATATCTATATATACAAATACATACATATATATACAATAAACAGAGAAGTAAAAATAAAAAATTAAAAATTAAAACCTTAAAGGATTACCAGTGAGGCGTACAGATTTGTAAGGAAAAATATCGATTTTTAGCACAAGATCAAATGGATTATAAAAATACAAATTTATACTGGAACTCTGCCCCGGTTTTAACACACTGCTGCCTATGGTCAGGTTTCGATATATATAAAAAAATATAATGCAAATTAAAAGTTAATAAAGTAGAAAACAAGTTTACCAAAGATTTAATGTTTTACCCTTCTTATCTAAATCTGTTTTAAAGGAATTCAAAATAACAGGATCGAGTTGAAAAAGACCTTTGCTTATGTTGAAGTTATTTGAAAGTTGGATAATGGCAGACTCAAGAATATTTCTATTAACAATGTTGCTTGAATGGAATAAAACTGAAGCATTATTCCAATCAATACAGTGGGCTAACTCTGACAAATGGACAAAAAGGGCACTGGACAACTGTCCTGTTCTAACGGAATATTGATGCTGTTTTATACGTGTGTGCAAATCCTTTCCCGTCTGACCTATGTAAAAGGAATCACATTGTTTACAACCAATTTTATAGATAATGCCTGAATTATTGGTAGGGCTATTTTTTACTATGATATTTTTCACAATATTGTTATATGAAAATACTACATTAATATCCAAAAGTTTAAGTACATTAGCAATACCTAAAAAGCCCGGGAAAAATGGAAGTACTAAAATATTTTTTGACAAAGTACGAGTGTTAATATTGACACGATAGAAAGTTCGTTTTGCCTTGTTGAGACAAGATTCCATAAACGCAGATGGATAACACAAATCACTTCCAATACCGTTGATTTTTTCCAATTCGGCATCGATGTATTCCGGACTGGCGATCCTAAGGGCGCGGAGAAACATTGATGAAAATATGGCCTTCTTAGTGGGGGTATCATGTCCCGAGTAAAAGTGTACGTAGGACAAATTGTTTGTCGTTTTCCGATAGATACTAAACTTAAAACCTGGGCTTTCCCTATGTACACACACATCCAAAAATGGGATTGAATTGTCTTTCTCCACTTCTAAAGTAAACTTAATGGAGGGGACTTGATCATTTAACTGAAGGAGGAAGCTATCCAGGTCACGATTCATGGGCCAGATACACAAAATATCGTCGACGTACCGCAACCAAGGGATGCCAACCCCCAGGATTCTCGGAATATAGGTAATTTCGAAAAACTCCATATAAATATTGGAGAGGAGGGGCGATAAGGGGTTGCCCATAGCCATCCCAAAACTTGTTGATAATACTCGTTATTGAAAGTGAATTTACAGTCTTTGATGCAAAGCTTAATGAGTTCCAAAACAATGTGTGAAGGTAGTGGCAGGTCATACTTATGTAATTCTTGGGAGAGAAAGTCAAGCATATCGTCAATCGGCACTTTTGTAAACAATGAACAAACATCAAAACTGATCAATTTATCGTTAGTTTCAGTACGTGCATTATTCAATTTTTCCGTAAGATCCATGGAATTTTTTACATGTGAATCAGAGATAGTTCCGAGAATGGGGACAAGACTTTGACAAGCCATTTGGAGAGTTTATAAGTAATAGAGCCCACCGAGCTAATAATAGGGCGCATAGGGTTACCAGGTTTGTGGGTTTTAATAAGACCGTAAAGGTAGGGCAGAGCAGGTGAAGTGGACATGAAAAGCGGAATTAAGTCCTTATGATCTTTGAGAAGGCGTTTCAAGCCACTATTAAATGATTTGATGACGTCATCCTGCGGGTTCTTCCTAAGTTTGGTGTATGTGGCGGGGTCCTGGAGAAGCTCGTTCATCTTTCCGATGTAGTCCACTTTGTCCATAATAACTATAGTGTTAGCCTTGTCTGCTTTAGTAATATGGAGCTCCCCATCTTTTTTTAATTGTGAGAGGCTATTGCGAAAACGTTTAGGAAAGTTATCTTCGTAATTACCATTCGCCGCACTATAAACGAGGCCTTTAACTATGTTAAACAAATACTGAGGGAGATTACACTGTTTAAAACACGCGAGACTGTAACAAATTTGTAAAGCCGAAGGTTTTTTAACAATAAAAAAGGACATACCATATCCAAGGGCACTTTTTGCATCGTCACTAATGTTTTTCAAAGAAAGGTTCAAAACACACTTTGAGCTTTCTTTTTTACTCCACTGACTATCTCGAATGAGACTTTTAATTTTTCGATCCAAAATGTTACGAAGTGAAGTAGTTCTCCGACGCAACTCGTTGTAAATTTCATCAAACAAAGGTTGGATCCACGGTTGGGGAATAACGGTTACAAAATTATGTTTGGCGATGTTTAAATTTTTGAAGGCGGACCACTCATTTTGTCTGGTGACTTCAATATGTTTCTTTAAAATTAATCTGCTGAAGTTGTTGAACGGATGGTCGTCAATTTGTCTGAGGCGAATCGGAAGCAGGGATTTGGGAAGAACTTGCTCCTCCAGACACTTAGTAAGAAACTTCCGTCGGATACGAATTGCATGCCCCTTCATTAATGTAGAAGAAAACACGGACACAAACGGAGACAAGAGAGGGAACAGCAAGCCGAAGGAACGCGTGGTGTTCATTATATGAAAATTATTTCACGAAAGTAACACGTGAAAAATATTTATGATGAATAAAACCACGAAGGAAAGGAAACACAAAATGGTGCTCAAGCGCTTTCGTCTAATGACATCCTCAGGAACACTGAAGTACATAAAAAGGTTACAGCCTATATATAGGTTACAGAAAGAAAAAAAAATAAATAAATAAATAACATACATACACACACACACATATATATATATATATATACATACATACATACATATCTATATATACAAATACATACATACATACATACTTACATATATATACAATAAACAGAGAAGTAAAAATAAAAAATTAAAAATTAAAACCTTAAAGGATTACCAGAGAGGCGTACAGATTTGTAAGGAAAAATATCGATTTTTAGCACAAGATCAAATGGATTATAAAAATACAAATTTATACTGGAACTCTGCCCGGGTTTTAACACACTGCTGCCTATGGTCAGGTTTCGATATATATAAAAAAATAAAATGCAAATTAAAAGTTAATAAAGTAGAAAACAAGTTTACCAAAGATTTAATGTTTTACCCTTCTTATCTAAATCTGTTTTAAAGGAATTCAAAATAACAGGATCGAGTTGAAAAAGACCTTTGCTTATGTTGAAGTTATTTGAAAGTTGGATAATGGCAGACTCAAGAATATTTCTATTAACAATGTTGCTTGAATGGAATAAAAAAGAAGCATTATTCCAATCAATACAGTGCCCGCGAAAAGTATCCGATCACCCTTGAAATTTGTATTTTTTACATAAAAAACAATGTTTAAATGTATACTAACCTTATATTAGTATTTTGTCATCTGTCCTTTGGTTTGGATGACTTGTTCTAGACGTTTTGGCATGGATTTAATCAAGTTTTGACAAACTTCCACTGATATTTCCTTGCACCATACCTTTTTGATGGCCTCTTCTAATTTTTCAACTGAGCCAGTGTCGTGGCATTCAACCTTATTTTTTATTATTAGCCACAGATTTTCTATCGGATTGAGATCAGGACTATTACCAGGCCAATCCAAAATATCAAATTTATTGTCAGTAATCCATTTTGTCACTATTTTGGCCCTGTGACATGGTGCACCATCATGCATGTATGTTTTTGTCCTTTGGATTGCCATTGCCATTGGAAGTTTATCCTGTAGCATTGCTAAATACCGTGCACCATTCATAGTTGTGTTCTTCGGAAGAAAATATAAGTTTCCACGCCCATAGTAACCGAAACAACCCCAAACCATCACACTTGGAGGGTGTTTCATTGTCTTTAGGGTGTATTTAGGGTCCATCCTATTTGAGCCAATAGGCCGGCGAACCTTTTTTGGACAACTTCTGAATGTCAAAAATGTCGACTCATCGCTAAATAAAACCTTCTTCCAGTCATCAACAGTCCAATGAATGTATTTTTTACAAAATGCGACACGTTTTTTACGCATTTTTTCATTAATGAACGGTTTCTTAGCAGCATGGCGAGATGGTAATCCGAGTTCTTTTTGGAGCCGCTCCTGGATAGTTCGTTCAGAAACACCAGATAACAAATTATTCATATTAAATTTTATTTCTTTCGCAGTTATTGTTGGGTTTTTCAATACTAAACGTTTCATAAGTTTGTCTGTTCGCGAATTTGTTTTTCTCGGTCTGCCAGATCGTTTTTTAGGGACTGGCGTGGTTAGGCCACCATTGTTCTTAGCCCGTGAAACCCATAAATTAACGGTACTTTGGGATATGTTTAATTCCTTAGCTATCTGTCTCTGTGATTTCCCACATGCATGCAAAGCAACAATAGCACCTCGACAATCACTCTTAAGTTGTTTTTTAGCACACATTATATATAAATTTTATTTACACCACTTTCTGTAAAAAAAAAAAAATATCAAGAAATTTAC
>JAJOZX010000663.1:752500-842500 GCA_023014485.1 Bathynomus jamesi | reverse complement strand
CATCTGGTACTTTCCCTTCCTGCTGGAAGTTCGCGTTCATTCATCCTGCCCCAAAGAAGGATGACCGCTCTCAGCCCTCCAACTATCGTTGAACTGCTTTGATTACTTGCCTTTTTAAAGTTTTTTAATCTATCCTTAATAGGAAGATTCTTAACCACCTCTCTATTCACAATCTTCTTTCAGGTCGTCAGTGTGGGTTCCGCAAGGGACATTCTACTGGCGATCTTCTTGCATATCTCTCTGACTCTTGGTCATCCTCCTTTCGGGATTTCGGTGAAATCTTTCCTATTGCGCTGGACATATCAAAAGCTTCTGATGGAGTCTGGCATAAATCTTTAATTTCGAACCCTCTTTCGGTTTATATCCTTCTATCTGTACCTTCATCTCTAATTTCCTTTTTGTCCGATCCAGAGCTGCGGTTGTAGATGGCCACTATTCTTTCTCCTAAATCTATAAATACTGGTGTTCCTCAGGGTTCTGTCCTGTCACCCACTTTTTTTCCCTTTTATTTATCAATGATCTATTCATTCGCACATCCTGTCCCATCCACTCCTAGGCCGATGATTTCACCCTTCATTTCTCCACCCGCTTCACAAAGCGTCCCTCTTAACAGTCACTTCATGCTTCACGTGGGACGGCCATGGTGCACCTGACTTCTGATCTCTCAACTCTCTCTGATTGGAGGCAGAGAAAACCCTGTGGCTTTCAGTGCCTCAAAAACTCAGTTTCTTCATCTGTCAGCTCGTCACAATCTTCCGCACGACTATCCCCTTAATTTCAACAATACGCACCTCAATCCTTCCTCACTCTTAGCATTCTTGGCGTTTCCTTTTCTCGTGATCTTTTATGGAAAAATCACATACTCTTTCTAAAACAGCTTCTAAGAGGTTAGGTGTGCTGTACCTGCTCCGCAATTTCTTCACTCCCACTCAGCTGCTGTCTGTACAGGGGTCTTGTCCGCCCATGTATGGAGTACGCTTCTCATGTGTCGGGTGGCTCAACCTCACAGGTCTACTTGGTTGGATGGCATCAAAGTCTTTTCGTCTCATCAATTTCCCGCCTATTACTGACTGTCTTCAACCCCTCTCTCTTCGCCGCAAAATTACCTCACTCTCACTTCACTATCGCTATTATAATGGATACTGCTCTTCTGAACTCTCTAACTGCGTGTCTCCTCCTTTAAGGAGAGCACGCAGTACCAGACTTTCAACACACTCATTCCTTTTCTGTCCAATTCTCTAACGCAGGGGTTAATCGGTATTCTCAGTCTTTCATCTGCTCAACCGGTCAACTCTGGAACAATTCTCCTCAATCTCCCATGTCTGTGACTTCCAATCTTTCAAACGCAGAGTGTCCAGGCATCTCAGAAACTTTGGACCTTGATTTCGGATCTCTTCTTTCCCTGTGTGGTGGGGGGAAGCGTTTTTGCAGGCACTCGCCCTTGGTCTCCCCTTCCTGTATAAAATAAAAGCCAAATATATTTTAGTTAACCTTGGTGTTTGCTTCCGCCCGAATTGTGAGTTGTTCATTCTGACGAAGGTCAAGGTATATACAGGTTGGCGAAAAAGTCGCGCACCATAGAATAAATTACATTCAACATTCAAACTGGTGACCGTTAATTTGAAAACGCTTTCCAATTTTATGTACATATAATGTTTAATTGTTAATTATTGTTCCTTTGTCGTCTACGTTGAATAACTCAGAGACATAAAATCAATTGAAAGAAAAAAGTAGATTTTACTGTTCCATGATCAGCGTTAGCGGGCTAGGAAGTGTTCAGACATCATGTATACAGTGAATCAAATATTATTTTCAATTTAATGGTCATTATTTCGAATACTGACTAGTATTTACCCTGTGGTGCACGACTTTAGCGTTTTACTGTAATTTACTCTATGGTGCCTGAATTTTGCTCCACCCTATATATATATATATATATATATATATATATATATATATATATAAATCA
This sequence comes from Bathynomus jamesi, assembly GCA_023014485.1. Lineage (NCBI taxonomy): Eukaryota > Metazoa > Arthropoda > Malacostraca > Isopoda > Cirolanidae > Bathynomus > Bathynomus jamesi. Next base: position 840,531 of record JAJOZX010000663.1, on the reverse strand, counting down.
AAATATGATTGAATCCAAGCACAAGTGTTATGGAATGTATGGGATCTGATTAATAACGACAGTGATGATGTAAATGCTAACTGGACAGAAATTTCTGACCATAAGCTGATTGAAGTGACAATTGGAATCCTTTGGAATGAAACACGAATCTAACTTGACTGATAAAGAAGGCATTTGAATAAGAATTAAGTTCAAAGTTATAAAAAACTGACTGGAAAATCATGAATTAAAAAATGAAAGGAATTATCTAAAAGCATTTTACATCAAACGAATGACTCGATAATGGAAAGTGAAACCGAGCCCATATTATTATAATACATACCAAAAGGATCTGAGATTAAAAAAAGTAAAGTCGAAATAAATCTCGGAACACTTTTCCGCCAAAGGAAACAGATTCCTAAACACAGGCCCTCTCAGAGGTCCAGAGAGGCCGGGCTATTTCCAGCTTTTAAGGCCCATAGCTAAACCCAATTATTACTTTCACTGCAAAACATTATATTCAAACCTGAAAGTTTCTAAATTTGAGGTTCCCCTTAAGCTTGAGGCCCAGGCCAAATGGCTCTCCGAGCCCCCACCCCCTGATAGGCCATGCCTAAACATATAAACTGAATAAATGAGAAGAAACAAAAAGTTAAAATTAAATTGAGGGAAATAAAGACGAATCTGAAAAATTATTCTAAAATTTTTTGATGAAAAACATAAAACAGCAGAGAATATGGTTTTCAGAACACCAAACCTCTTTCGGTGGCCGGACAAAATCCTTATTTATGTTGCCCCTACCAGAAACTTGCATTACTAATTAGTAATTGTAATAAAATACTCGTCATTTGTAGATATCCTAAACTTATATAATAATTCTGGTCACAAGGATCACATTCACGCTGACAGAGTCCAGTGAGTTATTATATATTATATTACAAGCATCTTGGATTACGGTGTGACCTGTATACAAGATTCAATGTATGAGCTTTTAACCATCCTGCAACAACTGATGATACAACTCCCTCCTTTCGGCGTCCCCTCCTCTTGCTACGGCACTCATGGTTTTACACCTTCACAAAATGAAAGAAAATACAGTGGAAAACTGCAACAATGTCAATGAAAGCAAAATTCAGAGACCACCACACTATTAAAACTCCTGCAGGAAAAATAATTAATGAGAATACTCGGAGAACCAAAATTACGTCACTTTTGATGGAATTAGTGTTTCGTATCGACATGGGAGTGGGCAAGCCAGCCCGAGTCTCAGCCGGTCCCAAGCCCGGAGAAAGGAGGAGGGTTGGCGGCAGGAAGGGCATCCGGCCGTAAAACTTTTGCCAAAACCTTATGAATGCAGATCCATTATAACAAGAGGAACAACAAAAGTAACGGAAATCTCCAAGAAGGCACAGGAAAAGAGATTGAGATGGTATGGGCATTGGGCATGTTCAGAGGAGGGAGGAGTATGTGGGACGACGGATGCTGAGGATGGAAATTCCAGACACGAGAAGAAGGGGTAGACCTAAGATGAGGTGGCGGGATAGACTGAAGAAAGATAGTGATAAGGGACTGGAGGAAGAGGTGGATCAAGACAGAAGTGAATGAAGAAGAAGGATCTGCAACAGCGACCCCACATAGAAGTGGGCTAATAAGGCTGCGGAAGAAAAGAAGTGTTTCGTATCGACATCATGAAACAATTCCTAACAACTGCTTCAAAATTTTTCACAAACTTTGAACGTTACATTACATCCATCAGTTTTGTGATGACAATTTTGTACTTAAAATTTTCTTAATTTTTGCGATGATAGATATAAATATAAACAAATATTTGAAATCTTTGCTTAGTTTCCCTAATGTAGCGCATGCGCAATTAATGCATTCTTGATAACACAAACCGCTTTTTGTATGAAGGTTTCTGTTATCCCGCATGTATTAATTGCATTAAGAAATTTAGATGGATAAAATTGAATTTGTTCAGGGATGGAATAACAGTATAATATAGATGTAGCAACAGTCCTATTATTTTCTATACTTGTGAAACGTATAAACCAGTACTTAATTTTTGGGTCGAGAAAATATAATGTGATGCAATAAACTCTGTTCCACTTTTGAACATCAGCACTGTATCATTTGTTTAGAAATTGTGATGGATCACAAGCTGCTAAGCGGCAAAATTAAAAAATGGAGAAAAATGCAGTTAAAGTTTGTCAACTTGCAAAATGCCATAACTTTTGAACCAATAACGATATTTGATTGATTTCGACAATACGCACAGGTCCACAATCTGCTTCCTGATTCACCCACGGATAGAGGAAGGGTGAGGGACTATAATGGTATAAATAACTCAATTCTGGCTCTACTTGCGCTTAGCAGGTTGTGGTCTGGGACGCCTCAATTAATGTAAATAAGTGTCAATTTGCTACTTCGGCCTTTGGCAACATGGTTTGGTACTGATTTTCACTACCTATTTAGCTTATAAAGGGGTAAGGTTGGTATAGTGTAGTAAATACTCATTTTTTTTATGTAAATATTAGCTAGACCTATAGACTATAATATGTAAACATTAACATACGGTATTAAGCATATTAATGTCCTTAGATCTAAGCACAAATTTAATCTGTCGTTTTTAGAATGTTGTACTTGATAAAATGTACGATTTTAACTTGTTAGGAGAATACCTTAAGTCAGTGACCAAAGATGATATCGCAGGAACTTTTGAATTTTTAAACAATATACAGGGTGTTCCGTAAGTCTGGAACCATAGGGCAAAATGATAAAAACGGCAATAAAAGCGCCGAAGAGACTTTTGGGGACTGTTTGTGAAATGAGCGAGGATGGTAGCGGCTGTGTCAACGTCGGTGGATGTCCTCGGAGGTCCACTGCGTGGTTTATCTCCTATGGATCCCGTTTCCCTGAACTTTGCTACAAGTGTGCCGACACAGCTGTGTGTTATCGGCGCGCGGTCCGGATGCAATCTGTTAAATTCCTCAGCGACCTCCCTCTGACTCCGATTTCCTACGAGCAGAATTACCTGAATGCGTTCTTCCTTACTCAAAGACATCATGGGCACTTGCATAAACGGAAAAGCATGAATTACTTATTTTACCCTATGGTTCCAGACTTATGGGACACCCTCTACATAGATGATGTTCCTAACCTTAGAATTACAGTACAAATGTTGGAAGTAATCGACGAACCGTAATTTCAGCAAGATTCGTACCTCATACCCTTCCATTAGCCACCCGTGACTTCCTAAAGATGCAAACCCAATATAGTATAAATGCATATGCAAAACTTATAGTTTCGCACCCCAAAGACGAGATTCGTTCTAAAAACAAGATGCTGAAAGGTACCCTCTCTCGAAGTTGAGACTCGATGGGGTATTGTATGTCTGAGGCTAAAATCTATATTGGCATAAAGTTCTGCTGTACAAGAATTAGCTGAGGCTAGTGCGAACATGGGACTTCAATATAATTAAATGGGATACAGTGACTCAGTCATTGGAAAGTATTAGAGTTACCTTACAGAGCAACTAAAATACTTCAAGAAAAAAATTTGCTTGGAAGTTAGATACAAAAATGTTCATTTATAATTCTAATTTCTATTTTCTTTCAATTAGGAGCCCATTGCACTTTAAACTCATAACTCAAATCTTAATATGCTCTAGCCAAGTTATTGAACCTCGAACGTGGTTAGAGATGTAACAGATATACAGGGTGTCTCAGAAGTTTGGATTCATGGGCAGAATTCACTTTTTACTTTTATTTAAAAAAAATTTCAAATTGCTACATGCCTTTAACTTGCATACACACATCAATTCTTGCACGTAAGCTTCTCTCGCTATTTCTTAGTTCCCTCACACTGATTTTGACAAGCTTGACCTTCGTGAAATGAGGAATCATCGCGCGGAACATTTGAAAGGTTGAAAGGTAACCCTAATGGCCTACGAGTCCAGATTTCTGAGACACCTTGTTTGTCTTTGACCACCGGTGTAATATAATTATTATTATTATTATTATTATTATTATTATATTTATTCATTTGATTGTTTATTTATTTATATTTATCTATTTATTAATTTTAAATCCTTTCATCTGTTTACAGGCGACTTCTTGCAAATTGGACCAAGATGGTAATGAAGCTTCGCCGAAATTCATAATAAATAATAATGAAAATATCAGTTTCGCTCTTTCAGAATGATGGTTTTCTAGCATCAATTTACCTTGATCTACGATATTACAGTTTAATGGAAGAAGAAAAGGTATGAAAATAGAATCTTAAAAAAACTTTGAAAGGTTGAAAAATTATTTGGGTTCTTTATCAGTTTGGCGCACGGTTCATACAGCTATCGATATTCAAGTTTTTAAAACTTCGATTTCGTGGTCAGTAGGAATTAATATATGCAAAAAATCACAATTATTAAGAATAAGTATGGCTACATTAAACAATTTTAGGTAAGGCTATACAGTATACAGGCTGAATAAGCCTAAGTTATTGTAAAGTCTGTGCTTTTTTGTTCTTCCAAGTGAAGAATCAGAACTCTGTAAGACGCAAAACTGCCCTCTCTTCATTACAAACGTTTGAGAAAGGTATGGGTATAGAGCATGGGTCGGGGAACTTTTTTGGGTATTACCAACAAATCTATTTGAGTAAAATGAAATTACCCCCAAACTTCAAAGTAAACAAAAACAAGCCAATTGCTCTTAAAATTGTTGCATATGGTGTCTCTCATACCGCACGCATTACCCCCAAAATGTTTAAATGTATCCCATTTGGGGTAATTTACCCTTGTTCGCCGACCACTGGTATAGAGATACAATCTGGTACTAGGATTGCCACCTCCAAAGCTTTCCAAGTCCGAAGATTTTATATTAAAAAATTTTTAGGAGCGGAAATGCTCCTCCGTACTTTACTCTGTCAGTGATTGATTAATTGATTATAAAGAACATAAGAACGTAGAACAAACACCCTAAGAACAAAAAGACACGCACAAAAAATACTGTCCCATAAACGCATGAATGTACGACTTCGAATTACACTGTTAATTTTTTTAGTTAAAATTGGTTATAAGAGTATGTAACTGATAATTAAAAAACCTGCTTTCATTAAAAATTTCAATTTAAAATATTCGAACTTTACGCTAAAATCGAAAGAATTTTTTCAATAACTAATATAATGATAGTCAACTCTAGAACAAAAGCGAGTAATATATTGAAAGGATGGCAACACTGCCCAGAGGCCACCTCCATGATGGTGCTATCAGGCAGAGTTGGCAGTGAAATATATTTTTTAAAAAGTAGCGAAGTTTATTAAAATACATACTGTATTAAAGCAAAAATCATTTTTAAAAAACTTGAAATTTGTAAAAAGATTAGCTTCAAAAATATTTAAATTATAAAATCTGATAACAGTTCCTAAAATGCGTGAAAATCCGGAGAGTTCACGATTGCGACTGGAGTCCTGAGACAAGGTTGAATTTCCGGAGACTCCGGCCCAAGTCCGGAGAGGTGGCAACCCTATCTGGTACCTATCCCTGTTTCACAGATTCGCTTGCGTGGGAATTGCTCAAACCAGTTTCGTCTCTATAAACAAATTAGAGTAGTCTAATTTGTATCAGTATGTTTATCCTGTATTTGAAATGGATGAAAACAGATGAGTGAGATGACAAAATAAAGTTAATTCTAGGAAATGATGAAATTCTGTCAATGTGTAGAAAACTCTAATGGAATGTTGTACTTCCAAAAACGGCTGTGGCTGACGAAATGGTTTTCTACGAAGTGACTGAAACACAGCTAGCTGTCCATGTACGGAGGAGTTTTTATAGCAGAGGGAAGCAAATAATGCCTAATTTACTCAAATTATGAAAAAGTTTGGTTCTACCATTAACTGAATACTGTTGTTTTCACAAGTCCACTTAGCAAACGAGATAGTGCTGATACCAGGGTTGGGTCGATTAACTTCCAAAATGAACTAGTTAAGTTAATTTGAGATTCTTACCAATTAAGTTAAGTTAATGCAAATTTTAAAAATTAACTAGTTAAGTTAATTTTGAAAGTTAATCAATTAACTTTTTGGATCACCTGAAGATCAGGGCCACCAGCCTTCTTTAGTTAGCCTTATAAGGCTAACTAACGAAAATATCACGACCTAACCTAACCAGTCGTTAGGTCAACTGTACGCCCTTGATGATTGGTTAGGTTAGATCGTGATATTTTCGTTAGTTAGCCTTATAAAGCTAACTAAAGAAAGCTGGGGGCCCTGATCTTCAGGTGATCAAACTTTTTCTTTCTTGGAAGTAGTCTGTGGACTCATCATTATACAGTATATAACTAATCAAGGTAATGATAAACCTGTAATTATGTGGGATCACCTTGTATGTGTGGTTGTCAATGTCTGGTAAATTATATGTGCTAAAACGAATATGACTATAAGGAACTTCCGGTTCTGTACAAGTGAAGCTAAAGACATTCTCTTTCGTACTTTCTGCAGTAATATATATATATACGGACAGCAACTTTGGGTGAATTATAAAAAAGGTTCTGGCAGAACCTTAAATTTGCCCTACAACATGTCTTTTAGACTCCTGCATAAATTACCCCCGAGATGCACAGCTTCGCAAATGTTTTCTACCCGCAATGTCCCGAGCTTCCCGGAGGTAACAAGACGTGCTCAATACAGTCTAATGCAAATAATTAAAAAACCAACCACCCCAATTATCCAAGCTATCCATGAGTCCTGCTGTTTGTCTTCTAAACTAAGGAATTCATGGTAGGAAAACGTCTGTCTCTAGCTCCACTTAACTCCGCCATTATTGTATTATTTCTAATTAATTGTATATATTTCTATCCTTAGTATGTGAATTGTCATTGCATTATTAATATTTGTCATATGGACTATAGTCTGCCAATAAACCTTTTCATTTTCATATGTATTTTTGGATCACCTGAAGATCAGGGCCCCAGCCTTCGTTAGTTAGCCTTATAAGGCAAACTAACGAAAATATCACGATCTAACCTAACCAAGTGTCAAGAGCGTACAGTTAACCTAACGATTGGTTAAGTTAAGTCGTGACATTTTCATTAGTTAACCTTATAAGGCTAATTAACGAAGGCTGATCTTCAGGTGATCCAAACTTCGTTAAAAAGAAGTGATGATATAATGATTACTGAAACTTATCATGTGGTTTAACCAGTAAATGTGAGAGTCCTGTACGAAATATTAATCAGCTCTTTTCAGTTTGAGGTTTGGCAAATTTAAGCAAATTTAAGACTCTTAAATACGATTTCCTTTGATGTATAGGTAGACAAATTCCGTTTTTGTTAATATCCCAGAAGAACTATAGCCTACCTATAATAATAAAAGAGTGGAAGGTAATATAAAAAGTTAGTAAGCTAATCACACCCTTAAATTATAGCCTACGAGTATTTTGTGTGATTAAAGGGTGTAGGCCAAATGCTACAAGCTCTCCAAGTTATTTGCTTCTATATCTTGGTATGGTACTGTAAATTAAATCTTAAGGAAGTATTTAGGAGCAAGTGTAGTTTACGTCTCTCTGACGCGAAAGGGGACACAAATTACACTAGGTCAAAGTTGGGGAACGTAAACTACACAAGAATCTTTAGAAGACATTTTTTAAATGAATCCATCAAATAAAACTTTAAAACTAAATAAAATATTACGACTTAACCTAACCAATCGTTAATATATATATACACAAATCCCTCAAATGAGGCGAGATGCTGCAGAGGGGTCGATCCTGAACCGTCGTTCAAACTCCCCTAAAGTAAGTACCCATATATATAATATATATATATATATATATATATATATATATGAAAATTAAAGTAAGTACCCATATATATATATATATATATGCAAATAACTGCAATGACCGCGCAGTATATAAATGAATAGAAACGACATAAGTATTAAGGAACGTTTCTGCACACGAGGAGGAGAGATAACGAAATAATGAAAAATGAGGCGAACCGCCTGGGAATCGAACCCAGGGCCTTCCAATTGCCGGTCGGACGCTCTACCATTATGCTACGGACCTCACTCAATCACAAATCGAAATTCTCCCAAATAGGGCAGAAACCAATGCCCTCAGAGAGCACCCTCGCAAATCGTGAATATGCGCAAATAACTGCAATGACCGCGCAGTATATAAATGAATAGAAACGACATAAGTATTAAGGAACGTTTCTGCACACGAGGAGGAGAGATAACGAAATAATGAAAAATGAGGCGAACCGCCTGGGAATCGAACCCAGGGCCTTCCAATTGCCGGTCGGACGCTCTACCATTATGCTACGGACCTCACTCAATCACAAATCGAAATTCTCCAAATAGGGCAGAAACCAATGCCCTCAGAGAGCACCCTCGCAAATCGTGAATATGCGCAAATAACTGCAATGACCGCGCAGTATATAAATGAATAGAAACGACATAAGTATTAAGGAACGTTTCTGCACACGAGGAGGAGAGATAACGAAATAATGAAAAATGAGGCGAACCGCCTGGGAATCGAACCCAGGGCCTTCCAATTGCCGGTCGGACGCTCTACCATTATGCTACGGACCTCACTCAATCACAAATCGAAATTCTCCCAAATAGGGCAGAAACCAATGCCCTCAGAGAGCACCCTCGCAAATCGTGAATATGGGCATTGGTTTCTGCCCTATTTGGGAGAATTTCGATTTGTGATTGAGTGAGGTCCGTAGCATAATGGTAGAGCGTCCGACCGGCAATTGGAAGGCCCTGGGTTCGATTCCCAGGCGGTTCGCCTCATTTTTCATTATTTCGTTATCTCTCCTCCTCGTGTGCAGAAACGTTCCTTAATACTTATGTCGTTTCTATTCATTTATATACTGCGCGGTCATTGCAGTTATTTGCGCATATTCACGATTTGCGAGGGTGCTCTCTGAGGGCATTGGTTTCTGCCCTATTTGGGAGATTTCGATTTGTGATTGAGTGAGGTCCGTAGCATAATGTAGAGCGTCCGACCGGCAATTGGAAGGCCCTGGGTTCGATTCCCAGGCGGTTCGCCTCATTTTTCATTATTTCGTTATCTCTCCTCCTCGTGTGCAGAAACGTTCCTTAATACTTATGTCGTTTCTATTCATTTATATACTGCGCGGTCATTGCAGTTATTTGCGCATATTCACGATTTGCGAGGGTGCTCTCTGAGGGCATTGGTTTCTGCCCTATTTGGGAGAATTTCGATTTGTGATTGAGTGAGGTCCGTAGCATAATGGTAGAGCGTCCGACCGGCAATTGGAAGGCCCTGGGTTCGATTCCCAGGCGGTTCGCCTCATTTTTCATTATTTCGTTATCTCTCCTCCTCGTGTGCAGAAACGTTCCTTAATACTTATGTCGTTTCTATTCATATATATATATATATATTTATATATATATATGAAAATTAAAGTAAGTACCCTATATATATATATATATATGAAAATTAAATATATATATATATATATATACACACACAGGGTGTTTGAAAACTTTCTGTACAAATTGTAATGGGGGATAGGCAACACCAAGACAAACCCTTTTCGTCTAAGTGTATGTCCGCTGACGTCACCATTCGGCGCGAGAGGGCGCCGCTGCAATTGGCTAAAAGGTGAAGTGGGCTAGACTCGCGCTTGCCGCGGGCATTCTTAAATTGGACGTAGTACGCGTAACATGGAGCGCTTCACGACTGCTGAGATGGCTGACATGCATATGGTGTATGGGGCTGCCAATGGAAACGGAAGAGCTGCTGTGAGGTTGTACCGACAGCGCTTCCCAAACAGACGTGTGCCAAACCACCAAACGTTTGCGCATTTGCATCGGCGACTGCGAGAAACTGGAACATTCCATGCAAACATGCATGACACTGGTCGGGAGAGAAACATGCGCACTCCTGACATGGAAGAAGAAATCCTACGGCGATTTGAGGACAATACAAGCGCAAGCACGCGAGGTGTTGCACGTATCCTCGGTGTGAACCACGACCTGGTCTGGAGAGTGTTGCACGAGCAGCAGTTACATCCGTTTCATCGTCAGAGAGTCCAGGCATTACAAACGCGTGTAGCATGTGGATTTGCGTGCGCCCACACGTGAGAATTGTGCATGTTAAACACACCCTCACGTGTGAAACAGGCCTCATCTGAGAACAGCACATAAGCCGGAAAATTAGGCTGCACCGCTGTCTGCTGCAGAAACTAGCGTGCGAATTCCACACGAAGAGGGTAATCCCGAGGTTGTAATGCCTGGACTCTCTGACGATGAAACGGATGTAACTGCTGCTCGTGCAACACTCTCCAGACCAGGTCGTGGTTCACACCGAGGATACGTGCAACACCTCGCGTGCTTGCGCTTGGATTGTCCTCAAATCGCCATAAGATTTCTTCTTCCATGTCAGGAGTGCGCATGTTTCTCTCCCGACCAGTGTCATGCATGTTTGCATGGAATGTTCCAGTTTCTCGCAGTCGCCGATGCAAATGCGCAAACGTTTGGTGGTTTGGCACACGTCTGTTTGGGAAGCGCTGTCGGTACAACCTCACAGCAGCTCTTCCGTTTCCATTGGCAGCCCCATACACCATATGCATGTCAGCCATCTCAGCAGTCGTGAAGCGCTCCATGTTACGCGTACTACGTCCGATTTAAGAATGCCCGCGGCAAGCGCGAGTCTAGCCCACTTCACCTTTTAGCCAATTGCAGCGGCGCCCTCTCGCGCCGAATGGTGACGTCAGCGGACATACACTTATAGACGAAAAGGGTTTGTCTTGGTGTTGCCTATCCCCCATTACAATTTGTACAGAAAGTTTTCAAACACCCTGTATATATGTGTATATATATAATATATATATATATATATATATATATATATATATATATATATATATATATGTTAGGCCAGGTCGAAAAAGGGAGTTTTTTATTTCTTAAAAGTACACTATGTGAGAGGTTTCATTTTATCATCTTAACAAAATATTAAAATATCAAGCATGTGCTAGCCCTGCTAGCCTTAGCACACACCCCGCCCCTTTTTTACCTCATATTTGCACATATTTAAATGGGAAAAATGTTATTTCTTAAAAAGTACACTATGTGACAAGGTTTTTTTTATCACTTTAACAAAATATTAAAAAATCAAGCATGTGTAGTGTGTACCCTACTACCCCTATCACATGCCCCTCCTCCCTTTTTTATCTTCATATTTGCATGTTTAATGTTGTTTTACAGTATGTTACATGATAAGTTGTTTGTTTAATGCTTGACATTTTTATGTTTCAGATAAACATAAATAATTTTTTAGAAAAATAGAAATAATTTGCATTTGCTTTAATTATAATTTGAATTATCATAAATTATAAATTACATATAATTTGAGTTTACTTCTGAATATAAACTATGACTACTAGAAGCAAGTCCTCAAATGCAGCCTTTGGATATCCTAACGAATTCCCAACAGCCATGACTCCTTCAAACGCAGATGTTGTGAGACACTACCTTTTTGTGCGCCGTCGTGAAGAAGCTAAATCAAAAGGATGAGCAACTGCTAGTGATTGTTACAGGGTTGTTGTAAAAGATATTGAAGACATTTGGATGAAATTTTCTTTTCCTACGATTAACACCAAAGATATCTATCTTAAAGTCAGTCGACTAATAGAAGAAGCCTCAAAATTGAAGAAGGTGCCGTTACATCGAAGAAATGAAAGTTTTGCCTTAAAAGTAGCTCAGTATGATGAAATGTTTGATATATCTTCTTATGAATGCTATGATAAGAGAAGTGAAGGGAAATTTTGCAGGTGTAAGGATAAAATACCAATGGCAGAATGGGAGTCTTTTGTGGGTCAAAAACAAAGAAAAAATCAGTTAGGACCAATTGATTGCATAGCTAGTTCAACAAAGAAGAGATCTTTAGCAAGAGCCCAAGAAGCACAAAACTGTCAACTAAAAGCACAAGAAGAAATGACTGAAGCCACCAATGTTTTACCATCGGAATTTATAGAAAATACCGAAGAAGACAAGGATGTACAGTAGATTCAGAGAGTCAGGATATAGATTATGAGGCCGATTTAGAATTGACTGAGAATATTCAGAAGAGGCACTCCTATAAAAACCTAGCATTAACAGCAGATCCTTATCGTGTAAGTTGTAGATGGAGTGCCTTGGATTTGATGGAAGGAAAGATAACACATTAACTAAAAGTGGAAAGATAAAAGAAGAACACTCTGTTATTGTGAAAGAACCTGGAAGCATCTATGTAGACCATGTCACACCAGATAATGGAACTGCTCACTGCATAGCAGAAGAGTTGATAACTATTTTTACCGACTCGAACAGCACAGACACTATCAAAGCTTTACTGTGTGATAGTACTCCTGTAAATACAGGAAAAATTGGTGGAGCCATAAAACTGGTTGAAATTCACCTTAACAGACCAGTGCAGTGGTTGGTATGCCTCTTGGATTTGAATAAACTGCCTTTTATGCACGTCTACAAAGCCACTGATGGTAAAACAACAGGCCCAAATACTTTTGTGGGTTCAATTGGGAATAAACTGAAAACAGATTTAACAAAATTGGAGGTAGTCAAATATTCTCGCGTAAAGGGAAACATTAAAGAAATTCCAGCAAATGTTGTGAAGGAGCTAAGCAGTGATCAAAGATATCTCTATGATATGTGTTTGGCAGTGCAAACTGGAGACACTTTTCAAGATCTGTTCACTCGATCCCCAGGTACTCTTCACCATGCTCGCTGGCTAACTCTAGCCAACAGGGTCCTTCGATTATATATCTCAACCCCAAATCCCGATAAAAACCTTCAAGATATAGTCAAGATTATTATGCAGTTCTATGCTCCAAGGTGGTTTTGGATAAAATCTCATCCTAATGCTACTGATGGTGCATATAACTTTTGGTATTTAATGTGCTTGCTTCGAAATCTAGATGAACAACATAGATCAATCATAGAACCAGTATTAAAGAATAACGCCTACTTTGCCCACCCAGAAAATATACTCATATCAATGGTAGCTGACAAGAGACTAGAAATTAGGGAGCAAACTATTCAGAAAATCATCCTTTCAAGAACAGGATTTTCAGGTACCAGAAACTTTGAGTTGCCTCGAACCCTCAATTTCCAATCTACTGACTACACCGAGATGATCGATTGGTAAAAAGAGATCATTACTCCTCCACCGCTGCTAAACAATTTTAGCGACGATGAGCTACTACAGGCTCGATGTGAGCCACTGGAGATAGCTTCTTTTCCATGCAACAGTCAAAGTGTGGAAAGGGCAGTGAACCTAGTAACAAAGGCATGTCAGGAAAGAATAGGATATGACAACAGTCAAAAGTTTATCTTAAACTCATTAGAATCAAGGCGAAAACTGCCCAAGTTTGAATAGAAGGCCCCATGGAATGAGTAAGAAACATATGAAATAAAATTTCCTAATGATATTGAAAATGTCTTCCCTTTTGATGTGATAAGGAACAATGAAAAAGTGAATTGAATTTTAGCACATTTATTATGCCTCTAATTTTTTCTTCTGAATATATTGTTGTACTTAATTAATTTTCCTAATACTGTACATTATTAAATAAAATATTATAGTTAATAAAGATTTATGTCATCAAAAAACCTGAATGTAGAGTAAATCTCATATAAATGGAATATTCTTCAATATAGGTCAAAAAGTGAAAAATTGTGCCAGGGGTAGGAGGCTTTAAACAGCGAAAATAATTTATGAGGGGGTTCCTGTGCTCCATTGAAACCCCTCACAATATGTACCCTTTTAATATAAAATTTCGACCCGGCCTAATATATATATATATATATATATATATTTAAACTGCAAAGAACACGCAGTATAAATAACGTAAAGAACGACGCTTGTATAGGAGAACATTCCGCGCAAGATGAGAAGAGAGAACGAACAAATGAAAAAACCACCCGGGAATCGAACCCGGGATCTTCCGATTGCCGGTCAGATATGATAACCACCACACCATGGTCCTCACTCAATCAGAAGTCGTAATTCCTCTACATACGCGCAGAAACCAATGCCCCGAAGGGGGGGCACCTCCCGCATGCCGTATCTATATATACATTTCAACTGCAAAGAACACGCAGTATAAATAACGTAAAGAACGACGCTTGTATAGGAGAACGATTGGTTAGGTTAACTACATGCATCTAAAACAATACTAAAAAAATATGGTAACATACAAATACCTATTTATGGGGAAGCATACATCACAGTTACACTCAACAAGAAAACTTTGTCTCGTCACTTAACTCTTTTAGTGGTGGATGAGCAAGGGCCTACTCTACTAGGCCGTAATTGGATTGATGCCTTGTAATTGCCTATTGACAAAATTTTGCCAAAGGGTCGGGCAGATGTGCATACACTTGCATATCCATCTGACATAGATTCATTGTTAAAGGAGTTTTCTTCTCTGTTGGGGCCTGAAGTAGGCAAACTAAAAGACCATCAGGTCTGTATAGAGGTAGACTGATGTAACTCCAAAATTTTGCAACGCTCGTCAAATTGCACATGCGTTATGGGAGAAGGTAGATTTAGAAATTGATAGACTGCTCAAAGATAATATTATCAAACCAGTCACACACGCTAAGTGAGCTACCTCGGTAGTCCCTGTACTGAAACCTGCCAAGTCACTGCGTTTATGTGGGGATTACCGTTTAACAGCAAATAGAGCAGTTCTTCTAGACTGCTACCCTATACCCAAGCCTGATGAATTATTTAGCTCTCTTGCTGGGGTAAATCTTTCACAAAATTAGATATGTCACAAGCCTATGCTCAACTAAGTTTAGACGAAACTTCTAAAGAGCTAACTATCATAAATACGTACCGAGGCCTATATAGGTACAATAGGCTATGCTATGGAATAACATCGGCTCTGGGTATTTTTCAGAGAACAATGGACCAAGTTCTACGTCACATTCTGGGAGTACTTTGTTTTCTAGATGATGTCCTCATTTCAGGCTCATCTAAAGAAGAACACCTAACTGGATTAACAACAGTTCTAAAAAGACTCCGGGATGTCGGACTTAAGCTAAAAAAGAAGTGTTCTTGGGTCACTAATGAGGTTTCGTATTTGGGGTTCCGCATAGATGCCTCAGGCATTCATCCAACGGTGGATAAATTAGAAGCAATAAAAAATGCACCACCTCCACAAAACATCACGCAGTTACAAGCTTATTTAGGTCTCTCCTACACTTTTATAGGAAATTTTTGCCTAATACATCGACTTTCCTTGAACCCCTAAATATGTTATTACGATCTGGGGAACAGTGGAGATGGGAGAAAACCCCAAAAGAAGCATTTGAGGCTTCAAAGGACGTACTACTAAAGTCCACTCTCCTAGTGCATTATGATCCTAAACTTCCTCTCATATTTTCAGCGGATAGCAGTTCTTATGGAATTGGGGCAGTGTTATCTCACCACATTGATGGTGTAGATAGGCCTATCTGTTTTGCTTTTAGAACATTAACTGAGACTGAAAGGCGATATGCACAACTTGAACGTGAAGCCTTAGCCTTAGTATTTGCAGTAAAGAAATTTCATTTCTATCTATGGGGTCATGAATTCAAACTAATTACTAACCATAAGCCTCTTTTACGTTTATTTTCACCTAATAAAAATATTCCAGTTATGGCCTCAGGTAGGATTCAACGATGGGCACTAATTCTACAAGCCTATAAATTTGACTTAGTACATCGGTCAGGCAAACTTCTAGGTACGGTTGATGTTCTAAGTAGGTTGTCTTTAGAAAATCCAAATGAATGCGTACCTATACCTACAGAATGGGTTCACTTGGTGGCGTTTTTGGACTCCACTCCAGTAACTGCAATACAGATAGAGCAGTGGACCAAATCAGACCCTATTCTGTCTAGGGTCATCCATTACTGCTCAGTTGGTTGGCCTACTAAAGTTGAAAGTGAATTACAGCGTTTTTATCAACGTCAGTCTGGACTCTCAATCCAAAATGGCTCTGTTATGGGGTCACAGAGTGATAATTCCGGATGAAGGCAGGTTGAATTTAGTGAAGAAACTTCATGCTGAACACATGAGTGCAACGAAAATGAAAGAGCTGGCGAGAGCTTATTTCTGGTAGCCCGGTTTAGATGGAGAACTCGAATCATTGGTTCGTTCCTGTCAAAACTGCCTAGAGAACAGAGCTCTACCAAAGAAAAGTCCACTTCATCCTTGGGAATGGCCTACAATGCTTGGGCATCGGATCCATTTTGATTATGCAGGTCCTATAAATAATACGTATTTCCTAGTCATTGTGGACGCCAGCAGAATGGGCGCAAAATGGGAGCGTGCAATGCAATGTTGCAGATATTGGTCAATGTTGCAAAGGGGGTGTTGCAAGAGGTTATGCAACAAAGCGGAAGGGGTTTTACAACAAGTCATTGCTGCAAAGGGGGGAGGGGTTATCCCCCAAGCTGCAATGAAGTGGGGGAGGAAGCTTTGGGGGGAGAAGGGAGGATGACCTCCCCCCAAAGGGGTAACCTTAACCTAAGAGAGGGAAAGAAAGGAGAAGGAGGAGGGTCTTTGGGGGAGAAGATGGGATGTCCTCACCCCCCAAAGGGAAACCCTAACCTAAGCCTTAACCTAAGAAGGAGAGAAGAAAGTTCTTTATTCCACCGGTGACCTTCGCATAATGAGCGTCCAGGGGCCCAGCATCTGTTATATACAGGGTCGTGAGTTGCCAGATACCCCTATATATTTTAATTATGTTCGGGTGTACCTTATTAGGGTGAGTTGCCAGATTGCACCATTTATTTTATTTTTTTATTTAAATGAGTTGCCAGATACCCTATATAATTTAATTATGTTCATTTGTACCTTATTAGGGTGAGTTGCCAGAAAGCGCTATTTAGTTATTTATAGATGAATTTCCAGAGGCCACTATTTAAATATTTATATATGCAGGGTTACCAGACAGCACCATCTAATTTAATTACTTATTTATTAAAAGCAAGAGACAGGAAAACGTTATCCTTAATTGCTTTACTCTAAAGCCAAACCGAAAGTGTCTAGTTACTTTTGACAATCCTTTCTATATACCTTCTATATTTTTTATTATAAAGAAAATTCCGCGAAATCAAGAAGAGGATCCTTCATTCATTTATTTTCAAACTAATTTCAATTAAAATTAATTCGTACTTTCATGCTAGTATATTTAATTAACAATAAAAGAAAAATGCACACAAAATAACAATAGGTCTAAGGTGGAGTGAAAAACATAGATTATTGATTTTTATTTTAACCCCAAATTAATTATATTATTTTTTCTAAAGAAAATTCCGCGAATTCAAAGTTAATTAACTGTTAATTTTTATAAAAAACAAAGTAAAATACATTTACATTAAAATGACTTCGTTTCCCAACCAAGACAGAAGAGTGTAACTATCGTCGACCAGAAACTAAAAGGGTCACATTGGAATGTGGTTTGACCCACATTTCGGCGATTTTGCTTCTCTGTTGCTGTGTATTAAGTTTATTTTTATATTTTATTTTTCTTTGCATGAATGAAAAGGTTTATTATTATTATTATACGTATTATTACGATTATCATTAGTATTACACAGACATCTACACATTTTTTCAAAATTAACACACGCACACACACATTATTGATTTTATTTCGAAATCACTGTTAAAAATTATAATTATCAGAAATCAACTTAAAGAGTTTGCATCAGTTTAACAGACAACCGGTCAGGCGCAGCGCTCAACCCAAGTGATGCATACAATTGTCCTAATTCTTGTATTATTATTATTATTATTATTATCATTATTATTACGTGCGGTGATTTCACGAAGGTGAAGCTTATCCACCCTCCTTTCGAGTTAGCCTGGTTAAATAGTGAGTTAACTTCTTTTAGTCTCCACTTCACACAGGTATACCCGACTCATTGGGGCTTGTTCTGTACCATGCGTCTAATCTTCTTTTCTATTCCATGCAGTTTTAGGTCTTCCTTTTTTTCCGTACCGTAACAGTTGAAATTTCTCAGTGTTAAACTTCATGTAAAAACCAAGCGACTTCTCCTAAAACTTACTACATTATTACCCCCCCCCTGTCCCATCCTTCATGCATTAAAAAAGTTCTACTTTATTGATAACCTTCCATTACCATCCCCTGAATTGTTAATTCTGACGAAGGTCAAACCTTTTACTCAGCCTTAGACCTTCAGTTTAACGTGGAATCCGAAACACCAGCAACACAGCGTCTTAACCACTAGGTAACCCAGGGTACTAATTTATCTACCAACCAATTGTGCGGAAGGATGATCGTTTACTGCGCGCCGGCGGCCGTCACCGGGTCTCGAGCCCGGATGAACTCTGAAACTTCTTTTTATTATACTTCATTTTGTACAAAAATTACTAAACCCTGTTTTATCTCTACAAAAACATTCGGCTTGTAGAGAACTTCTAGGTTTCTTATTTTTCTACTGATCTTTGTGTCATCGGATGTTACTGCGCTGTCTCTGGTAATGATCTATGTCAGGATTATGAAGAGTAGCTGCGCTAATACTGTTTCCTGTGGTACTGAACTCAGGGGCTCTGATGAAGATATTCCTGTAACGACTTACCGCCGCTCAAATTATATGTCTATTTCCCTATCCAAAATGAGGAAGTTGAGGATCGAGTAGTATGCTTGAAAATATTAATGCAAAATATTGTCGTGACAGCGAATGAACCGATAAAGACACCATTAGTCGTGAACGCGACCAATCAGTACTTCAATGTCCAAAGCGTGGACCCGTTATATCGATGTTACGATTGACCAAAACTGTACAGCATACTCCAGGTTCGGCCGAATCAGAGAATTGTACAGAGAGTACAATCTCCTTGTTCCGAAATCGAAATTGCCTCCTGATATAACCCAACAACTTCTGGGCTTTCTTTTCCACCTCTACGCACTGTTTGGTAAACTTAAGGTCGCTGCTAATTAGCACACTCAAATCCTTTTCCAAATCAGTGGCCTCGATATTACTCCCCAACATGGAGTAGTCCGACTTGGGATTGGCGTAGCCAATGTGCATGACCTTGCATTTACCAAGTTAAACGGCATTTGCTATTTTTCGGACTACTCTCCTATCCTACGTAGGCCCGCAGAGAGAGAGAGAGACAGAGAGAGAGAGAAGCGTGTAGTACTCGATATCCGGACAATCAATGCGCCTGATTCGGATATCCGACAATGGGCACGCAGGTAGGATGCCAAAATTGCAATTAATTTAGTGTTTCATTTATGAAGTTTCGGAATATTACTCAGTATAAATACTTGCGGCGCGCGCGCATACACACACACACACATACACACACACACACACACACACACACAATGTTGCGCAATGTACAAGTACTCTACGGCTATTCTGGAGAGGGCATTGTAGGATTCGTGGTACAAACAATGTATTGAACTATGTTGTAGGACTAAACTTTATAAAAGCTCACATATACCGTGAAGTGGAAGAAACAACACGTGCAGAAGAGAAGCAACGGTTATGGTTAGTGAGTCTTGCCGATGAGTGGATGTAACAAGCGGTATTATGCCATGCTGCATCATACCGAGTACTCGTACCCTACGGCTGAGAATGCAAATCTTGTCATAATGGAGAATCTGAAATATTTTTACCACTACATTAATATATATAATGACGAGGTTTGTAGTGAGGTTGTGGCAAAAGGCCTGCGTGAGTTTTTAATAGAATTTAGAGACGAGTATCGTTTGCTAAGCAAAAAGAAAAAATATGAGCACATGTTTCTCTCAAATAGTGCGCCGGAGTGTGAATAAAATGTGTTTAGTTCGTGAAAATGCACGAAAATGTCTGGTTGGTTGGTAGATAAATGGGTACCCTAGGTATCCTAGCGGTTAAGACACTGGGTTCTGATTGGGAGGTTGAGAGATCGAGTCCGGACGATGACTTTGTAATTTCTGACCGCCCGTGTTGAATCATAGTTCGGATTCAACGTTAAACTGTAGGCCTAAGGTGGAGTGACAAGCTTGACCTTAGTCAAAATGAGGAATCATCGCACGGAACCTATGAAAGGTTGAAATGTGTGTATATATATATATATATATATATATATATTATATATATATAAAATTCAATATATATATATATATAATTCAATATATATATAATTCAATTTTCTAAAGCACACACAAAAAAATCATCGAACAAATCACCCGGTGTTTTGGCAACATTGTGTGTGTGTGTGTGTGTGTGTGTGTGTGTGTGTGTGTGTGCACACCGCAAGTATTTATACTGAGTAATATTCCGAAACTTCATAAATGAAAATAAATTAATTGCAATTTTGGCATCCAACCTGCGTGCCCATTGTCGGATATCCAAATCAGGCGCATTGATTGTCCGGATATCGAGTATTACACGCTTCTCTCCCTCTCTCTCTGCGGACCTACGTAGGATAGGAGAGTGGTCCGAAAAATAGCAAATGCCGTTTAACTTGAGTAAATGCAAGGTCATGCACATTGGCCACGCCATTCCCAAGTCGTACTACTTCATGTTGGGGAGTAATATCGAGGCCACTGATTTGGAAAAGGATTTGAGTGTGCTAATTAGCAGCGACCTTAAGTTTACCAAACAGTGCGTAGAGGTGGAAAAGAAAGTCCACAAGCTGTTGGGTTATATCAGGAGGCGATTTCGATTTCGGAAACAATGATATTGTGCTCTTTCTGTACAAATCCCTTGCTCAGCCGCACCTGTTGTATGCTGCGCAGTTCTGGTCAATCGTAACACCGATATAACGGGTCCACGCTTTGGACACTGAAGTAGTGATTGGTCGCCTTCACGACTAATGTTGTCTTTATCGGTTCATTCTCTCCGTAGATTTATCTCCAATGCTCACATCTCAAGGTTAGCATTGCACGTTCTGTCACGACAATATTTTGCATTAATATTTGCAAGCATACTACTCGATCGATCCTCAACTTTCCCCATTTTGGATACGTAAATAGACATATAATTTGAGCGGCGGTAAGTCGTTACGGAATATCTTCATCAGAGCCCCTCAGCTCAGTACCAAAGGAAACAGTATTAGCGCAGCTACTCTTCATAATCCTGACATAGATCATTACGAGAGACAGCGCAGTAACATCCGATGACACAAAGATCAGTAGAAAAATAAGAAACTTAGAAGTTCTCTACAAGCCGTATGTTTCTGTAGAGATACAACAGGATTTAGTAATTTTTGTACAAAATGAAGTATAATAAAAATAATAGTTTCAGAGTTCATCCGGGCTCGAGACCGGTGACGGCCGCCGGCGCGCGGTAAACGATCATCGTTCCGCACAATTGGTTGGTAGATAAATTATTACCCTGGGTTACCTAGTGGTTAAGACGCTGTGTTGCTGGTGTTTCGGATTCCACGTTAAACTATAGGTCGATGCCACACAAATTACACGCAAAGAAAAATAAAATATAAAATAGATTTATATATACTGTGCTAGCAGGGAAACAAAATTGCAGAAGCGAGCGGAGGTTCTTCGTAGGTGGTCTAGCACTATTGTGGGTCACGCTCTCCATTGTAGCCGATTTGCGTTTGGAGTAGCTTGCGGCGATTCAGGTGCGTGTAAAGTGAATTGAATTTATACCGTTACACTCTTCTGTCTTTCTTTGTTGGGAAGCGAAGTCGTTTTAATGTAAATGTATTTATCAGTTATTTAACATTGGTTTCGCGGAATTTTCTTTATAAAAAAATAATATTAAAGTACCGTACATATAGACTTAATTAAGAATATATATAGTGTAGTAAACTGAAGTTATAAATAATCCTAGGGGAAGTTTGTTAGAATAATTGTTTTTCTTTATATATATATATATATATATATAATATATATAATATATATATATATATATAAAGTGCGATATATTATATTGCCTGCATTTTCAGTCAATTGTTTTTCAATCAATGTCACGCCTCGATGGTTAGCATCGCTGACTATGAATCCATCAGTTCCGGGTTCGAGACACGGTGATGGCCGCCGGCGCGCGGTAAACGATCATCTTTCTGCACAATTGGTTGGTAGATAAATGGGTACCCTGGGTGACCTAGTGGTTAAGACTATGTGCTGGTGGTGGTTTGGATTCCACGTTAACTGTAGATCTAAGGTGGAATGATACATTTGGTGCGATGCGCATTTTCCACACGAGTACGAAAATTATAAGAATAATAATAAACCTTTTCATCCATGCAAAGTACATGCAAAGAAAAATGAAATATAAAAATAAATTTAATGCGAGTTGAGACGACTGAAACAATATTTTGGACTCAGTGGAGGAAAATCCGGGTCTTTGAGACGGGATGTGGTCAGACTACATTCCAATGTGACTGATGTTACAATTTTGATGTTTGGTCGCAATAGTTACACGCTTTCTCCCCGACAAAAGTAAATACACACGTTTGAGAGATTTTCCTATGTTTTACTTTGTTATATATATATATATATATATATATATATATAAAGTGTGTACTGTAATATTTATGATGTTTATTGTTAATTAAATATACTAGTATGAAAGTACGAATTAATTTTAATTGAAATTAGTTTGAAAATAAATGAATAAAGGATTCCTCTTCTTTGATTTCGCAGAATTTTCTTTATAAAAAATAATATAATTAATTTTGGGTTAAAATAAAAATCAATAATCTATGTGTTTCACTCCACCTTAGACCTACAGTATAACATGGAAACATGGTACGGAATCCACCACAGTTGGTAATTTAATATATATATATATATATATATATATATATATATATATAGAGAGAGAGAGAGAGAGAGAGAGAGAGAGAGAGAGAGAGAGAGAGCGTTTAAGGTGTGCATTGTTATTTTGCGTACATTTTTCTTTTATTGTCAATTAAATATACTAGCATGAACGTACGAATTAATTTTAATTGAAATTAGTTTGAAAATAAATGAAGAAAGGATTGCTCTTCTTGATTTCCCGGAATTTTCTTTATAAAAAATATAGAAAATATATAGAAAGGATTGTCAAAAGTAAATAGACACTTTCGGTTTGGCTTTAGAGTAAATGAAAGCGATTCAGGTCGCTCGAATTATAGGTAAATTAAATATTATTCTTATAGAATATGTTATTGGAATAATGTACAATATAAATAGTCCTGTGTATTTCTTTTATTATTAATATTGGTGTTTTATTTAATTCTTTTGCTAAGCCATGGATTAATTGTCAAGTGTATTTCTTTTAAATATTAGGATTCGTTTTGCGTCTAAATGTATTATAATAATTCGAGCAATTATAGAGAACGTTTTCCTGTCTCTTGTAGCCAGTGTAAAACTTTCGCTTAGTTAACTATATTGAGAAGACACGGGGGAATGACAAAAGTAAACAGACACTTTCGGTAATTTACTTATTTATTATATTACTAAAAAAAAATTATTTGCATCTGAAAGAAAGTTCAAATATTTTAAAAAGTTTTTCCGAGTTACTGTAAGATTTTCTTTTAATTATTAATGCACAGTTTAAAGAGTCTAGTGTATTTCTTGTGGGGTTCCTTTTGCATCTAAATATATTGAATTAATTCGAGCACATTAAGGAGAATGTCTCTCTTGCCTTTAATAAATAAGTAATTAAATTAAATGGTGCTGTCTGGTAATCCTGCATATATAAATAATTAAATAGTGGCCTCTGGAAACTCATCGATAAATAAATAAGTAGTGCTTTCTGGCAACTCACCCTAATAAGGTACACCTGAACATAATTAAATTATATAGGGGTATCTGGCAACTCACGACCCTCTGTATAACAGATGCTGGGTCCCTGGACGCTCATTATGCGACGGTCACTGGTGGAATAAAGAACTCACTCCTCTCTCCTTCTTAGGTTAAGGCTTAGGTTAGGGTTTCCCTTTGGGGGGTGAGGACATCCCACTTTCTCCCCCACAGACCCTCCTTCTCCTTTCTCTCCCTCTCTTAGGTTAAGGTTACCCCTTTAGGGGGAGGCCATTCTCCCTTCTTCCCCCAAAGCTCCCTCCTCCCCCTTCATTGCAGCTTGGGGGATAACCCCTCCCCCCTTTGCAGCATTGATGAACATTTGCAACATTGCATTGCACTCTCCCATTTTGCGCCCAAACTACTGATGTCTATTCTAAGTGGGTGGAAATTTATCCCCACTTCCACGACTTCGGGTGTTACTATTCTCCTACTCCGTTCGTGTTTCGCTCGATGGGGTTTACCCATAGTTCTGATTTCCGACAATGGTACTTGTTTTACCAGTGAGGAATTTCGTTCTTTTGTCCACCAAAATGCCATTAGACATATCCGGTCTCGTGTTTTTCACCCGTCTACTAACGGTCTCGCAGAAAACATGGTCCATACTTTCAAGTCGGCCTTGCGTCATTCTCATGGGGAGGAAATGCAAGTGGTGTTGGATAAATTTTTGTTTAAATATCGACTAACACCTCACACGATGACGGGGGTGTGTCCTTTTAAATTCATGATTGGCTGGGGAATTCGTCCAGTTTTCGATCCGTTACGTCCAAACGAAACGCTACAACGAGGTTTACGCCATCAGGAAAAACAGAAGTTGTATCACGATACTAAGAAAATGAGAGTTATATAAGCGCAACCTAATGATCCAGTTATGATTCGTAACTATGGGTCTGGACCAAAATGGGTTCCTGCAACAGTGCAGAAGAGAACGGGCCCTGTTTGCTTCAAGTGCCAACTAGAAGATGATCGTTCTACTAAACGCCATCAGGACCAGATATGGAAACGTGAATTGCAGGATGACCAGAGTCCTCCGGAAGTAAGACCTGATTCTCCTGAAAATGGTTCAAATCGCCCACCTATACAGGTAGCACCTATTCCTACTACATCAACCCCGCTCCGCAGATCGGCTAGGGACTCTCACCTCCCTGACAGACTAAACTTGTAGGGGAGGAGTGAGGTGACGTGTGTATATATATATATATATATATGTATATAGTCTAAAAGTCACTAAAGGGAAAAGTCACTAAAAGAAAAACTAAATGGCAAAAAAAAGATAAATAGCGAGGCGCGGCCCGTTCGTTTATTGGGCTGACCGAAACAGCATGTATTTTTTTATCTGCAGTAATCGTTGATTCTAAGTTTAATTTGGTGATGCTTCGAAAGTGAAAAATGTGTGATTAGGTTAAGTTGTCTAATTATTATGTCAGTTAGGGGGTAATGTCTATAGCTTCTAAATTAGTAAATTAGGACTAAGTTGGTTGAGGTTGGTTGACGCTGGCACAAATGGTAGGCCCACAAGATCTAAATCAAAGCACCTGGAAGTACCTTTTATGTCTATTCGATAGCCTAATACTTAATGGGGTCTAACACCCCCACGTTATTACACAGTTGATTCTTATATAAATGTAAGTTCAGACTTCAAAGATTTTCATTTAAGACGAAAATGTTCCCATATGAGGCTACATAAATCGACACACTTAAATTTTCGTTTTTACAAATTTGTTGTAATAGATTATTCATTTATTTGATTTAAAATGGATAAGCTGGAATTGTGTGTGTATTGTACATACTCCACGATAGAAACCGATAATCATGCATTATTCCTCCGAATTACGGAAGGGCTATACTTTAAATCCCATAAGTTGACCGTATCACTTCCTTTAGAAAGGAACTGTTCTACGATTGAGTTCATCAGATTTGTGATCATGGTCTAGGACAGCGGTCCGAAAACTTTTTCAGTTGCGCCCCCTCCTCAAAGGATCACCTCCCACCATTATCCGCGAAAGTAGACAAAAGGAAAAAACTTATGAAGGCGTACCAAACATTTACGAACTTTATGAAACAAAAAATAATAAGTATAAAGTTATTTTTATTGAATATGAAGATGAGAACAGTTAACATGTAATTGACAGAAAACACAGCATAGTTAGACATATGAGAAAGAGGAAAAATTGCAGCGACATACTCGATAACTTGACAACCTACTAGGAGTGAAGCTCCAACCCCTTGACACAAGCACACATTAACTAGGCTGACCATATTTCCTTGAGACAAAAACGGGACATTGGGATGGCAAAAAAGGGACGGGGTTATGTAATATTCTGTATTCATGAAAAAGTAAGTACATAAACCGGGACAAAATTGACATTTTTATTAAAACGACGGGACGGCCAGGAAATATAAAACAAACGGTACTGTCCCGTTCAAAACGGTACGTATGGTTAGCCTAACATTAACAATAATGATTAAACACCTAAAAGGAAAGCATGACAATTGTCAGGCAACTGGAAGGGGTGCCATTCCTTCTGATAGGGGCGCCAAAATAGGTACCTAGAGCCAAAACGGGGGGGAGGCTCCCCTTTAAATCCGTTACTGAATGTCATGATCAATGAAAGAAGGCTACATCGTGGCCACAGTCGTAACACCGCTTCCCGTCGATCGGTGAAGTTAAACAATTTTGGTCTGACTGCATTTGTAGTCAACAAAAATAAACTTACCTTATTTGAATTTGAAAATATCACTGCAAACTGCTGTATCCATTTTCTGACCTTCGGCAAAAAACTGACGAAGTTTCATGAATCTGTCTTGGCGCACTAACGCCACCTACTGTATGTTTGAACATGCATGGGAGACTTGTTGTCAAATTTGTGATAATAAGAAGTTTTTGCTTGAAATAAACTCTCACTTATGGACTTAATATTTTTTTTTCAATAGCATTATCCTGTTGTTCACACCCTAAATAAAGCTTTCATACCTTTTTAATTACATTTTAATTGAGGGTATTGATTGGGTAGACATTTAAATATTATGACTGCAAATGTAGTCATTGGGTTAGGCTGGGTTAATTAATCTATCCTTCGACAAGGCTTATTCAAGACTGTTGGAGTTTTTTTTAAGCAAAACACCACCTGAGTAAACTATAGGTAGGCAACCAGACAATGGGATAACCTCACCTGAACTAATACTGTATTTGTTGACACAGCCACACACACACAATCTCTTGGGCCAGACGTTAAAACTGCAGATATTGCTCATGAAAAGGAAACTTCAAGCAGTTTGTGCCACATTTATATATTAATCAATTTTATAATATTTACCATGGAGTGTTTCTTCATCAAATGGAACAGTTTTAGAGGTTGAGAGCAAAACATTTCGAAACTTGGGAAAAAAGGACCACCCTAATTAGGTTTTAGATATATGGATTTCAAAGTCGGTACGTCGCTTGTGTGTGTGTGTGTGTGTGTGTGTGTGTGTGTGTGTACAAATACTGAATATGTACTGTTCCCAAACGCATTTGACGAACGGAGACGTTTTACAGGCAAGAGACAAACAATGCAAAGTGAGAAATTACAAAAGTGATGGCATTGACCGGAGGTTTTCTCGGAAACAGTAGGAACGAATGTTGGTGAAATTAGAAAGAACTTTCGAAATAAAATCATGTCGGAATTGCACTTTTTTACGAAAAGAACAAACATCCATGAAAAAAATTAGATGAAGGGAAGTTAAAAGGAGAGGCGATACTCTCTCCCCCTGCAGCTACTGTTAACGAAAATAAGGGTACTCACGAATTGGAAAAGGTTTGGAGAAAAAGTCACTAGGAATTTATTCATTACATTCCTCTTTACTTATTTCATGTAAACACACACACACACACACACACACAAATATATATATACAGGTCACCCTCGTTTATGCGGGGGTTGCGTTCCAAAAAAAGTTCGCATAAAGCGATTTCGCATAAAGAAAGCCAATTATTACATGTATTTAATAGGGATGCGTTCCATGACCTCTCCTGACCCCCCTCCCCCCAAAAAAACCTTCTAACACTCATAAAAATTCCAATAAAAAATCACCCAATAAAATAAAACAATCATCTGATATTATATATTAAAATACATTAACAAAAATAACAACAGCTTGTAAGAGTTAGGTGTGCTGTACCGCCTTCGCAGTTTCTTCATCCCCACTCAGTTGCTCTCTGTACAAGGGTCTTGCATATATATGAAGGTATTTACTTTTTTGTCTAACATAAAAGGTATTTATTTGAATATTCATTGCACTAAAGTCAACAGTAATGGAAAATCCACACAGTACAAGATGAGAGCGAGTAGCCTAAGTCGCCCACAACAATGGTCAATGCGACACTGAGTGAGGGAGAATGAGGAAGCGACCCTAGTCTCGGGTATTTTACCCTAAAATGGAAGCCCTGGGAAGCGTGCGGGTTGCGTCACCGCTCCACCCGCACCAACTGCAAAGCGGAGTCCGCGCACCTCATTGCTCGTACAAGTTTCGCACATCGAGCCCGCCAGTCGCAAGACAAGACGATGACTGTCTTCAAAAACAAATGGCAAAGCTCATCAGTGGAATGCGAGAATATGTCAGCTTTGCATAATGGAAAAGAGACAGCAACATCATTGTAAATACTAGTGATTCAATAAATTTGTTATAATCTATTCATTTTTATCATCAAATCAAAAACTAGGGAAAAATCGAAGGCGTCTATTTACTTTTGTATCTATCTATCTACCTCTCTCTCTCTCTCTCTCTCTCTCTCTCTCTCTGTCTATATATAATATATATATATATATATATATATATATAGAGAGAGAGAGAGAGAGAGAGAGAGAGAGAGAGAGAGAGAGAGAGAGAGAGAGAGAGAGAATTAATATAAATGTATCATTTTATTACAATTTAGTTTTTCCGCATTAAACGTTATATAATGAAATAATTGTTTTTTAATTTAATTATTTTAATAGTTGAACCGAACAGAAATTAAGAGCTTCCATTCAACTTATTAATTAATCCTTTCAAAAACTAAACTATTTGGGAATCACATATTTATATATAGGGTATCCAGAAAATAAAATAATATCGGGGTTTTAAGCAGTATAACCAAAAAAAACTCTGTATTATTTTCTGGACGCCCCATATATACTGTATATATTTCCATTTTTGGTCGGATTTCGTGCTATTTGTGTAACCAATACCTCGGAAAAAATGAATATCACCCAATTTTTGTCTCAGAGTTATTATTTTGAGGTTAGGTTAGGTAAGGTATGGTAAAGGTATGGTAAGGCAAGGTTAGGTTAACCTATAACCTAACCCAAAATAAATAAGTCAGTGTGTAAAAACTTGAATACAATATCATCCGAGTAATTTCAATTTTGACATTTTGAATTAAGACCCAAACGCGAGAGAAATTCGAAAAAATGATCATTGTATGCAGTAAAGAAACGCTTTCTTTAATTTTTTTTTAAGCGTCACACAAATTCGTCAGATTTCAACAACCAATATTTACGGACAGAGCGTAAGTCTTTCCAATTCAAGGCAACATCGATTTTAGATGCTTGTCAGTTTTATATTCTCCAAAAAGTGGATGGGATTTTATAGTTAAATCACTACTTCATTCTAATAAAGTTGAATGAGCTCATTTCAAGGGTGGAGAACTGCTATTTTTACGATATCTGATTCGTACAATTAGGTTATAACGTGAACCAATCACGAGTTAAGTAAACCTATCTTGGGTCATGACCGACAATCATTCACCCTAGATTAAGGTTTCCGATAAAAACTTTAGATGTTCGCCAGCTCAAAGCACAGGTGTAGAGTTTATCTTTCTCTGATAACGGCTTTCAATGGTTTCGTCTCAAATCACAGATGTGGCGTTCACCTTTCTCTATCGCCAGAACAAGGAATTTGCGTATGAAGTAAAATTGTGAGTTTATTTACATTGAGTGTGCACGCAAGTTTTATGTACATAATGTTGGAATAAAAAAAAACAGAATGATGAACTCATCGCATATTTTCCTATTCCGATATCAACAGAGTTGATATATATATATATATATATATATATATATATATATATATATTCGAAAAAAATCAATACTAAATCAGAAGTACATTTAAGTTTCCTAAGATTTTATTATATTTCTAATTCTGAATATTAAAAATTATTCAAATTAAGTGTGACTTCAAGATTTTTAGTGATTTATTCTGCACATAAACTCTTTGATGGTGAGATGCATCAGTTTAGCAATAAATGAAAGAAGGACCTAATTTATAAACTGAGTAACCATTTAATTAAAAAATTACCCGTTTCTTGATCAAATGACGCCCTTTTTGTTACCCACAGAATGTGTTTCTAATCTGAGTATCAAATTCCCAGCCCTTTTTATCAAGCAAGCTGTGATAACTAATATACATCCTCAACAAAACTACTGACAAAATTTTAAATGCTATTTTTGCGTCATATACCAAAAATCGATTAGGAAAGTCACTAACAAAGAATTAGAACGTTAACCATTTTCTCAGTGTTTGAGGGACATTTAACTGAAACAATAAAGTAAAGAATCCCATTTACTTTCAATGTATTTCTCTCTCGTGAGATTGATGAACATTTTTTATACGGGTAGAAGGTGGCCAAGGGCGAACGCCCGCAAAAACGCCCCAACTCCGACAGAAGGAGAAGAGAGTCGAAATCAAGATCAAAAGTTTTCAAGAATCTTTCGAGAATTTTTTCCAATCTTTCTGCATTGGAAAGATTAGGGGTCATAGACAGGGAGAAAGATGATTGAGGAAGGTCGTTCCAGAGATGATCAGTTGAGTAGATGAAAGACTGAGAATACGATTAAACCTTCCGTTAGTCAGCTGGACAGAAAAGGGATGAGAATGTGTCGAAAGTTTCGTATTGCAAGCTCTCCTGAAAGGAGAAGGCATGCAGTTAGAAAGTTCAGAAGAACAGTGTCCGTTATAATAGCGACAGTAAAGAGAAAGTGAGGTAACAATGTGGCGAAGAGAGAGGGATTGAAGACAGTCAGTAAGAGGAGGGGAATTGATTCCACCCCGTCAAGTAGAGCTGTGGTGGTTGAGCCACTTAACATACGAGAAGCGTACTCCATATAGAGGAGGACAAGACCCATGTATAGAGACAGCAACTGAGTGGGGGTGAAAAAAACTGCTGAACCGGTACAGCATACTTAACCGCTTAGAAGCTGTTTTAGAGAGTACATGTGATCTTTCCAGGAAAGATCACGAGAAAAGGAAACACCAAGAATGTTAAGAGAAGAGGAAGGATTGAATTGAATCTTATTGAAGATAAGGGGATGTTGGGATTCAAAAATATAGAAATAGTTGCAAAATAAATAGTTAAACATAAGTTACGATTTGAAAGGAATGCTCTAAATTCGAAGTAGGCCTCAGGTATATTCCAAGTAGGCCAAAGGCGAAATCCCGACAGTATACGCGACTTTCAGCACGTAAAACATCCGAACTAGAGTTTCTCGTTTTCAGGGGTTTTCAATATCCCGGTTTTCCGAGACAAAATAGGCCATCGTCCCGGGATCCCGGGATTTCCCGGTTTATAAAATATAATGATAACAAAGTCTTAAAATATTTAAGCATTAGCTAAATCTAGATTAGTTAGTTAATATTAAATATAAATATTTTAACACACTAATGATGAATATAATAAAGGATAGAGCCTAGGCCGAGTTTCAAACAATGCAGAAACATAAATACGATATACAGGGTGTCCATAAATGTTTACCCTGAAAACAGTATGCTCTCATGTTTTAATGACGAATCTTACATCCGTTTTCTTTTTACAGGTGATCTCGTACTCGCATAGAGTTTCTGTGCTGGCGTGTTTCGTCTACCGCATTCGCCGCTAGGAGCGCTGTAGTAGCTGCTCAGTTAAGATGGCGTCTGTGACAGAGAAGGCACAATGTGTTGTGTGGCTTGCAGAAACAAAATCTCCTGTCAGTGTTCAGCGAAGGTTCAGAACAAAGTATGGAAAGAATCCACCTGATGTGAAGTTAAGTCGTGGATGAAAAAATTCTTGGAAACTGGAAACGTGGAAAAGAGAAAGAACAGTGGTAGACCATCAGTTTCCGATGGGACGGTGGAAAACATTCAAACTGCTTTCGCACGGTCACCAAAGAAATCGGTAAGACAAGCTTCATGCCAACTAAAGATACCGAAGTCTACGGTGCAAAAGGTGTTGCACAAACGTTTGAAGTTACACGCCTACAAGGTACAAATTGTTCAAGAACTGAAGCGTGATGACCGTCCAAAACGTGAACAATTCGCTATTGACATTTTGAACAGCATTGACGAGGTTAATGACTTCTTGTTACGTGTCTGCTTTTCAGACGAGGCTACGTTTCATCTTAGTGGTAGAGTCAACAGACACAATGTGCGTATTTGGGGATCGGAAAACCCACGTGCCGTAAGAGAGCATATTCGGGGCAGTCCGAAGATCAATGTCTGGTGTGGACTAATGCATGACCAGATAATTGGTCCTTTCTTCTTCGCTGAGAACACTGTTTCAGCAACTGTGTACCTGGATATGCTCACCAATTACGCCATCCCCCAGCTGCAGGACAGGCAGCCAACTGTCATCTTCCAACAAGATGGGGCACCCCCTCATTGGGCGCATGTTGTTCGTGA
The DNA here is from genome assembly GCA_023014485.1 of Bathynomus jamesi. Lineage (NCBI taxonomy): Eukaryota > Metazoa > Arthropoda > Malacostraca > Isopoda > Cirolanidae > Bathynomus > Bathynomus jamesi. Next base: position 808,090 of record JAJOZX010000663.1, on the reverse strand, counting down.
AACTCTCGACGCAACATTTCCAAATCGATGGATTGGCAGGGACGGGCCAATCCCATGGCCTCCAAGATCACCAGACATTACCCCGCTGGATTTCTTTCTCTGGGGTCATGTTAAAGATTTGGTTTATGCAACAGTTGTTCCAGATATCAGGACATTGCGAGAACGCATTATGGATGCAATTGCAACAGTTAACCCACAAATGTTGGAAAATGTGTGGCGTGAGTGTGAATACCGTTTAGACATTTTACGTGCCACTAGGGGTGCACATGTGGAAGCTTATTAAGTTCATTAACTATGTATCAAAACTTTGTATGTTTATCTACTTATGATTAAAACTGTGTTTGAATACGAGTGTTTATTTAAAAGTTATAGCATGCTTTAATCAGGGTAATCATTTATGGACACCCTGTACATCCTCGGCGCTTGCCTACACTGCTAATTTGCAGCTTTTACTTCAACAAAAATAAATTATATTGTAGTGTAATTTATACGAACACAACACTTTTTATATACTTCTAACTAATTTTTAGTATAAAAAATATCAACAGCAAAAGATGTGCCACTGAATTGAAATTAATAACCGAAATTAAAATCCACTGAAACACAAAATGTTCGATTCAGGGAAATCAAATCATACAGGGCATATTATAGGCACTATTCGAAATGTACAACACAACGTGATTCGTGCTATTATAAATTTGTCATCATAGTCTTTATGTTTGTATTTTCTAGATACAGTAGCAAATTAACGTAAAACTATTTGAAATAACATTTTTAGAATGTGACTTCGTGCATCTTGGAAAATGAAACGACATTATCCATCAGGAGCTGAAAAACGGAAAAAGAAGAAAATAGAGGAGGAGAAGCTTTCCAGTAGCACAGGTGAGATGTGCCATTTGTATATTCTTATGATTACAGTTCAGGCAACTAGGTTAGGTAAACCATGAAGCTAGGCAAGTGCTCAGGAATCGTGTAGAGTAAGCTAGTCTCTGTAATATTTATAATATTTCGAAATGTGAAATTTAATGGATCACATCACCTCAAATTCTGTTCACACAGATCAATTATCAAACAAGATAAGAAAGAGTATTTTAGCAAACTCTAACAGAATATGTAATGTTATGTTCTCAGGAGCACTACTGAAATATTTGGAAAAGCCATCCTCAGCAAAGCCTGATGGGCATCATGAGCCAACAGCAGGACCATCCTCTATGCAACCTCAAACACCAGTAGAAATAGAGCCTGATGAACCAACAAGTGGCCCATCTTCTGTTCAGCTTCAAACACCACACACAGGCATTTCTACTGAGCAACAAGAACCAAGATCTGCTCCACCGCTTGATCCGTATGACTGGCCAGTAGGGTGGCCCACTTTTCAATTTTTTTTGAAAAGTATAGGTGATCGTGGTTTTTCCCATTATTTGGCACTATACTAGCACATTGGTACCATTTTTACAAAAATTGATCAATATTTAGGGGTCTCGCATCGACCTTGAAATTACTAGTTTTTTTAAAAATGCGTACTTTTTAACTTTTTACTGAATCAAGATAAATCATTAAGTAGGGATGTTTTCTGAATCCTCTTAATGAGAGAAGTCGTTTGGTGTGCCTGCCAATGTCATACGACTAACGGTTTAAAGGTTGTGCCTGTATACAGGTAATACCAATGTGCTAGTATAGTGCCAAATAATGGGAAAAACCACGATCACCTATACTTTTCAAAAAAATGAGTCACCATACCCGGGCGGAATGTATAATGTATATAGGTAATTAGAAAATGCACTATGCCTGTGCCAGGTACCTAACCTATTTCTTTTTTTGCAGATCATAACATTTTGAAATTCTGTCTGAGTTCCTCATCCTTTGTCATGGACAAATCGATGGCAACCATAACTGGAAGAACTCTTGAAGCTACAAATAGAGAGTCATCAAAAGGAAAGGCGAAAATAACATCGCTACCTTCTCTAAGATCGGCCTCGGAAATTTTTTTAGTTGGCCAACCGTCGTCCTCCATCAGTGGTAGCAAATTGCCAACAACACGGCAGGTTTTGCAATACTTCTTCAGTGTTATCCAGTACACTGCTAACAGGAAAGACGCATTCAAAGAAACCGTAAACAACGTCTTAAAGTTTTGGAACATGGCCCGCATTAAAACAATCACAAAGCTCAACTGCGAACGGAAGCTAGAGGCATTGTGGAAAGAGTGGCACTTACTCCAAAAGAGCAGAAAACGAGAAACTGACGCCGGAGGAAAACGGCAGAAGTTTTCGGACAGTGTGGACAAGCTGTGGGATATCGGAGCATCTGACGCTGTCGAAGATATAAAGAAGAATCGACTGCTGTCCGACAAGGACAAGAAAGAAGACATTGACTTCTACCTCGATCAACGTGGTCCTCGGGTGGCAACGATGAGCGGGAACGATAAAGTTTTCGCTGTAAAAAGAAAGCTACAGGAAGGAAGAAAACGTCCTCGCCAGGAGCCGCAAACCTCAAAGTGTGCATACGAAACCGGAGATGAGGCCATGGAGAATGATGATACTGGCATGTCAGGAGAGTCGGAGACAGAACTAGCGTTCCCCCTGCCGAAAGAGCCAAGTGTGTCTGTCAATCTTCCTCGCCGCATCCTTAATGCACCTGCTGTCATGGAAGTGGCTGATCGTTTCCGCATGTCCAATAATCAGGTGCGTATTGTGTATAGTATTCATCGATAGCGTCAGTTTTAAAGTGTCCCGTAACCCACATGTATTCTTGACAGTTTCCTTTCCACTTTCCATTCTCTACATAGGTAGTAAGCATTGTGGCTGCTATCACACGTTCGGCGGATCCACCAGCAGACCTCAATCAGTTCAGCATCTCGAAAGAAACGGCTCGCCGGGGAAGAGTGTCACATCGCCGTGAAGTGGCGACGGCTGTGAAGGACTCCTTCACGCCACCGAGGCACACTGTTGTCCACTGGGATGGCAAAATGGTCAAGGTCAGTTGATTAAGTTTTCATAGCTATCAATTTAGTAATGAGATTCATGAAGCATAATGTCAATTAAAAAGAGAACTGAATGTGAACAAAAATAGGTTACTTTACAACCATGAAATTGAAATATATGGCATGTGTTTCAGAACTTCCTTGGAACGGCGGAGCACCGCCAAGCAATTCTCATCTCCGGGGCTCCTCATTGCACAGAAGGAAAGTTGCTGTCAGTCCCAGCTGTTGCTGACGGCACCGGACTGTCGCAGGCGCGGGCAACCATACATGCTCTCGAAGATTGGGGATGTGAGGAGAGTGTCATCGGACTCTGCTTCGACACCACTTCCACCAACACGGGGAGGGTGCAGGGTGCAGTTGTCCGGCTGGAAAACATGCTCGGGCGACCGCTACTCCAGCTGGGATGCCGTCATCACGTCCTAGAGCTTATCGTGGGGGCAGTAGCCGTCACCCTGCTCGGAAGGACTACGGCACCAACTGATCCTTTGTTTCAGCAGTTGAAGAGAAGGTTAGTTCATTTTTTGTGCAAGGTAAAGTTAGGACACACATGATATTCCACTAGTTTATAAAACAGCAAGCCAAACCGGAACTTCAGAGTTTTCTCACACAATTTTCTTGTTTATTATTTTTGAAGATAGGACGAGCTCGATCTCTCGACCTACTGCAAGCTGCAGGTCGAGAATCTGGTGGAGAGTACGTGGCTAATAGAACTCCGGGACGCGGCGGTCAGCTTCCTGAGCACAGCTTCTGGTTTTGTCAGAGACGATTACCGGGAAGTGGCAGAGATCACGCTCCTGGTACGCGGGACACAACCACGCCGTGGCATTCACCTCATGCGCCCAGGAGCCTACCACCACGCAAGATGGATGGCTAAAGTTAGTATTTTCAAACCAAAATAATCTAGAGATAAGTTTAAATGTTATTCAAAGATAAATATTTCATTATAACGCAAACAAAGTAATTGGTAACAATAAACTTGTCTTACTTACAATGGTACCGATTCTGTTTCAGGTCATCTACTACACAAAACTGCTGATGTTCAGTAGGCAGCTGGAGTTCGACGCCGAGCTGGTCGACAAACTGCACAGGATCGTGGTGTTCATCGCTCTTCTGTACGTACCAGCTTGGTTGGCGGCCCCTGTAGCAGCTGATGCGCCGTTGAATGACCTGGTACTATACCAGCGTTTTCTGAGGTATAGGGCAGTGGACCGCGAGGTGGCAGAAGCGTCACTGGCAGTGATGAGGCGGCACTTCTGGTATCTGAGGCCTCAGACCGTCATCTTCGCTCTATGCAGCAACAAGGTGGATGGCACTGTGAAGCAACAGATGGCAGAGAAGCTGTCCCAGTGTGTCCCACCTCCCTGTACCCAAAGACTTCACATACGAGAACGTCTCAGTCGACGAGATGACGCTACTCCCCGACCTGATCGACGAGTCCTCCTGGTTCTTATTTGCAGGTCTGAAGATGTATGGGTCTTCGTGGCTCACCCTGCCAACTGATAAGTGGGACGAGAACGAGGACTTTTGTCGTGTGAAGGATGTGATCTCTAATCTCCAGGTCACCAATGACGTCGCTGAAAGAGGAGTCCAACTGATACAAGACTATGCGAACACGGTCACAAAGGACGAGCCACAGCGGCAGGATCTTCTGCAAGTGGTGGAAAAGAACCGGAAAGAGCTCGGCGACTTCAAGAAGTCATCACTCGCCACGATGACATAGCACAGAGGGACAACGTTGCAGCCAGTGACGTGTGATAGTGGTCAATACAATGCAAAAGTGATTGTTTAAGTTATTGTTTCTTTCTTCCTTATTTGTCTGCTATTTGCTGATTTTTTTGAAAATTATAGGTGATCGTGGTTTTTCCCATTATTTGGCACTATACTAGCACATTGGTATTGCCTGTATACAGGCACAACTTTTAAACTGTTAGTCGTATGACACTGGAAGGCACACCAAACGACTTCTCTCATTAAGAGGATTCAGAAAATATCCTTACTTAATGATTTATCTTGATTCAGTAAAAAGTTAAAAAGTACGCATTTTAAAAAAAAACTCGTAATTTCAAGGTCGATGCGAGACCCCTAAATATTGATCAATTTTTGTAAAAATGGTACCAATGTGCTAGTATAGTGCCAAATAATGGGAAAAACTACGATAACCTATACTTTAAAAAAAAAATTGAAAAGTGGGCCACCCTACTGGCCAGTTGTCCTGTCAGATGCCTTGAAGACAGATCTGGTGTCTCGAGGACCATTTCAAATCAGTCCATTTCATCACCATTACATGTACAGAACATTAATTAATGGGGAAACAAATAAAGCGAAGCTGGCTGATGTACTCTAGAAGGAATGATGCTCTTTATTGCTTCTGCTACAAGGTGTTTTCAAGGAAGTCGTACAAACTAATTACGGATGGACTTTCAGACTGGATAAACGTTTGTTCGCTTCTGAAAGGCCATGAAAATAGTTCAGAACATGCAGATAACATGGCAACATGGAAGGATCTGGAACTGCGGCTAAAAACTGGCAGGACCATTGACCAAACTGAAATGTCATTAATGGAGGTAGAGCGAAGACGCTGGCGAGATGTTCTCACACGTCTTGTAAGTATAATTCAATCACTGGCAGAGAGAAACCTTGCTTTCAGGGTGTCTTCCTCTACATTGTACAATCGAGACAATGGTAACTTCTTGAAGGAGGTTGAGCTGCTTGCCAAATTTGACCCAGTGATGAAACAACACATCAGCAGAGTCGAAAGTGGCCAATATAGTCATTCAAGTTACCTAGGAAACATCATTCAAAATGAGCTCATTGGGTCCATTAGTGAGAAGATCTTGGATGCCATTGTTGCAGAAATAAAACAAGCTAAATATTACTCACTCATTTTAGACTGCACTCCAGACATAAGCCACCAAGAACAGATGTCGATTATTATAAGAACTGTTAAAATGGGTGAAGTACCAGAAATAAAAGAATACTTCTTGGGCTTTCTTGAGGCTTCAGAAAGTACAGGCCTGGGTTTATCAGTTCTGATTCTGAAGAAACTAGATGAACAGAATATTCACTTTGATGACTGCAGAGGACAGTCATATGACAACGGAGCGAACATGAAGGGCAAGAACAAAGGTGTTCAGGCAAGGTTATTAGAAAAGAACTGTCGTGCACTCTATGTTCCATGTGGGGCTCACACTCTGAATCTTGTAGTGGCTGATGCAGCTAAAGCTTCCACAGATGCCATCAGCTTCTTTGGCAACGTACAAAAATTGTACAACCTTTTTGCAGCAGCTACACAGAGATGGACAATCCTAAAGAAGCACGTGAACATAACACTCAAGTCTTGGAGTGAAACCAGGTGGGAGAGCCGGCTTAAGAGCATTGAGGCTGTGCGATACCAGAGCCACAACATCAGAGAGGCCCTGTTGGAAGTTAGAAACAATGCCACAGATGCCATAACCAGGACTGAAGCACAAGCACTTGCAGAGGAGGTAGGGTCTTATCGCTTTCAGATTTGCGCAGTAGTATGGTATGACATTCTTCATGCAGTTAACCATGTGAGGAAACTTCTGCAGTCTCCTACAATGCAGTTTGATGTGGCAGTCAACCTCCTCACAAAAACAAAAGACTCACTCACCAGCTACAGAAACACAGGTTTTGTTGCAGCACAAGTCGTAGCTAAGGACATATGTGAGGAAATGAATGTGGAGGCTGTGCTGAAGGAGAAGAGGCTCAGATCCACAAAAAAGCACTTTGCTTACGAAGCTCCTGACGAACCATTTACAGAAGCCTTAAAGAGGCTGGAAGTCAAAATTTTCAATGTGGTGGTGGATTGTGCCATCGGGTCAATAAATGAGAGATTCAAAACATTAGATAATGTGAGGGACATATTTGGGGTTCTCCTAAACTCCACCACAATGAACAAGGAAGACTTGTCCTGCAAGTGTGAAAAGCTCTCTAAGATACTGAGCTCTGGAGCTGACTCTGACATTGATGGAAGAGAACTGGCCCTCGAAATTAAGAACTTGCCGACTTTACCTTCACACAACATGACTGCATTGGAGCTTCTCTCCTTCATTCATCAGAAGCAACTGGAGGAACTATACCCCAATCTCTGGGTTGCACTAAGAATTGCCTGCACTCTACCCGTGACAGTAGCGTCAGCCGAGAGGAGCTTCTCTAAGATGAAGCTAATCAAGAACTACCTCAGATCATCAATGGGGCAGGATCGCTTCAGTCGTCTTGGCATCATAAGCATGAACCAGGACGTTGGCAGGGAGATTTCATATGATGTTATTGATGATTTCGCCCAGAAAAAATCTAGGAGGCAAAAATTTTGAAGATACAAACTGTTCTGTATAACTAACTGTTAGCTATTACACGATTGTATCGTAGTTAGTAATTGTTTGGTAGTTGATAATTGCATTATTTTTTTATACATAGTTCTGTGTCATTTATTCTAAATAATGTATAAGCTAATTTTCAGGAATTTCATGAATAGTATTTTTTCTGTTTGTCTTCTGAAAGTACATATTTATTGTTTTGGACATAAATGTTTCATTAAAATTGTTTCATAATTGTTTTTTATTAACAGCCATTTTTTGTATGTGTGTGCTGAGGTGATGTAGTAAGGCGTGAGTTGGTGGATGGAGGGGTGGGGCCTCAAATGGGTATACTGCTTAGGGCCCCCTAATGGCTAGAAACGGCCCTGCTCAACATGATCCTACTGGAACACGTGACGTTTTTCTTCAACCAATGGAGAGTGAAAAAACTGATCGTGCAATGCCACACCTCTATTTCATCCAATTGTGCATTTGTAAATAGCCTAGTGTTCAAATATTACCTGAACTATATAATTAAGTAAGTTAATATTGTTAAGTAGGTCAAATAAGTTAGTTAAATAACATAAAACAGTTAGGAATTTGTAAAACTGTTAAAGAATATGTTTAAAGTTGTTTGTAAGTTCCAGAATCGTAAGAAAGAAAGTCCCACAAACATTCTGGTTGGAGGCGCAATTCCAGCTGGGAAACCACGATCAAGATTGAAAGAAGAGTGCGCGTAAGAAGACCGGAGAGTGATGGAGAAAAGGAAAAAAAAAAGAGTCACACAATGTGGGAAAAAGGGAGAGGTTGTCCAAAATGCGCTAGGAAGATCACGCGAGTGCATTCCACAAAACTTGGAGTACAAAGGGCAGAGCTAAAGGGTTAATTAACGTCCAGAGTAATCCTTCAGGGACAATGATAAAGTTCTATCTAAGCCATTTAAGATATTGTTTATCCATTTTTTTTTCACCGTTTTCATACCCGTGACTTAAGCAAATACTATTTTTATAACATTGTGTTTCATACCCGATGGAAACTTGTGTGTAGGTCAAGTAATGACCGCAAGTTGATCATTAACATTTTCCAAACAAATATTGCGTTGGTACTAACGACGCCACCATCAAGGAGCTAATCTGCAGTGTAGTTGTATTGTTCCCAGTGGATGTGGTAAACTCTTGTAGTGTTGGTGAAAATCAGATCGGTGTTTATAAAAAGGTAGGCCCCAAACCGAAACAGGGCCGTGGTTAACATCCCGTAAACTGAAGGGCTACTCTCATATGAGATAGGCTTGCTTTAGCTGCCTCAGCGACTCCGAGACGATAAGGCCCTTCCACGTATGCTGATAGACCAAACCCAGTTCAGCTTAAGAATCAGCTGGCTATCGCTACCAATTCTGTAATTATAATAATCCGATTAAAATCTTAATTATTTCACAGATCAAATTGGGTGATCTATAAAATTCGCGGCTTCAGGGATAGTGGTATGGAAGATTGTGACGAATAGACAGATAAAGGAACTGGGTTTTTGAGGCATTGAAAACCATAAGGTTTTCTCTGCCGCAGTAAGAGATGGGGGAGAGATCAGGTCAGGTGCGCCATGGCCGTCTCTCGCGAAGTATGGAGTGACTGTTGCGAGAGACACTTTGTGAAGCGGAGCGAAAGGTAAAGGGTGAAGTTATCGGCATAGGAGTGATTAGAACAGGAAGTGCGAATTAAAAGATCATTACTAAACAAAAGGAAAAGAGTGAGTGACAAGACAGAACCCTGAGGAACATCACTATTAATAACTTTAAGAGAAGAACAGTGGCCATCTTCAATTGCAGCTATAGATCGGCCAGAAAGGAAATTAGAGATGAAGGCACAGATAGAAAGATAAAAACTGAAGGAGGACAGTTTTGAAATTAAGGATTTGTGCCAGACTCTATCAAAAGACTTTGATATGTCTAGCGCAATAGCAAAAGTTTCACTGGAATCCCGAAAGAAGGATGACCAAGAGTAAAGGAGATATGCAAGAAAATCGCCAGTTGAGCGTCCCTTGCGGAACACATACTGACGATCTGAAAGAAGATTGCGAAAAGAGAGGTGTTTAAGGATCTTCCTATTAAGGATAGTTTCAAAAACTTTAGAAAAGCAAAAAATTAGTGGTGTATCGATTAATAGGAATCGGCAGAATCGGCCATTTTGGGGAATCGGTATCGGCCCAATTTAGCCGATTCTCTCACCGATTCTTTGAAATTTTAAAATTTTCATTACAAAACAAAATCTATATTTATAAAAAATTGAACAGAAAAAAAACACTATTTATGATCATTTATATTCATTTTGAAGTGGAATTATATAAAAATATTTTACATTGAAGATAAAGACAAAGCTTAATAAGTTAAGATGCCCATAAATTTACATTTTCACCTAACTAGCTAATCTCTAAATATAAGCTATTGTAATCCCCTACTCTACAGAGTTTTCTCATTAGATGAGTAAAATTCATGAAGGGAATTTAATTTTTTAAATCTGGGCAAAGAATCGTCATCGACATCGGTATCGGCATCGGTATGGGCTAAATTTTTGAATCAGTACATCACTACAAGAAATCAAATCAATTGGACGACAGTTAGACGGTTGATGGCGGTCAACCTACTTTGGGAGAGGCTGAATGAGAGCGAACTCCCAGAAGGAACGAAAAATACATGTATAGGGTGTCCATAAATGATTACCCTGATTAAAGCATGCTATAAATTTTAAATAAACACTCGTATTCAAACACAGTTTTAATCATAACTAGATAAACATACAAAGTTTTGATACATAGTTAATGAACTTAATAAGCTTCCACATGTGCACCCCTAGTGGCACGTAAAATGTCTAAACGGTATTCAAACTCACGCCACACATTTTCCAACATTTGTGGGTTAACTGTTGCAATTGCATCCGTAATGCGTTCTCGCAATGTCCTGATATCTGGAACAACTGTTGCATAAACCAAATCTTTAACATCTTTAACAAGCAGTTTGAATGTTTTCCACCGTCCCATCGGAAACTGATGGTCTACCACTGCTCTTTCTCTTTTCCACGTTTCCAGTTTCCAAGAATTTTTTCATCCACGACTTAATTAACTTCACATCAGGTGGATTCTTTCCATACTTTGTTCTGAACCTTCGCTGAACACTGACAGGAGATTTTGTTTCTGCAAGCCACACAACACATTGTCTGTCACAGACGCCATCTTAACTGAACAGCTACTACAGCGCTCCAAGCGGCGAATGCGGTAGACGAAACACACCAGCACAGAAACTCTATGCGAGTACGAGATCACCTGTAAAAAGAAAACGGATGTAAGATTCGTCATTAAAACATGAGAGCATACTGTTTTCAGGGTAAACATTTAGGGACATCCTGTATAATCCCCTGCAATAGTTCCGCGCCACCCTCTTCGAGATGTAGCAACAATGCAGTCCCTCTTAAACCCCAGTCCTCCACCCTCACTCCATCCCTCTCCTCCCCCTCTCAGGTGTTGTCATAGTAATACTTTTATATTTTTGAAAACAAATGACTGAATAAATATATTGTTCACTAGTTTTGGTGGTAATGCTAGAACATGTATTTTATTCAGCCATTATTCCTAAATTTAGGGAACAGAGCATTTAGGTTATTTCACAAACCTGGGGTACTTTAAAAACTTTCAGTCATAGGATTTTGATTTGGCCATATTATAGTTAAAGTGTAAGATAAGTTGTAGTATCGACTTTGCCTCCAGGCAATAACATTTCTGTTTAATGTCCATGCATCATCAACAAATGATTATCCACAAAAAGGTCTATCTATGGAGAGATAATGATAACATACTCGTAGTTTAATTTTTTATTACAAAAATAAACATGAATCAAGTAAATTTAGAGATTTTCTTAAGAACATACAAAACGATGTTCAAATGATAAGGAACTGACAATTGTTCAAGTAAATAAATATATATTTACTACATGACAACCATAACATTATTTTACACAATTTGTTGTGTTCAGGTATAAAATATCACTGAAATACAATGGTAATTATGAATGTGTAATAACTTTGCAAAATTGTCAAATATCATCGTTTAAATGGCTCTATGTTTATTGATATGAATCACTGTAATAGTTTTATTTTCTGTAATTCTCTCCTTTGAGGTGAGAGACTGCCAAGAGTCACAGATGCAGTGGTTCAACACTTAAGTTGTAACACGGAACTTATTAATACAAAACAATTATATGTATTTATGATGCTGCCTCAATACAAAACATTCTTTTTTTTAAATAATATTTCTCGTAGTAACTGTTTATCACTATACCAGTGTTGCTGATCTAGAAATAACATTTGCTCCGGATATAACAATACCATACCAGTGGTATCCATTCAGCTGTCGTCCATTTGCCAATTGGAAGATATTCTAAGCAGTGACGTATGAAACCAACAGATACCCATCAATCTGGTAATGTTAAATGTTATTAAAATTTAATATGCATCAAAACATTGTTTTTTCATTCATAAACCGCCTATATATATATATAATATATATATATATATACCGGGTGCGGCAAAAGTAACGCCCTTTTAATAATTGTATCTTTATAGTTTTATACAGTATAATTTTTTAGTTTTATATTGTATCATTTTGTTATTTTTTAGTTTTTACTGAGAGAAAGTACTTATATTTTCTTAAAATGCTGTATTTTTCTTAAAAACCTTATTATTTCTCTTAAAATGCTGTAATTGATTTATTTCCTTCAATAAAAGAGAATAAACTAAAAAGGGCGTTATTTTTGCCGCACCCGTTATGTTAGCCCCCTCTTCTATGGCCTGGGTTGGTTCGAAGTCGACGGGGGTTCTGGTTAGGAGGCAGCAACGAATTTGTTACTTGTAGCAGTTTCTTCGATACTACTCTCCGAGTTCTTCTATAGTGGCTCGGAGGATTCTAAGAGACCTATTAAATTCTCTGAGGGCCCCCCCCCGATTCTTCTTGTAACGTATCGGGAGATTTTAATGACTAAGTTATCTGAAGAGAGCACGGCTCGAAGGAGAAGATAAAGACTTTTTCTTACTGTAATTTACTGCTAAAATGTTACAGGTAATGCTCAGCCTCGTAGTCTATTCAGAATGAACATGGAAGAAATTATGTGGGTTTATATACCCCTATTCTGCTAACATCATTATTATTAAATGTTGAAAAGGCTGTATTATTTTTGCACAATAGTTAAAAATAAAGTAAACTTTTTTGCTGTGACAATGGTTAAACAGATAAACAGGATATAGGAAGAGGAAGCCATATTTTTATCTTAAACCGCGTATTTTCAGATCTGATGTGTTCCTGATCCGCCGAGTTAATTAGAAGTGGAAATTGAACTATGCATCTTTATACTAAGATATGCATATGAGCAAAAATTAAAGGTTTAAGATTTACAATTAAATGCTTAGGTAAGACATGACTTCCTTGTTTTTATAATGAATAGAGAATGCATACAAAACGCGAACATTGAAAGATCCAATCACGATTCATTATCAAGCTAAATCTGAAAAAATTATTAAGAAATTTTGAAAAGAACAAGTCACCAATTATTTGGCAAAATAGGAAGCAACTCCAAAATTTATCCCAACGAAAAAATAATAATAAAAAAAAATAATAATATCGCCGAGTGTACATACCTAAATGGCGACATAATGTCGGGTCGTACATTCAGTACAATCCCAAGTACATCACTGAGTACATTGTAATTTTGGTTTATTACGACTATGATTATAATTACCAATTAATTCACATTCGCTTATTATTGTTAATTACCGTTTCATTAGAGTACATCAATTACATTATATTAAATTATTACAGTTAATTACAATTAAACAGTTAACTATAGTTTTTTTACAGTGTTTCATATTTATAGACAATTAGGATGTAAGGAGTATAACATAAAGTACATGGGTATATATTTTATGTATATATATATATATATATTATATATATATATACAGGGTGTCCGAGAATTATCTGTACAAGTTTTGGCTATTATTAAAAGTCAACCATGAAGTATAGAAATTCCAGTGTTGTCCCATTTTACAGAGAATCTCATTAAGTTTTTTCTGATACCAAGTTTTGACAAGTTTTTTAGAAATTCTAGTGTGTCCGAAAATTATCTGTACAATTTCATCTTTTAATAAAATTCTTGATAACACACGTAAAATTCTTAAACAAGATTATTTAGAATCTGTATTTTCAAAAGTTTCTTTTATTAAAGTAACGTTGCTACAAACATTCGATATGTGCACCATCAGTGATTCGCAAAACATCCAATCGATAATCCAAATGTTGCATGTACGCTGCAGCATATCCACATCAATTCGCTCAATAGCAGCTGTGATTCTTGCTTTTAAATCATCAATGTCTGTCACCCGCGTACAAAAAAGAAAAAACTTGTCAAAACTTGTTATCAGAAAAAACGTAATGAGTTTCTCTGTAAAATGGGACAACACTGGAATTTCTACACTTCATGGTTGACTTTTAATAACAGCCAAAAATTGTACAGATAATTCTCGGACACCCGGTGTATATATAAAACATAACACACATAATAATGTTTTATAAATTAGAAGCAAGCAAGAGGAAATTTTCACCTCAGAAGTTCTCGCTTTTGCCTGGTCAGCGGAATTCGAACACTTGTGTAAGCATGAACGAATATATTGCGAGAAGTGAAATAATTAAAAGAAAAAGTAAAAAGAATACATGTGGACTTATTTACATGTACATGTACGTAACTATGTACGTAATCATGATCAACAGGGGACAGGTCGATGAATGAATAATTAATACAATTAATAAAAGATAACAGTCAAGATAAGATATGGATGTATGAATGAACAACATATAAATAATGACGTATAGAGTGTAAAGTTTTTATTATTATGTTAAAGAATTTACCATACATTGAATACGAAAGATATCCACATACTAAACACGTGATTCAGTATTCAAGGTATGGAAAACGTGAAGAGAATTAAGTTACTTTATGACGTCATAGTTATTCAGATTATGCCATTCGTCAATTCATAATTATTACGCCATAGTTATTTAATTCGTACGTACAGTATAAGTCATTATTAGAAGAAACGAATTAGAGAAGTACAGTAATGAAAGGTTTATAGCCATGGTATAAAGAGTGAGTGAAACTATTAATTAAATATATGTACTTATATGAGTATACAGTAAATATTAAGGAATTAGGTACATTTGAGGAAGAATTAAGTAAATGAATAAAGAAGTATAAACAAGGGTTCAAATCATACCACATGCAATGTGCATGCATAATCTAATAAAATTTAGGGATGAGGGTTAGACGCAAGACAAAAACGATTAATTATCATAAAGTCTATATTAAATGAAAAATGGAGATATGGGTAATATTGTGATGGAAATGTTAAACGATCTAAACCGTCGAGTGTCTTGTTTGTACTTTGAGGGAATGAAGTTAAGGGACATTCGCTTCTCACAACGAACCTCCAATGACACAAACATGGATACGACTTAACCATACAAATGGTAGATAGCATGGTTGTGACATTACAAAACTAGAAAGTAAAAAATAAAATTTTTATCCAAACTCGCGTTAGGCGATTTTGGTTCTTATGTAAAAATGAATATTTGAATTATAAAGATTATATAGGAACTATTCATTGTTCATTTTTACACACACACACACACCCATATATATATATATATATATATATATATATATATATATATATATATATATATATATCAGGTCATCCCATAAGTAATGTCGTTTTTTAGATCGGAATTTGAAGGACAGAAAAAAACTCAACTGAAACTTTTTAATCTAGTATATATTTTCCATCGGAATCAATGACACTCTGCCAACGTCCTACAAGCTTTTCAATGCCATGTTTATAAAATTCAGGCGGTTTTGAGGCAAAAAACGTACAAAGACTGGTGTGCAGGTCATCTAAGGAAGTATACTGTTTCTCGTCAAGATAGTTTTGCAGACTCCCGAAGAGATGATAATCTGAAGGCGCAAGGTCGAGAATATGGAGGATATGGAAGTTTTTCCCACCCAAGCTCCTCAATTTTTGCAGAAGTGATCCGAGCGGTATGAGGACGTGCGTTGTCGTGGTGGAACACGATTCCTTTCCGATTAACCAAAGAAGGTCTCTTTTCTTTTAGTGCAGTGTTCAATCGATCCAGTTGTTGACAGTAGACTTGAGCGGTGATTGGTTGGTTGTGTGGTAAGGTTTCAAAGTGTATTACACCACGTTTATCCCACCAAACACTAAGCAACACCTTCCGAGGGTGAAGATTTGGTTTTGGCTGTGGTGTCGCTGGTTCTCCGGCACAAACCCACTGTCGATGGCGCTTAACATTCTGGTACAGTATCCACTTTTCATCACCAGTCACTAAACGGTGCAAAAACGGATATTGGAGTTCACGGGAATGAAGAGCTGTGCTAATGTTTACCCGCACCCTCAGATTGTCGACCGACAATTCATGTGGCACCCATTTTCCTAAGTTAGGCACTTTCCCGAGTTGTTGCAAATGTCGATGGATGGTGGACGGGGATGAATTGAGTTTCCTGGCCAATTCTTCGACAGTTGTTGAACAGTCTTCTTCAAGTGCGGCTAACAGCAGGTCATCATCAAACTCAGCAAGGCGTCCAGAGCGTGCTGCATCTGTCAAACAGCAGTCACCATTCCTAAACTTTTGAAACCATCTTTGACATTTCCTCACATGCAGAATATCGTTGCCATAAACGTCCTGAATGTTTCGCATTGCTTCAGTAGCACTATTCCCTTTTTTGAACTCGTAAAGCATTATATGCCTGATATGCTCTTCTGATACCGCCATGTTTATGAGGGGTTCACATAAAGCAAAACACACGTCTTCACTGGTCAAGGTTTGTAAAGTATGTAGCGAAACACGATAGATCTCCTCTTAGATATAACGTTCGGAAAATTTATGCTTAAACCGAGTAGGACTAGTTTAAACTTAATCTATCGTAAAAAACGACATTACTTATGGGATGACCTGATATATATATATACATACACACACACACACACATATATATATATATATATATATATATATATATATATATATATATATATCTCAGGTTTTTGCTCTGGCTTTGTTATAACAAAACAATATCCGAATCTATGTTCAGTAATAAATAAATAAATAAATGGATCAATTTCGAATTTGCTCAGGGGACAATAATGCCAACCAACGGCTCTGTTTTTATACATTGAAACTTCAATTCGTTCAGGATGACAGGCTTGCCAATACCATGAACACTGTCATCACGTCCGAAGGTTGTTTTTTAGTTTTTACATGACCATTTTTTATTCACTTCATTGTTAATATGTCTCCTTCTTGAATTTTTCATATATTTAATTACTGATTTATGTTCCTTAGTAATATGTAAACCAGAGTGATAAATGAAAATAATTATGTCAAGTAACCAATCAGCGCTCACTCACCCAGATTCATTCATAAAATGTTACAACCGTTTGTAGTACACACAACAAATATATGCCAGGTGTCGCTATCTGTTGTCACGAGTGTCCTACGAATAATGAGCGCAACTGTACATCCAACAGTATGAAATTGTAAATTATTTTATTTTAGCATTTTTCGATTACAAATTATTTCATAATAATAACAAGAAAAATTATAATACTGAAAAATACCTACAAAGATTATCGTACGAGATAACGCACACTAATGTAAAAATAAAAAGTAACTTGTCAACCATCTTGCACACATGTCATAAGTCTAGGTCCTCCTGAAAGTGTTAACAGTGTTTCCCACCAAAGGCTTATTGAAAGCGTCGCAGGCATTTTTTTTCTTTTTTTTTGTCAAGTTGACAAGCTTTTATTTTCAGTGCAGAAGATTTCTGAAAAGAAATATTCATTCTTGGCATGGAAATCCTATCACTATTAAAACTATCATTAAAGTTTAATGGAATTCAGAAAAGTTAATAGTATTTTGACTGAGTAGTTTTTCTTTGCTATTCTACATAAATATAAATAAAGGCACTGCTTTATTTTTCACAGATCTATTTCTCGGAAATAATCAGAAGTAGATAAAGAAAGCAGGGAACAAAGACGTAGTTCATGTTCATCTTCAGTTAAACATGGCGTATCATGTTTACACGATTAATACATATATAGTAGGTAAATAATATTCTTTTCACGAGAGAATTAATACATTTTTTACGAGCTAAAACATTTTCATATTTAGCATCTTAATCATACATTTCAGTCCCATGCTGTAAATACATCAACCAGACAACATTTTATTATGAAGTACCTGGGTCCTACTGGAGCTGCGCACACACACACACACACACACAGGGACGAAAGACATAAATCAGAAGTTTTGAATAAATTAAAGGTGTATCCGGAACAACTGTTTTCAAACAAAAACTAAACACTTCTATTTTCTTTTAATAATATAGCAGTGAAATGATATAATTTTGAGTAATTGTGCGAGACAATTACTGAGGATGGAATTGGATTTTATATCATTACGGATAATTTTAGTTGACGTACTTTGTTCTTTCATATAAGAATTTTAATAAACATTTTAAAATATCATTTCACTTCATTTAAACTATTTCAATTAAACGATTTACGGGTAGAAAAGTAAAACTGTGAAAGAAAATCTGTAAATTACGAAAGTAACCATCATTATGCTGTTCGCTTCTTTACTCGATTCTCATCTAAAATATATATATATACTGTATATACATGTATATATATACATATATATATATATATATATATATATATATATATATATATATATATATATATATATATAATATATATATATATATATATATATGAAAAAATATAATTTCTGAGCAGTCATATAATATATCAACCAATACCCTCATATTAAAAAATAAATTGGTTCAGTAATCCAATATGGGTTAATCAATTGCGATCGGAATTATATATGTATGTGATATATATATATAATATATATATATATATAGAGAGAGAGAGAGAGAGAGAGAGAGAGAGAGATTGTGTATATATATATATATATATATATATATATATATATATATACACACAATCTCTCTCTCTCTCTCTCTCTCTATATATATATATATATATAAAGACAATGCTGTAATATTACTTCATAAAATAAGAATATTTGAACAGAAAAATGCGTCAAATATACAACTGACGTTATGCCCTTAAAACTTAATGATAATATAAACTAAACAATAATTGCTCCTTTCAAAATGTGAACAAGATTGCTCCGTCTTCTATACGCTGTATTAAGCATTAAAAGAAGATAAAGGAAAACTTATCTTCCAATTCTTGAACGTAACAAAGAGATTTGCATCTCCTAATATTTACCATAAATGCACCAAAACGAGAACGTAAAATCTGGGTAAATACGATAGAATGAACATAAAAATGGCCATAATTCTCACGAAACAGTTATGAAAGCCTTGAGTACTTTATGAGAAACTGCCGATGGCAATGCCATGCTCTTTGGTGTAGGGCGGCCAGCTGAGAAATATGTACGAGATGCGATAAACGTTGACTTGAGAGGGAAAACTTGAACCGTATCTCTTAAATAGCATTTATCGAAGAAGAGAACGGGTCAGATGAATAAAACACTTATTTCTCTACTAAGTTATATATATATATATATATATATATATATAATATATATATAATATTTAGGAGAAATCCAATGACAAGGAGAAATGTAAATGCCATGAAAAGTCTTCTTTAATGCGCAACGTTTCGAGCAATACGCTCATCTTCAGGCTGTTTAATAACAATGTGAAATTAAAATCAATATTGAATGAAAAACAAAACAGAAAATTTCTATAACCTATTCGTAAAGACAAATTTTAAAAGACTGAGAAAAGAGGGTTAAATTCTAAGTTATACAGATTTACATATAAAAATTAAGAAGTTATTTTTAAATACATGTAGTAAATGTGAAATTAATACACTGGAAAAATTACCAATAGTACACTGGAACAATGGAACTATCTACCTTACACTGCAGTATCCGAGGCTGACTAATTTGAGCAGAGACAAAGAACGGGAAACACGAGAGATGGCGAGGGCGATTGGGGAAGGAGGGATTATAAGGAATTGGGGAAGGAGGAGGGATCATAGCAAATTGAGAGGGACGGCCGATGAGTCAACATTCAGACTAGGGGACAATGCTTTAATGAAGAGCGATTCTAAAATTCTTAGTGAGTTAAGGAAATTTTTTTATCATACTGATTTCCGCATCATATTTATTAATAAAACGTCTTTAGGTAGCTTTTTCTCAGCGAAGGATCGAACCCCTGACTCGTTGCGTAGCGGTGTTGTATATTTATTTACCTGCCCCAGGTGTCTCCTTGGGAATTACATCGGCAGCACTGTTCGCTCTCTCAGGGCTAGATTTTATTCGCATATGGGAATAAGTGGCCGAACAGGTAAAATTTTAAAAACTAAAGAAGCCTCGAGTATTCGTGAACACAGCATTAAATGTAAAATTGATGTCACTTTAGACAATTTTAAAATTCTTGGTTGTAATACTTGTCCCAACTCACTAAGAATTTTAGAATCGCTCTTCATTAAAGCATTGTCCCCTAGTCTGAATGTTGACTCATCGGCCGTCCCTCTCAATTGCTATGATCCCTCCTCCTTCCCCAATTCCTTATAATCCCTCCTTCCCCAATCGCCCTCGCCATCTCTCGTGTTTCCCGTTCTTTGTCTCTGCTCAAATTAGTCAGCCTCGGATACTGCAGTGTAAGGTAGATAGTTCCATTGTTCCAGTGTACTATTGGTAATTTTTCCAGTGTATTAATTTCACATTTACTACATGTATTTAAAAATAACTTCTTAATTTTTATATGTAAATCTGTATAACTTAGAATTTAACCCTCTTTTCTCAGTCTTTTAAAATTTGTCTTTACGAATAGGTTATAGAAATTTTCTGTTTTGTTTTTCATTCAATATTGATTTTAATTTCACATTGTTATTAAACAGCCTGAAGATGAGCGTATTGCTCGAAACGTTGCGCATTAAAGAAGACTTTTCATGGCATTTACATTTCTCCTTGTCATTGGATTTCTCCTAAATATTAAATTGAAGCTCTGTAGAAGCAACCCGCATGACTATATATATATATATATACACCTCGTTTCTCGTTTTAAACCTCGTTGATGTTGCGTGCTTGCATGCGTTGGTCTCTCTTCACACGAAGGTCAAGCTGGTGGCCCCGCCTTTAGGCCTGGTTTGGTGAAGGAGCGAGTTGCTTTCTTGTGCTCTCCACCGCACATAGCCATGTATACCCGACTCATCTGGTACAGTCCTGAGCCAGGCATCTAGTCTTCTCTTGAAGACTTCAACTTTGCCCCCTGTAACGTTTCTGAGGTCTTTTGGAAGCTGATTAAAAAGTCTTGGCCCCCTGACAACCAAGCTATTTTCCTTCAGTGTTGAAGATGTCCCTTGTCGGGCCTTTAATTTGGGAACACTGCACATTCTGCCCTTCCTATTTTCCAGCGTTGTTTGAATGGTAATTGGGTTTAGTTTGAGGTTTCGTACCAGTTTTTCGATCATTTTCCATATGAAGATTATGGTATACCTCTCTCTTCTTCTTTCCAGGGAGTACAGATTTTGTTTACGTAGTCTTTCCTAGTAGTTGAGTTCTTTGCAGCCATCAATCTTGGCTGTGAAATGTTTCTGCCTTTCTTGTAGTTTATTAATTTCTTCCTTTTTATATGAGGACGTCAAAACTGAGCAGTATTCAAGTTTTGGTATGATCAGTGTTCTCAGCAGGGGAATCATTACTGTTTTGTCCCTCCTTTTGAACGTTCTTAGTACCTGTCTCGCGACTCTTTTTGCTCTGTTTATAGCAATCTGATTTTGTGTCTCGAATTTGGCATCATCAATTAATACTACCCACAAATCGACCGCTTTCGTGCTTTTCTCAATTTCCTGTCTATCTGGGCATAATATGCAGTCTGTTTGAGTTCCTCATTTCTACCATTTCTGTTTACTCCACTGTCTATGTCTGTTAGCATGATAATGAACAGGAGTGGGGCCAGTACTGTACCTTGTGGTACTGAGGTGCGTACTTCTGATTCTGATGATGATACACCTTGAATTTTGACGACCTGTAAACGTTCTCTGAGGAAGTTGTAGATCCATTTTCCCACTTTGTCTGTTATTCCTATATTTTTCATATTATGTGCAATTGGACCATGATCACATTTGTCGAAAGCTTTAGCAAAATCCGTGTATATGACATCATAGTTTTCATTGCCTTCAAGTGCATCTAGGATATTGTTATAATGCTCTGTAAGTTGTGATAGGCATGATCTTCCTGATCGGAATCCATGCTGATTTTCGTTGAATCTTTCCAGTGTCTACAAGAAGTCATAGATTTTCTCTCTGACTAGTCTTTCAAATCCCCTCTTTTATATACTGTAGTATAGGGACAATGTTTGCTCTTTTCAAGATGCTCAGTATTTCCCCAGTGTCCAGGGATCTTCTCCATATCCAGTATAAAGGTGGAGCTATTTCATTTTTACAGTTTTTAATTAATAGTGCGTTCCATTTGTCCGGACCTGCAGCTGAATGTGGTTTCATTTGTCCTATAGCTCTCGCTACACTTTCTGGGATAAAATCAAAGTCTCTTATACATTCTCCTTGCAATCTCTCTTCGAAGAATGCATCTATGTCAAGTATCGCTTTGTCACTATTTGGGGTACTGAAGACCGATTCATATTGGGCTCTCAATGTTTCAGATATTTCTTTTAGATCGTCTGTTAGTTCATTATTTCGTTTCCTTAAGGGTCCGATAGTAGTGCGCGTTTTTGTTTTCCTTTTCGCATAGCTGTAGAAGTATTTTGGGTTTTCTTTTATTGCTTCCACCGCCTTTTCCTCTTCCTTCTCTGTATGGCCCTTTATCAGAGTTTGTATTTCCCTATCGATACTCTTCAGTTTTTCTTGTATTACTTTCCTGGCATTGTTGTCTCTGCAATTAGCTAACTTCGTCGCTACTCCCTTTCTTTTGCGGAATATTTTTCTCTTTTGCCTCTCTAGCCAGTTCCTCTTTCCTTTTGGTTGTACATCCGGAGCAAATTTTTCCAAAATTCTCAGCGTCTTTTCTTCCAAGGTTGTTAGCATTTCCTCAGTTGTTTTATTCTCGAAAACTGTCCTCCACTCTATTTGGGCCATGTGTGATCTGATTTCTTCCCAATTTATGGTCTTGGAATTTAAGTTAGAAGGCCCAAATTTGCTTCTTCCTTCCGTATGTATATTGTCTTTTAAAGTTATCGCCATATTTGTTGATAACTCGATTATATTGTGGGCTGAGATAATAGTTGGAGTTATTTTTACATCGGCAATCAAGTTCTTGTTATTTGTGAATACTAGATCTAGGCAGTTATTTTTCCTGGTATTTTCTCTTATCTCTTGTGTCAGCATAAACTTGTTTGTGAGAGCGATCAGCATTTTTGCTTGCTCCTGGTCCTCTTGTGCGGGATGGAGAGTTTACAGACTTTATTAGGGTTCCGATATCATTAATGGCATCTGAAAATTTTTCATTTGGAGAGTTTGGGGGTCTATAGATGACTATCAGTACCACGTTTAGTTTTTCTATTTTCACTGCAAGGGTTTCCACGAAGCTGTTGGATTTACTTATTACCGTCTCTGTCATATGCCTCTCATATAGAATAGAAGATAGAATAACCTTTATTAATAATAATAAAATAATTAAATTTTTCAATTTACAATGACATGAATAATTGTGAAGCTCGACTATTTATTTTATTTAATTTGGCCCTTAAGCTTTAGGCTTTACTAGGCTCTTATTAAAAATAAGCAGCTAGTTGTTATTAATTAATAATAATAAATAAATAAATAAGTAAATAAGTATTATTAATAGTTAAAACATGTATTACAATATTAAATAATATTAATGGACAATATTAAACAATATTAGTGGACATTAATCCTAGATTTTTGTTAGTATGCCATTATTAATCGGGATTTCAACTTGGTTTTAAACAAATTTACATTCACAATATTTTTTATATCGGCATGCAAGTCATTCCATAGTTTCAATCCAATGAAAATGGGTAGTTTTTGAGATGAAGACAGTCTAAATTGAGGTATAACAAGCTTTGATCTATTTCTGGTCTGATACGAGTGGATTTCTTGATGAGTTACAAAATATCTATTTGCCCATTGCAAATTAATGATTTTGTTCTTACACTTGTAAATAAAACTAAAATGTGCCAGTTTGGTTATATCGTTGAGCTTTAGTAGGTTTAGCTCTTTAAATAATGCACTAGCGTGATCAAGGAAATCAGCATCAGATAATAACCTTATTGCTCGTTTTTGGATGACAAAGATACCATTTAATGTGTTGTTAGCGGAGTTTCCCCAAACAAGGGTGCAGTATGTTATATAAGGAAGAACAAGAGTATGACAAAGAGTCAATAAAACTTGTTTAGGGACTACATTTCTAAGTTTAAACATTATAGCAACGCTCCTTGAAATCTTTTTCGCGATATAATTTACGTGATCACTCCACTGCAAATTGTTATGTAGCTAGCATTTACACCAAGAAATTTTGTTACAGTACACTCCTTTATGGCGATTTCATTAACATTAAGTCCATCAAGATATACATTTCTTTTATTAGTAAAAATCATGAAATTTGTTTTACTGGTATTTAGGAAGAGTTTATTGGTGGTCAACCATTTCATTACACTGATGAATTCTGAATGAAATATATTCTTAGCTGTACAGGGTGTCCCAGAATTAACTATCTATTTCAATGAAATCGGACAAATTTTTTAAAAACACACTTTTATTTATGTTTATCATGTTTAATATGTGTTAAAAATGTATAAATTTCTAAATTTTTTTCATAATTTTATTTTCATAATTTTTTCATAGTTTTTCATAGTTTTATTTTTAGAATGGCAAAGAGACTCTCCAAAAGTTAACGTGTGGCTTGGAATGACCAAATCCAAAATTTATGGCCTATTCTTCTTTGCGGAAGCAACTGTAACAGGTACCGTCTACCTTGATATGCTTCAGCAGTTTCTCGAACCACAGCTTCTTGATGATGGCATTCTTGATAATGTTGTGTTTCAACAAGATGGAGCACCATGTCATTATGCTCTAATTGTTCGAGAATACCTCAACAGACGCCTTCCGAATCGGTGGATTGGACGTGGAGGACCTCGACCTTGGCCTCCGCGTTCTCCGGATTTGACACCCCTGGATTTCTTTGCATGGGGTTTCATAAAAACAAAGTTTATCGCCAAAAGATCAATAGTTTAGCTGAACTTAAAGAACGCATCAAGTTGGCAGTGCGGGAGATAACACCTGAAATGCTTCAAAATGTGTTTCGCAGCGCTGAGGATAGATTTGAAATTTGCAGAGATACAGACGGTGCACATGTTGAAACTTCTCAATAAAGTTTTGACTTATGATTTATAAATCTATTTGTTTTTGTATCATAATTTAGTAATAAACACAAAATTATGTCAGTTTTTATTAAATTTGTCCGATTTCATTGAAATAGATAGTTAATTCTGGGACACCCTGTATTAACATCTTTGCAAGAAAAAGAGACAGTTGTATCATCTGCAAACATTATGAAGTTCAGTATACCAGATGAACGTGGCAGGTCATTTATATATAATAAAAATAACAGTGGACCCAGAACTGAGCCCTGTGGCACACCATGTTTGACAAGCGCTTTAGTTGAGTAAACCTTATTTACTGATACAAAATGATGTCTATTGAACAAATAACTTTTAAACCAATCACTGATTGCTCCTCTAAAGCCGTAACAATATAATTTATTAAGTAGAATATTATGGTCTATTACATCAAACGCCTTACTCAAATCCATAAATATGCCAGTATTGATTTCATTATTTCTTTGTTCTCCTTAGCTATATTTACATTTTCCATAAGATTTAAAATAGCCATTTCCGTTGTTTTATTATTACGGAAGCCATATTGATTTGGAGATAATAAATTGTAGGATTCTAAATATCGCTGCATTCTACTTTTTACAATTTTTTAAAAAACTTTGCTGAACACAGATAATGATCACACCGGCCTGTAATTTGTTGCTAGTGTAGGATCACCCCCTTTAAATAGGGGTGTTATACAACCAGTTTTTAGCATTGATGAGAATATTCCTTTGGAAATACTTTGTTTGATAAATAATTTTAGCCAAAGTTACAGATATCTTATCTTTAACAAGTTTCAATATAGGTACAGGAATGTTATGAATGTTATTTTTTGTATTTTTTAACTTACCAATAATATTCAGGACCTCAGTAAAGGTAGCACATCCACCTTTACGTCTCGCTGTTCTATCCGCTCTTAGTAAGTTGAATCCATCGATATGCAATTCTTTCTTATCGATACAGTGTTCGCAGTTACCGCAATTTCACTGGCAATCTTTAAGATGTGTTTCTGTGAGGCATGCGATGTCCGCCCTTGTTTCGTCCATAAAACCTTTCAGGTACGAAACTTTGTTTAGTGAGTTATTCGGTTTTATTCCTTGAACATTTGCCAGGCAGTGGCGGATTATCAGTGAGGCAATTGAGGCTGAAGCCTCAGGCCCCCATTCTTGAGGGGGGCCTCTAATCAACTGATTCCGATGATATAATTCGAGATTTCGCAAACTTCTTTGATTAAATATGACAGAGTACACAAATTAGCAAATTCCCTGTTTTATTTTATGTTTTATATGCCCTAAAGTAAAGTTTGTTTAATGCTGTTTTGTTTTAGCAAACGACAAAATACATTGTGTTCAGGTTCTTTTAAGTTTGTTTCTTAATTAGCCTAAGCACCGTACATATAATTCGTGTAAATGTACTATGTACTGTACATGTACATGTATTGTTAATAAAAATCTATAGAAAAAGGCCCCCAAAATAAAATTAGACTCAGGCCCCAAGTACAGTTAATCCGCCCCTGTTGCCAGAACAATGTTTATGTTCCTTGTTTTGCATTGCCCCTTGTACATTTTAAGTTCGTTGTCCTTTGGTCTCGCGTGTTCTGTAGCCTTGTGGTCCTCCGAGATGGATCCGTTCCCGCCTATCTGTTCTGGTAGCTTCTTGCCACGAAGCGATCCGGCTCGAGGGCTGCTCCCAGCTGTGTCAGCTGCATGTGCTGTATAAGACTTAGCAGCCGTATTGTGTCCGAGATGTTGAAAAAATTTTGTTTGCTATTTGTGTTTAAAGAGTTTTGTTTGTTATTTGGGTACATATTTTTTTTTCACATTCCTCCTGTTGTCATTTGAAACTTGTCCTTTGTCCTTTGAACTTGTCGGGAGATGATGGTAGTAGCACTTTCTTCCGTACTGGCAGTTCCATATGTCGCGTAGGTCTTGCAAATGTCCGGATGATAGAATTTGCATTTTACACCAAATTTGCAGTGACCATTATTGTAGAAGTAGTTGTACAAAGGAGGATGTTCGTAAATACATTCTCCTCCCTTATATCTGTAAATTCCCTTCACATAGTATTTACATATAGCTTCTTCCCCATTTTTACTTGGGGCCTTTGTTTTTGGTGGTTTCAGTTTGATTTCTTTATTGTCTACTTGGTTTTTCCTATTGCTGCTAATGTCCTTTATTTAAAAGCTTTGGATTTGGTTTTGTGCCTCTGTTGGTGCTCTTTTATTTTTGCTTCCCCTTTACTCGCTTTTTCTGTTTTTTTCCATTGTTCGTTTTTCGCAGTTTCCTCTTGTACTATCTTCGTTCCTTCTATTTTTTCTCTCTGTTCGCTATTCATAAATTCCTCTTTTGCCTTTTCCTGATAGTCTCGTTCTGCTTTAAAGACTGTAAACGAGTTTATTTCGATTATGCAGCTTTTGAAGAAGAACTTGATTCCGTTCAATTGTTTAGCGCTTGTTATAAGAGAGATTTCTTCGTCGCTCCATCTCAGGTATTGAAATTCGACTAAGGACTGGCAAATATCACAGCGTATTGTCTTTAATTCATGTTTCTTTTTTACAGTATCCACAGGGTTGTATGAATTGATTTGCCAGTGTCATGTTTCTAATGGTATGTAAACGATTGTGCACGAAATATTAACTCAAAAGAGGCAATTAATTAAGTGAGGTATTTGATTTGACCTTAGATATGAGGGAGGGAAAGTTTCTCGGTTATTTCATGTGGTGGGGAATGGAGGATGTGGCACGCTGTAGATTCTCACTGATTGGTGCCCTGGAGTGTACCGCGGGAGATAACTGAAGGATATTGCCTTTCGATGGGCAGCTAGATTTTCTGAGAGAAAACACTCGGAAAAAACGCTGTACAGATTAAGTTGCTTTAATTTTATTTGCTTTATTTCAATATATGCCGCTATTTCACCACTTAAAGAGGCATACGACTGTGTTCACTGAATATTCACTCAAAAATTGGCACTACTTAAAAAGGATTAACTGCAGGATTTTTATTGTAATATCACTTTTATTTCGGACTTTAAACGAAACACGTGTAATATATGATACTCGTGTATCTATGGTACACACAGACCGTGCATGGAACAAGGAACTCTTCTGGGAAAATTAAATCCACTATAGTCCGAAAAAGTAATGGTAAATGACAAACACTATAGTTTTTTTCATTTTCATGATGTTAGCCCGATGTGGGCAACGGGTCACTCGCAAAGAGGCCCCAAAAAATAGCTTCCCTCACCAGCTATCTGCAAAGTAGATAGGATCCAGCTTTGGGACAGGATCTTGGGTTTACAGCTACACCTAGCCTACTATATTCAGAACCTCAATATAAGCAAAAGACTCGTTGCATTCACGTCGTGTTGAATACATCAAAGAAAAAGGGGTAACTATTGTATTTTTATCCAAAAACCAAAACTTAAACCTCAACTGGCAAAATTGAGCGTCCACTTTTCAAAGCACATAACATGTCCGTTTCATGATGGGATTCAACTCAGAATGGCCCCCTGAGGGAAACGGACATGTTATGTGCTTTGAAAAGTGGACCCTCAATTTTGCCAGTTGAGGTTTAAGTTTTGGATTTTGGATAAAAATACAATAGTTACTTCTTTTTCTTTGATGTATTCAATCCGACGCGAATGCAACGAGTCTTTTGCTTATAGTGAGGTTCTGGATATAGTGGGCTATGTGTAGCTGTAAACCCTAGATCCTGTCGCAAAGGTGGATCCTATCTGCTTTGCAGATAGCTGGTGAGGGAAGCGATATTTTTGTGGCCTCTTTGCGAGTGACCCGTTGCCCACGTTGCGCTAACATCATGAAAATGAAAAAAACTATAGTGTTTGTCATTTACCATTACTTATTCGGACTATAGTGGATTTCATTTTTCCAGAAGAGTTCCTTGTTCTATGCACGGTCTGTGTGTATCGTT
The DNA here is from genome assembly GCA_023014485.1 of Bathynomus jamesi. Taxonomy (NCBI): domain Eukaryota; kingdom Metazoa; phylum Arthropoda; class Malacostraca; order Isopoda; family Cirolanidae; genus Bathynomus; species Bathynomus jamesi. Next base: position 779,353 of record JAJOZX010000663.1, on the reverse strand, counting down.
GAAAAAACCTCACGGGACCATTCCGAGTTCAATCCCATATTATATATATATATATATTTCTAATTTATTTTAATTTAAACCATTCATGTTATCTAAAAATTAAGAATTAAGAAAAAAAGTGAAATCTATAATCACTGATGCTTAAAATAGTATTCCTGAAGAGGCCAAAGCATAATAACCACAACAAAAATGGATACAAAATCTCTTGAAATGCTCTCCATAGACTTACAAAAAATATATTTTTTTCCAGCGGACAAAAATGAAGAAATAGATTCAGCTTTTGATATTTTAATGAGCTTAACATGTTTTCGAGAGTTGAAGAAGAGCGGAAACATATTCTGAGGATAAAAAATAAGGTCTCATATATAAAAATGGATCTTAAATGAACTACTAATGACTTCGAAGCCGTTTTGAATGACTATGAAATAGTTCAGAGTGCGCGAACGAAGGAAGATTTGATGTCTACGAGGCTGGATGGATTGGAGGAGGAGGATGAAGGAAAGGAGGAGGAGGAGGAAGGGAAGGAGGAGAAGGAGGAAGGAGGAGAGGAAAATGTTCATCTAGAAAAGAAGAGCTTTAAGGGGAAAGGAATCGTGAAGGAAAGAAAACAAAGGGGAAGGGGAAATTAAGGCACAAAGAAGCAAGATTTTGTCGGAATCAAACCAAGAAAAAAGTTTTAACAACACACATACACACACCTCTCTATAAACGAGGTACTGACTTCTTAAAATTCATGTATCTAAAAAGCTAATTAACTAAACCTAATTTAACCTAACCTAACCGAGAAGGACGTGATAAGTATTTCGAACGCAATTGAGGGTTCAAACGGTGGTTTCTGGTGTCATTGGAGACTGAAGTACTAGTTAATCTAGCCTAGCCTACAGTAGTCTAACCTAATCGGGACCAAGGTATCTTTTTCCCGACAGTAAACGTGTTTCTAGTTTTTATATAATTATTTAATGTTCCGAGGTAGCAAAGGTGTTACATCACAAAAAATTACCTCATTATATCTGTGAATTATCACACATTCGACCACATTTACGCCCAGTTGCCTACGCGCATGCACACGCACACATACACACACAATATATATATATATATATATATATATATATATATATATATATATATATCACACACACACACACGAGGGTAATTCAATAAGTATCCGCACTTTTTATTTTCACAATTTTATTTTCACATCTGATAGATTATAAACACATCACTTCTTAACATAGTCTCCCTGTTTCTCAATACACTTAGTCCAGCGATCTACAAACTTCCTAATGCCATCACAAAAGAATGTTTTTGGCTGTGTGCGTAGCCAGTCATGCACCGCCTCCTTCAGGTCATCATCGCCTTGGAATCGCTGACCTCTCAAAGCGTCTTTTAGTGGTCCAAACAGGTAAAAATCCGAAGGTGCAAGGTCTGGACTGTAGGTTGGATGGTCGAGAACTTCAAATTTAAGTTCTTGAAGGTATTTTCTAGTCTGTGCAGCGGTATGAGGGCGCGCATTGTCGTGTAAAAGAATAACACCTTCCCGTTGCAAGGAAGTTCAAAGCGCAGCCGTCAGCAGGTAAAGTTATGCTAACACTGTTTTGGGATACACGAAGCCCTATCCTTGAACATTATCTAGAGCGTGGAACTACAGTAACAAGTGCATCGTATTCTGACATGCTTCGGAATAAGTTAAAGCAAGCAATTCGCACAAAACGGAGAGGGAGATTGTCGGAAGGTGTTATTCTGTTACACGACAATGCGCGCCCTCATACCGCTGCACAGTCTAGAAAATGCCTTCAAGAACTTAAATTTGAAGTTCTCGACCATCCAGCCTACAGTCCAGACCTGGCACCTTTGGATTTTTACCTGTTTGGACCACTAAAAGACGCTTTGAGAGGTCAGCGATTCCAAGGCGATGATGACCTGAAGGAGGCGGTGCATGACTGGCTACGCACACAGCCAAAAACATTCTTTTGTGATGGCATTAGGAAGCTTGTAGATCGCTGGACTAAGTGTATTGAAAAACAGGGAGATTATGTTAAGAAGTGATGTGTTTATAATCTATCAGATGTGAAAATAAAATTGTGAAAATAAAAAGTGCGGATACTTATTGAATTACCCTCGTGTGTATATATATATATATATATAGTTACGATAGAAATGTTCTTCGGGAACCTTATCCTCAATAGGAATATGAAAACAAGAGATACGACTCTCAACATTTATTGGCCAAACGTTTCGGTCCACTCAGGGGCCATCTTCAGTGACTAAATAGAAGCATCTAAAAATAATCATAAAACTAAAGTAAATACAAATGTCAAACTGTACGATAATAAAATCTAACATAAAAAAAAGTTAAAAAGTTGTTAAAAAACTATCTGGATTATAAAACAAAATAAAAGTAAAATTAAAACAAACTAAAATTTAAAAAATTAAAAGTTTAAAAATGTTAAGTTTAAAATTTAAAAATTTAAAAAGGACTAACCTGGATGGTAAAAGTTACAAATAACAAGTGGAGAGAAAGGAAAAAAACAACTTAAGTTAGTGCGTTGGTTGCGTTTAAAAGGTGTTGGTTGGTTAGGAAGTATGTAATTTTATCGAGGAAAGGCTATCGTTTAGTTCAGGATTTAATTTCTTGATAAAAAGGGATTCTAAAATTTTAAGATCAAGTGAATTAGGAGCAGACGACAAAATCGCAAAGGAGTCCTGGGGGCACGGGTGGTCATGGGTCTCTGAATGATGCCGAATAGCAGAGGATTCAGGAGTGGAAAGAGGGCGAGAAGTTCGATAAGAAAAACCCAAATGCTTCGAAATCCTAAGTTTTAACTGTAGGGCAGTCTGCCCCACATAACGACTTTGGCAGGTCGCACATGTATATAAATAAATAACAAAGGATCTCAAAAGCACGGGGAGGTGATCTTTATGGCGAAAAAAGGATTGCAGAGAATTAGAATTAGAATTAATGATTATAAAGTCGCATTGAGGGAAGTGTCTGTCCAAAATAGAGTGGACATCTTTATTAAGTTGAAAAGTTAGTTGGTCTAAAAATGGAAGCTTAAGATAAACCTTCTGTTTCGGAACCGTGGAGTGAATTATTTTAGGTGAATATAGGTTATTTAAAAATTTAGAAATTAAAGCCTCAAAAGTCAAAGTACAATAAAAATTATAGTTGAAAAATCTCTTAAGATACTGAATTTCTAAGTCAAATAAAGACCAACTTGAACAAAGGTGATATGATAGGCTCTAAAAATACGACTTTTAATACTAGCCAGATTATTTTTAGATGCTTCTATTTAGTCACTGAAGATGGCCCCTGAGTGGACCGAAACGTTTGGCCAATAAATGTTGAGAGTCGTATCTCTTGTTTTCATATTCCTATTGATTATATATATATATATATATATATATATATAAATATATATATATATAACGGAATAATTTTTTTATAGGAAAGGGAATTTCTCGTAAGGTGCATGTTTTCCTTACAAACATTAAACAATTAAATTATTTGCAATTTCAATGTAATATGCAAAATAATTTCAAACCCATCATAAAACGAGTCAGCAAAAGAGAGATTACGACATCTGATCGATTTAACATTCCATCGATAAGTTAGGTTTGGTTAGGTTAGGTTAGATTTTTAGTGTCAGTGTTTTGGTTTTGAGATGAAATGAATATAGGTCCAGTAGAACATCAGAGCTCTTCAAACTTACCATATAAATAATCAAAGATAGATTTTCGAATTATAATAAAAAACTTCAGCGTGTTTGTTTCGATACTCTAGACCAGTGGTTCCCAACCTTTTCACCACAAAGGACCCCTTTTATTTTTATTTTTTCCCACGGACCCCATGTTTTTGAAAGATTCCGTCTACCAAACAAACTGTTTTTATTAACTAATAATTAACTCGTTTTCCCATTTTTCACTATCAAATAAAGGACATATAAGAGATTATGCAATTAAAATAAAGCGTATTAAAAAAAGTATTAATAATTCCAGCCAAGAGTAAGGAAACGAAATGTACGATTTCCATTGGAGCCTCTCGAAATATTGAAAGCTCACGGACCCCCAGTACTACCTTCGCGGACCCCAGGTTGGGAACCACTGCTCTAGACTCTAGAGTCTAGATTTTGAGACTCTTCCTAAATAATTAGTTTTTTCTCTCCCTATACTCTATTTATGGCCAAGAATAAGGAAAAGCGATGTCATATGAATCTATTTAATTAAGAAGAAATTAAATTATAAAATACTAATAATAATTAAAGGCTTCGCGTACACTTCCAATTTTCAAAATAGGATTGGTATAATATTGAATTTTACGCGTATACAATCGATTACAAAAGTTGGGGTGCAATGCACTACACCTATAACTTATTTGGCCGAGAGTAACCCAATTTTCGTAGCCAATACGGGACAAAATATTTTTTCCTTTTATATCTTCATCATTCCTTGGCTTCATTATTATGATAATCAAATTAAATGATTGACAGCAAGAATAACAACTTTCAAATTCCTTTATTAACTTAAACTTATATTATTTTGTCATTTTATCGATTGTATCTGGATAACCAACAAACGATTTCTTTACGAATGCTATTCCTTATATCTGTTACATAAATTTGTGAACTTTTTATTATTATTATCCGAGACATCAGCATCAAATTATTTTCTGGTTTCTACGCACAATTTTAAAGTTAATGCGAGTCTTAAGATTATAATTCTCGAATGACGGTAAAGACATGGATTTGCTGCCCTCATTAAATAGGAATGGATATTAAAAGTAAATTATATGACGCCATTCGAGTAAGCTACGGATAAAGTAATGCGTTTAAGTTTAAGACGTTCTGACATTGTAGCTGTAAATACGCACGTTTACAGTGACACCGTTTGCCGGTATGAAACACCAAATGGAGGTGATTCATTTCAAAATTCTATATTTCCCTTTCAATGCTCATATCTCAAAATCATGAATACTATTATAATAATAATAATAATAATAATAATATTTTTAATGCTTTTATTTTAAGACTACGAATCCATCGGTCCCGGGATCGAGACCCGGTGACTGCAGCCGGCGCGCAGCAAAACCCAGCAGTTCATCCTTCCACACAATAAAAAAAAGAAAGTGGTTGGTAGATAAATGGGTACCCTGGGTGGTCCAGTGGTTAAGGTTAAGATGCTGGGCTGCTGGTGGGGTGTGGTTCGGATTCCACGTTAAACTGTAGGTCTAAGGCGGAGTGAAAAGCTTGACCTTCGTCAGAACGAAGAATTCGGGCGGAAGCTAACCAAAGGTTACCAAAGGTATCTATGTATGTGTGTGTGTGTGTGTGTGTGTGTGTGTGTGTTACGGCAATAACAGCAAATGTAAAATTTTTACCTAATTAAGTAATTGGGATCAGCGTCATAAAATTAAAATGGAAGGTTAGCAGGAAATTCAAATGTAACAAAATTTAATGGATGATGGTAAGTGACAGTGCTATAGAGAAGGATGACTGCAGTCAGTACGAGATTCCTCTTCCATTCAATTAAGTTTATATATAAAAAGCGGATAAATTACCCGTATATTCAACTAAATGATAAAGAATTAATTAAAAATTAGAATACAAGATCTTAGCCGAAGTTGACGCAATTTAACTGAAATCAGTCGTATGAACGAGGCTACGAAGTGTATGAAGACCTAAATTTATTCACCCATATTATATAAATGTTTTTTTTTTTTAAACGGTTGTCGGAGGCTCACGAAAAGAAGGCAAGTTCAACGTCACGACCATTTAGTCGTCCGAGTAACTATATCTTCATGGGCGTCCGAACTTCGAGGAACATATGCATTCTTTTTCATAGAACGACCTAATTTTATTTCCACCCAATTATATCTTCAGTCCTTAAGGCTCATTAAATAATTTCATTAAATTATGCATAAATTGAGATGATTTTCCACAAATTAATTATTAAAGGCACAAATTACGAAGTTTTCTCCTTTGCTTGAATGTTATTTTAAAATGACACTCTATTATCATTTTTTAATATAATTTACGCCCTGAAATAGGACTCAACATTTAAAAGCATTACAAAGAAATACATTACTTTTTATCGACGCCATTTTGCTGCGTCTCTCGCACTTTATGGGTAAGAAAATAGTTTAAGGGCAAACTCATTTTTCATTTAAGTCCTCTTTCATCGTAAACACTCAGCGCCAAATTAAGATATGGTGGGGCCCTGAGCACGGAAAAAGTAGGGGACCTCACGATTGTCGATCTTGTCTTTTTTTTATCACTGAAATACAAATACTTTGACTAGGAAAAGACAAATGATAAAATGTGAATAAAGAAGAATACAGCATCAAAAAGTAACTTTATATAATAAGTTGTACTACTATATATAAATGGGACCGGAGCCACAAGGCAGTGTAACCATTCGTAGGGTAATACCCTACGGTCCTACGGTAAGGTAATCATACCCCCATGTACGGCAGAACGTAGAGTAGGGTAAACTGTGGAGTAATTATACTGTAGTCGTGAGCTTAAATAGGTAGACATTCGGTAATCCAACGCCCGAGTATTCCGATTTCGTTTATTCTGACAATACCAGTCGAGACAATTCATCGCTTAATTCGACGATCACCCATCTACAATTCTAGGGTTGAAAGTTAGAAGGGCCAATGATAAAATCTCGCATTTTGAGAAAAACGGGATTGAAGGTTTCTTTCTGTAATCAAAATTCAACCTTTATTAGCAAACATTATTCTTTTATTTCAGTAAATTGCCCACATATGCACTCTTATTTGACGCTTTTTTAAAAATCATGCCGCCTCTTTTGGCTTTAAGAAACTTCATTCTTCATTATTCATCTTCATCTGCATCATCTTGGCTCAGGAAAGTGGCTCATTGCGGTGCACCTAGTGATTTGATGACATTGGCCCTTGTTGCACTGAGAGAGTGGCTGATTTCAAGTTCAGCCCTACCTTTATCTCAAAAAATGGATTGTTTGACATTGGCCCTTCTAGCATTCAGCCCAAGAATTTTCCCTCCAAAATCAAAGCAGAGTGCCCGTGCAAGATGCGCGTCCCAATCCTTGACCAAGTATCAACATTCAATCTCGGCGTGTCAGAAGCCAGTATAGTATAACTAATAACAAGACACCATGAAACTGTACTTCGTTCATAATAATTTATTAGATAGAAAACAAAGAGACCATATGTTTACCTTTGATATTCTATACAAAATTATTTTTCTCAAATACATATATACGACACAACGTGCCAAGCGCCAGTGGGACCAGAATTGAGTTATTTATACCACTATATTCCCCCACCCTTCCTCTATCCCGTGGGTGTGTCAGGGAGCAGATTGTTGACCTGTGCGTATGGTCGAAATCAATCAAATATCGTTATTGGTTCAAAAGTTATGGCATTTTACAAGTTGACAAACTTTAACTACATTTTTCTCTGTTTTTTAATTTTGGCGCTTGGCAGCTTGTGGTCCGGTGCACCTCATATATATATAATATATATGAACTAACTACTGCTACTAAGTCCCTTCTGACCGTTGTCAGGTGGGGTCCTTCATAACGGTGCGCCGGTATCTCCGCCACGCACCCCGATCTCTTGCTAAATTCGTCATCTCTCTCACTGGGAGTCGTGCATTCGAGTTCCTCAAGCTTCGCCACCATGTTGTTCTAGGTCTTCCCCTTGGTCTGTTACCGTGCATTCGTCCGTATAGTACGGTCCTCGGCCATCTTCCAGCATCCATTCTTTCGACATGACCATACATACCATCTCCTCTGTATGTCATTCACTCTCTCCACGATGTTCTGATCCAGCTCGGCCATCTCCCGCACTCTTTCATTACTTATCCTCTGTTCCCACCTTACATTTAGTATCCTCCTAAGGCAGTACATTTCAAATGCCATCAATTTACGTTCTTCTTTCCGTTCCATCACCCAACACTCCGCTCCATATAATACAGTAGGTATTACTACGCTATTCATGAGTCGAAGCTTCAATTTGCGCGAGATGGATTGGTCCCTCCATACTTTTGCCAGTTTCCTGAATGCGACATGTCCCAAGCCGGTTCTATTTCTTATCATATTATACGAGCCGGCATCCTCGGTATAATATACACCCAGATATTTAAAGCAAGTCACCTGCTCAATCTCTCCTGTGGCTAGTTCTATACGAATATCTTCCCTTCTCCTGCCTATCTTCATTACCTTTGTTTTATTTGCATTGATGACAAGTTTATACTTTGCACATACTCTCTCCAATCTTCTCACCATTCTCTGCAGTTGATTGACGGAATCTGCCATCAACACAATGTCGTCGGCGTATCTCAGAGTGGTAATACGCTCTCCACCTACCAATATACCATCCTCACAACCGTCCGGGGCCTCCCTCATCACCCTTTCCAGATACAGATTGAACAGATGAGGGGAGAGCGGACATCCCTGCATCACTCCACATTTCGTGTGGAAACTTTCTGTGACCGTTGGTCCCTTGCTTACCACCGCGCTAGTTGACTCATACAGTCTACTGATCAAACATACCAAATCATCCTCGAAACCGTAAGCCCGCAACACCGCCACCATCGCCTCTCTCCAAACCGAATCAAACGCGTGTTTGAAATCCACAAATACACAGAAGACGTCCCTTCCTAACTCCCACCTCTTTTCCACGATCTGGCTAAAGGTGAAGATTTGATCGATCGTTCCTCTGCCAGCTCTAAAGCCGGCCTGTTCTTCTGTTAGTATTTCCTCTTCTCTATTGCTAAATCTCCGTTGGATAATCCTGGCTAAAGCTTTATACGCATGCGGAAGCAAACTTATGGGTCGGTAATTACCGCAAACAGTCACGTCTCCTTTCTTGTGGATTGGCACAATAACCGCCCGACCCCACTCCTGAGGGAAGACTCCCTCAGTCAGTCCCCTCTGGAACAGCTTTGTGAGCCACTCCACCGTCGCGTCTCCACCCGCGTCTAACAGCTCCTGCACCACTCCATCTGGTCCGGGAGCTTTATCCCTCGCCATCTATTGTATGCTGCTTCTCGCCTCCGCTTGCAACACTTCTGGTGTATCTATCCGCTCTGCATTCTGTCTCTGCAGCTCCGGGAAGTTTAGAAGACTGAACTCCTCCTCTGGTCCTCTGTAAAGCCTCTGGTAGTGGCTCTTCCACACTTCTCTCATCTTCTCTTCGTTTGAAACCTTTTCACCATCAGCATTTCTTACTGCTACTGATTGATGGGTCCACTCTCTCGTCAGCTCTTTAACCGTTTTGTATAGGGCCTTCGAATTACCAGTTCTAAAGCTGCTTTCACATTTCTCGCATTTTTCTCTGATCCAGGTCTCCTTCGCCATCCCACATACCCTCTCTACCTCTCTGCAGAATTGTCTATATCGGTTTTTATTTTCCTCCGTAGGGTTGTTATTTTTCCTTTTCTTGGCTTCTCTCCTTTCGTCGCACTTCCTCAGTACTTCCTCCGTCATCCAACCTTGTTTTAGTTTCCTCCTCTTACCCAGTAATTGCTCCGCCACTCGTTTCAGGTGATCTCTGCCCTTACTCCATAACCCAACTATATCTTCGTTTTCGTTCATAAGGACTGCAAATCTCACGCCAATCGTTACCTGAAACTCATCTCTAATTTCGCTATTCTTTAGCTTTTCTACATTATACCGTGTTCTCTCATTTGTTGACTTCCTTGCCATGTAGAACTTGACTTTGATATTGGATAGGAGCATCTCATGATCTGTCCCGAAATCCGCACCTCTCATCACTCTCGTATTGCTTATCGCCGATCTCCAGCGTTTATTGACTAACAAGTAGTCTATGCAGCTCCTATGTACTCCATCAGGGTGTGACCATGTGTACTTATGGCTTTCTCTATGTTGAAAGTAGGAGTTTGCTATACACAGCTGTTTTGCTTTACAGAAGTCTAACATCCATTCTCCTCTCTCATTTCTATCTCCTATCCCAAATTTTCCCATAACTTCCTCATATCCCCGTCGTGGCCCCGCCTCAGGAGGCGCTGAGCGGACTTCGTGGGAGCAGCGCACCCTTGAGGCAGAAGCGCTTTAAGGTAAATTTAAGGTAAATTATCACTTCCAATCTTACTGTTGAAGTCACCAATCACCAATAGGAGGTCTCTTCCGTTTGTGCGATCTATTTCGTCGTTCAACTGTTGATAAAACACACACACACACCACACACACACACACACATATATATATATATATATATATATATATATATATATATATATATATAATATATATAAGGGCCCTACTAATCACAATTTTTTTTCGAATCGAATCTCGCATCAAATCATCCCAAACAATTCAAGTCGAATCGAATCTCGAATTGAATCAACTGTACACTAGGGTGGATCGATTTTACATTTATTTCGATTTCCATATTCTAATAGAGACTAAAACTTGCGCATGCATGAGAAAATAGCCTCTGCAAAATCTTAGCTTAATAGGTAATCATCTTCTGCCCCCGGCAGAGCGATGAAAATCATATTTTAGTAGTCAAAAACGTATTTTTCTTATCATTTTTAAAATATTTCAATATGCATCAAAATTATTCCTAATAACTATATAGTCGATGAAAAAGACCTCATATGATCGTTTTTCCAAGCGCGTTGTCCTACGTTAATATCTTTTTCCCCCGGCAACAACGTAAAATGTTGAAAAAATAGGTAATTTATATACATATTTTCAGATCATATAGTTTTAGTTCAAGAACCAGAATCCCAGTACACGGGGCATTTCACTCCTGCATCAGGTTCTGCCACTGCAATAACATCAGGTATCATCAACTTTCTAGAGACTAACAATATTAGCACGGACGACATTGTGGCTATCGGCTGTGATGGTACCGCAGTGAACACGGGTCGAAAGGGTGGAGCCATTCGTATGATTGAAATGAAACTACAAAGGCCAGTTCAGTGGATCATATGCCTATTACACGGTAATGAATTATCACTGCGACACCTCATTCAAGACTTGGACGGCAAAACAACTGGGCCATTGGGCTTTACTGGACCAGTTGGAAAACAACTGAACGACTGCGAAAAACTTCCAATTACAGAATTCGATGCCATTCCATCTCCCGACATTGACATAGATGATGCCGAGTTGAGCACTGACCAAAAATATTTGTTAGGCATCTACAGAGCAGTATCGAGCGGTAGCTGCTCTTCAGCTCTCGCGGCTCGAAATCCAGGTAAGATGGCGCATTCCAGGTGGCTGACAACAGCAAATAGATTTCTGCGCCTCTATGTTTCAACCAGTGAACCCTCCAGCACCTTCAACGAAATTGTGCGATTCATTATGACAGTTTACGCACCAATTTGGTTTAAGATAAAGAAAAACTCCAGTTTCACTGAGGGCGCAAAACATTTTTTCGAAATGATGCGTCTCTCTCAGACCATGCCTCAAAGATCTAAGACAATCGCCAACAAAGTCCTCCGTAGAAATTCTTTCTTTGCTCACCCAGAAAATATTTTGATCTCCATGCTACATGCCGATGAGCAACACATAAGAGAATTGGGATGGAGAAGAATATTAAAAGCACGATCAAAACAATCACCAGCGGGGGAAATTCGAGCCTTCGCCATGCCTGAGCTGCTCTACGATAGTCAAAACTATTACGAAATGATCAACTGGCAAACGGCTGAGGTGACCGAACCCCCCGTTACAAAAACAATACCTGATACCCGAATAAAAGAGTTTGTTGAGAAGGGAGACCAGCCTGATGGACTGATCCCACTATTCCCTTGTCATACTCAAGCGGTCGAGAGACTCATCAAATTAGTAACCGAAGCCTCTGCCAGTGTAAGTGGAATAGAAGAGAGGGACGGATTCATCCGTTCCCGTCTTCACTCCCGAACAAAAATTCCACGATTTGATTCTAAGAAAGATTACCGTATGTAAATCGACATGCAGCCAAAGGAAGGGTGGTTGGGGCTGGATAGGGTGGAACTCGACGTACAGCCACCTCCTCGTGGTGAGTTCTGGGTTGCTAATTTTATAAAATTAGCAAGCGAGGAGCTGTACTTAGTACTTATCGTACTTATAACATCGCATTAACGTAATTATAATCCACATTTAGACTTTTCTCGGGGACAGAAGATATTACTCTAGTCATAAAATTTTGCGTGTGTGTTATTTCATGCCTAAGCAACGATATAAATGCTATGGGAAATATATAAATGTATTATTTAAGACAAAGAGCCGATCTGAAAATATGTATATAAATTACCTATTTTTTCAACATTTGACGTTGTTGCCGGGGGCAAAAGATATTAACGTAGGACAACGAGCTTGGAAAAACAATCATATGAGGTCTTTTTCATCGACTTTATAGTTATTAGGAATAATTTTGATGCATATTGAAATATTTTAAAAATGATAAGAAAAATACGTTTTTGACTACTAAAATATGATTTTCATCGCTCTGCCGGGGGCAGAAGATGATTACCTATTAAGCTAAGATTTTGCAGAGGCTATTTTCTCATGCATGCGCAAGGTTTTGTCTCTATTAGAATATGGAAATCGAAAAAAATGTAAAATCGATCCACCCTACTGTACACACATAGATTAGAGTGTTTCTACACACAATTAGTAATAAACATAAAATTAATTAAATCTTCTTGAGAAAAAAGGACAAAGTAAATCCTTCTAAAAAAAATTTATTAAGTATTTGATCATGAGGAGAAACAATGGTATTAAAGTATGATAACAGTGTTATTGCACAAGAGATTGGTCTCAGTATATAGACTGAATTATAATCTAAGTAAAAAGAAGTGTTTATTTACGAAAGTATTTTTTCAAAACAACATCACTGATGTTGTTTACCGGACTTAATGGAGATTCGAAAATATCGAATTGGACCCCGAGCTAACGAATCAAACCGAATCCTCTCTCCCGATTCGAAATCAAATCGAATCTCGAAGCTTCACAGAGCCCTAATATATATATATACACACTTAAATACATGAAATGAGTGAATGATACAAACCCACAAGGAAAAAGAAAATTTTTTCCAAGGCCTTTCGTTTATTCAGCAATACACCTCATTTCCTGACAAATATATACAGGGAAAATATATATAAATACATTTCTTTAGTAGCGTGCATAGCGAATGCATGAATAGAATATTAGCCATCCATTCTTTTACCAGCCAAGTCTGGCAGCCTTCTTAGCACCTGGATTGAGAGTTGCCCGCGACATCTTTAAACCAATATTATTTTTCTAAAGATATTTTAGAAAGACACTAATGAAAATATCATGTTAATGAATTTATGTAAATCGTTTTAGATACATGGGTGGCTACAATTTACCTATTTACATATCTCTCTCTCTCTCTCTCTCTCTCTCTCTCTATATATAATAATATTATATATATATATATATATATATTATACACTTGTACCAGAACATACCAGCTGGTGAGAAAGTAGCCAGTGAGGCCTTTAAACCAATAATATTTTTCTAAACGCATTCCTTCCAGGGGCGGAGCTAGCTAGGGGCAGGCGGGGCAGTGCCCTGGGGCCCGGGCCTTTGGGGGGCCCGGGTCGTTTCAACAAGTGAAGAGAAGTTGTTTGAGAGAGCAACAAAGCTAGTAAATAAATATAAAAATGATATTTCCTCTGGATTTCCAAGTCAATTACTCTCTTTTCGAATGTGCTTAAAAACAGACATTGAAAAAATGACGACAATCCATGAGCTATATTCATTTTTAATTAAAGACAACGGTACTTTGTGCTCAAGTTTTCCCGAAGTTGTGACTGCCATAACATTGTTCCTCACAATTCCTGTGACAGTTTCAAGTGCAGAGAGATCGTTTTCAAAACTTAAACTAATAAAGAACTATCTTCGAAATTCTATGAATGTAAAAGGATTAAGTGGACTCTCAATTATATCAATTGAAAACAAGAAAGCTAGAAATATTAACTTGGAGGATTTAATTAATGAATTTGCTGAAAGAAAGGCAAAAAAAGTCAAGTTCTGATGTTGTCGTAAGTAAACTTTTATTTCACGGTATCCTTTTTAAAGCTCAATATTTTGCATAATGTTTTGCCTTCTGTGCCTCCATGCGTACAAGTAGTATCATAATTCTTAAATATATGCTAAATAAATAATGTAAAGAAAAGCAATATAAATGTTTAATAAAAATTTTGTTAGGGGGCCCGTAAATAAGTTTTGCCCCTGGGCCCGTGACACTCTTGCTCCGTTCCTGATTCCTTCATTGTGATATTGTTCAGGCAGATAAATTTAAAGAAATGCTAGCACTAAATCAAACACACAGCCGTTTTCTAAATATATACTTAAACATTATTATATATGTAAACGATTATTTAAGTTAAACATCTGATTTCCTTCGTAATAAAAAACAGCTGGCAATTCAATCTACATTCTTAACACATAACCGTCGCAGTAATTGTTTTCAGACTAATAAATAAGTTTTAAGTATATGTATAAGTTTCTGGAAATTCTTTCATTAGGGGCAAACCAGGAATAATTGGAGTTATTTAACACACACACACACACACACACACACATACACACACACACACACACACACACACACACACACACATACACACACACACACACACACATTTATATATTTATATATATATATATATATATATATATATATACAATAGACGCCGGATTTAGTGTCCCCGGATATTGTCTCTCGCCGCTTATAGTGTCTCAAAACTAGGAAACAGTTACTTTTACATGGTAATTGCTATGGATAGAGTTTCTCTGATTACGCTTATAGTGTCTCTTTTCAGCTAGTATAGTCTACTTGGCAGCTCTAGTTTACGCTTGTATATACATATACAGGGTGTCCTATAAGTCCGGCATCATAGGAAAAATAATAAAAAAAGGCAAAACAAAAGCTTTTATTTACAGAACGTGCTCATTATGTCCACCATTGTTTTCAATACACAAATTCAGACGTGATACCCAGTCAGCAAGCACACGGTGAATGATGTCAGGAGTAATGGTGTTACATGCCCCAATAATGCGCTGCCGCAAATGTTCAACACTCCTAATTTTCTCTGCGTATACCAGCGCTTTCAAGTGACCCCAGAGATAAAAATCTAGTGGCGTAAGATCCGGGCTTCTAGCTGGCCATTCCACAGGCCCTCGACGTCCTATCCAATGAGATAAAAATCTAGTGGCGTGAGATCCGGGCTTCTAGCTGGCCATTCCACAGGCCCTCTACGTCCTATCCAATGAGATAAAAATCTAGTGGCGTGAGATCCGGGCTTCTACCTGGCCATTCCACAGGCCCTCGACGTCCTATCCAATTACTAAACAATAATTATATGCGGAGAATCTGGCAACTATCTCCACCAGCTGGTGTGGAAAAGTTGCCTGTTGGTACAGGTATTCCCTTACTTGGGTGCTGTAATGTGTAGGAGCGCCGTCTTGCTGGAACCATGTTGGGAAATTTCCTTCTTCGTTCAAGACACTGGGAAATGCTTCTTCCTTGAGCATACGTAGGTAGGTGCCTCCAGTGACATGTTCATCGAAAAAGAGGGGGCCTATGATGCGATCCTTCCAAATGCCACACCATACCATCACCCGAGATGCACCTTGTTCCTTTGAAGAGGTATACCAGTGAGGGTTGTTTTGAGACCAGTAGCGGGTGTTCTGTCGATTTACCTCACCATTTCCATAAAAAACAGCCTCGTCACTGAACAGAATGGTGGACGGGAAATTGGCATCCCGAGCATAAGAAAAATATGAATTATGGTTTGTAGAAATAGAAAAATATGAATTTTTCCTATGATGCCGGACTTATGGGACACCCTGTATATATAGGGAGTAACCCACTTAATGTCACATCGATGGTGAACGAGATAATCGTGATATAAAGCGGGTCATGCTAATAACCGAGTCTGACATTCCCAACTTCATTTTACAGTAAAAACATATAGTAATACAATGCTAAATTATTCCTCAACCCATAAAAGGAAAAACAAATTTCGTTTTAAAAATACAATGTAATTTATTTCTCAACACATAAATAGGAAAAGGACATTCATTTTAAAAACGCAGAACATCTTTTAAAAATGCAACATAATAAGCTAAATTTTAAAGTAATCGGTTCTCTTACTTTGTTTTGCACTGTTTAAAGTAACGTTATGTAACATAGACTCAAATTTGGCAAATAATGTCCAATCGACAGTGTCATTTTGTGCTATAAAATGTATATACACACACACACACACACACATACATACATACATATATATATATATATATATATATATATATATATGTAAAGAACGACGCTTGTGTAGAAGAGCGTTCGCACAAGAAGAGGAGAAAAAAACGAACAAATGAAAAATGAGGCACCTCCCAGGAATCGAACCCGGGATCATCCAATTGCCGGTCGGATATGCTAACCACTGCACCAAGGTCGCCGATCAGTCAGAAGTCGTAATTCTCCTACATACGAGCGGAATCGAATGCCCTGAGGGGGCACCTTCTCATGCCGTACATATATACATTTTAACTGCAAAGCAAACAACACGCAGTATAATTAATGTAAAGAACGACGCTTGTGTAGAAGAGCGTCCGCACAAGAAGAGGAGAAAAAACGAACAAATGAAAAATGAGGCACCTCCCGGGAATCGAACCCGGGATCATCCAATTGCCGGTCGGATATGCTAACCACTGCACCAAGGTCCTCGATCAGTCAGAAGTCGTAATTCTCTTACATACGAGCGGAATCGAATGCCATGGGGGCATATATGTACGGCATGAGAAGGTGCCCCCTCAGGGCATTCGATTCCGCTCGTATGTAGGAGAATTACGACTTCTGACTGATCGAAAACCTTGGTGCAGTGGTTAGCATATCCGACCGGCAATTGGATGATCCCGGGTTCGATTCCTGGGAGGTGCCTCATTTTTCATTTGTTCGTTCTTTCTACTCTTCTTGTGCGGACGCTCTTCTACACAAGCGTCGTTCTTTACATTAATTATACTGCGTGTTGTTTGCAGTTAATATATATATATATATATATTAGTGGTGGACCGGATGTCAGTTTTTCAACATCTGCGGATGCGGTTAGTAGTATAGCCGCAAAATGGGAGAGTGCAGGAATGTTGCAATGTTGCAAGAGACAATGATCAACGTTGCAAAGGGGGTTGGTGTTGCAAAGGGGGGTAGGGGTTTGCGATGAAGGGGGGTACACCTGAAGGGGGGATGCTGCAGGTGCAACAAGGGGTCATGAAACTTGGAGGCGGCGTTATCCCCCAAGAGAAAGACAGGAGAAGGAGAGAAAGCAAGAGAGGTGTTCACCTGGCAGGAGCCAAGTGCACACTAAGACTTCAGCCGAGTGGCCGTTGTCTTATAGGCCCCTACTCAGCCAGTTGGCTTAGAAGGAGCCAAGGGGGAGAGGGGAGGTTGATGGGGAAGGGGTCTTCGGGGGGAGAAGGAAGGATGAACTCCCCCCAAAGGGGTTGCCTTAACCTAAGAGAGAAAGAGAAAGGATAGACGGAGGAGGGCTTTGGGGGAGAAGTTGGTGCGTCCTAACCCCCAGAAGGGAAACTAAGCTAAGTCTTAACCTAAGAAGGAAGGAAGGAGAGATCTTTATTCAACAGCTGTCATCAAACTGCCAGCTCCGAAGCCAAGCGGGTCTTATATAGAGGAAGGTTGGGTTGCCAGATACCATTTTTTATTTTAATTGTACAGGTATACATTATCATTAGGGTGAGTTGCTAGATACCACCATTTATTTTAATTTGTTACCAAAGCATACAGACTTTCTCTTTTAAACCGAAATTGACAATAAAAATGTTTATTAATTAAATAAATAAAATTTGCCTTCTACTGCACAAAAAACAATACGAAACGTATAACCACCAAAATAATAGTTCAGACGAAATACACACACACACACACACACACACACAATTGTATTTGTACAACTTTCTCCTCATAATTATTCATTAAAAGAAATAAGCACATTAACTGTGTCTATTTTCTTTTGTCATTCATCTCTCTCTCTCTCTCTCTCTCTCTCTCTCTCTCTCTCCCTCTATATATATATATATATATGTAGAACGAAGCACATTAACTGTGTCTATTTAATTTTGTCATTCCTTATATATGTATAAACGGATTTTCTCCTTTTAAGAGAAACAATTATTAAAACCAATAATAACAATATAAGAAACTAATTATTTAAACGCCGTTCTATTTACTTTCTTTCAGTTATTAAAACAAATCCCAATATTAACTCTTAGAATAATGTTTTGTTTTAACATTGTGTTCAGACGACAGCAAGAGGTGGCAGGTAATGAGAATATCCAGCAGAAGGTCCAGCTCGAGGCCTTTTAAAACCGCAAAATAACGTGGAAGGAATTTTGGGTAAAAAACTTTATCTCTGAAATACACACTTCACTCTCGAAGCGAATGTCTTCCTTGTAAATAAAAAAAAATGTTTTATATTTTATCAACTTAGTTATTTTTATTTACACTAATTTGCATCTCTGTTATTGATTTAAAACACTGTCAAAATCATAATTATCAGAAATCAACTTAAAGTTTTTTTCAAAATTAATACACATGTACTCTGGAAGTACTAACAATTGAATAAAATTACTTTTGCTACTGAACGTAAAACTAAATTTAAAATTCTCTTTCCAAGAGATCGTGGGTTCGACTCCCGATTACGCAGGCGCGTTTCTCTCACATGTACTCTGGAAGTACTAACAATTGAATAAAATTATTTTTGCTACTGAACGTAAAACTAAATTTAAAATTCTCTTTCCAGGCAGGCTAATATTACAGGAGCTTATTCCTGTGTGATCCAAAAATACACCTATTAAATTGTATATTTAATTTAGCAATAACGATTACTCTCTTAGAATAATGTAATTACTTGTTTTCTGTATAAACGTCTGCAGAAAGAGATGAGATAGTGGGTTCGAACCGAAAATTGAAACTCAATTTAGCATGGGCGCAAAATAACTTGCAACCGAAAATTGAAACTCAATTTAGCATGGGCGCAAAATAACTTGCAACCGAAAATGGAGACTCAATTTAGTATGGGCGCAAAATAACTTGCAACCGAAAATGGAGACTCAATTTAGTATGGGCGCAAAATAACTTGCAACCGAAAATGGAGACTCAATTTAGTATGGGCGCAAAATAACTTGCAACCGAAAATTGAGACTCAATTTAGTATGGACGCAAAATAATAAAATATTGTTGTGAACAATATTGCATAAAGGGGTGGGTGGGGAAAACCAAGTATTGTCGCAAATATTGACGTGGTAGAGACAGGAAGGGGTAATACGAGCAATAAATCTGCGGAGATAATATAGCAATATTGGGAAAATCCGAGAATAATATGGGGGAAAAACATGGTAATGAACAAAAACAATCTAGATTTGGGAAAAATCCGAGAATAATATGGGCGCAAAACATGGTAATGCACAAAGACAATCTAGATTTCATATTTATGTCATAGGATATTACTGTGCTGTCAATGTCAGAGTAATGAAGAGTAGTGGCGCTAATTTTGCTTCCTGCGATACTGAGCTGAGCCACTCTGTTGAATATATTCCTATAACGAATATATTCCCTCAACTAGTAGGGTCGCAAAAAATAATAATGCACATTCTGGAAATCTTTTATAGAGATGGTTGTTGAGATGGATACTGCATAAAGGGGTGGATTGGAGAAAACCAAGTATAGATACAAATATTGTCGTGACGGAGAATGCAAGGGGTAATACGAACATTAAACCTATGGAGAGAATATAAAGATGCCATTAGTCGTCCAAAGCATGGACCCGTTATATCGGTGTTACGATTGGTAAACAAACTTATCATAGCTCCACCCAGTTACACTGACAACCAATCATTACGAACATCTGCTCTTGATCTTTTGGGGCGGAGCTTGGTGATTGTGCATATAAAGGGAAATATTTTTCAGTTGGGAGTAACAGTAGCTATTTTCGCCAGTGAATAAACATTCCCTCCGCCATGGATCACGAACTTTACACTTTTCCGGATTTTTATCAAGAAGGTGACACTGCAGCATTGACTGCAATTAATCTTTTTAACGCGATTGACCGTGATGGATTATTTTCAACGCAAACCGTTGATGATATTTGCAATGACGCTCCTTACGATCCGACGCAAGGGACTACCATAGAAATGTAAGTGTCTATAATTTTATTTTTATTCACAAACTGTCAGAAAGAAGATTTCATATATATGGAGGAATGTAGTACCTCGTCAAAATACTTCATTTAGATACTCACCATTATGCTAAAATCGCAATTTTTTATGGCAATCTTTTGCATGTTTTTTTATAAATGTTATTCGGAATTACCTCTTAAATGAGCTTCTCTGAGCGAACCAAAGATATCTTCACATAATGGGGTCTGTCTTACAATATGTATACTCTGTATATGTTTTTATTAAAAAAGATTCAATATGAACATTATTCTTTCTCCTTTAAGGTCCGATGAGGATTTGACACGTGTTATACAATCTTTTGAAGAACCTCGTGTCATGGACCTGAATACGGAGGATATACCGAACAGTCAGCACGATGAATGTCACATCGAAATAATGTAAGTGTTTTTCGTCTTTTTTGGGGGAAGAAGACAAATATTTTCATCAATTTATTAAATGAAAGAAATCAGTACAATAACCATCTTAAACTACAGAATATACAAACTAACGTTACAAATATACACACGAACAAAAACATTATACTATACAGCGAGTACGCACAATTGGAAAACGGCTTTTTATCTGTCTGCATACCATTTCATCGTTTCGTTGAGTGTGACACGGGTCGAATAAATTTTAAAAATTTATAAATTTTACCACGTGACATATGCATGAGAAATGAAATGCAGTACATTCCACGTATTACTAAAATATCCTTGTATCGAATGGGTTCCATACAACTTCGGGAATATGTAACTGAGCGAGAAATTTTACAATAACAGGTCACTCCAGGGTTGAGTACCGAGTGAATCAAAATAGTACACGCAGTGTCTATTTTAAAAATAGATTGCAAACCAATGAATCCCTTCATTACCGATGACATGTGTGTTCACAATAAGACTACCGCATTCTCGCGTACTTGGCAAACTCAATGTTTCATCCTTCGCAAACACGCCGATAAATTTGGAACGTGTGACTCGTTCACTATTCATTACTCTCTGAAGTGTATTACCATCCATTTTAAAAGTCGGTGATAACGCTCCTAAATCTATCTACTTCTATTAGAGCTTGCGACTCGAGATATACTAGTACACTAATAGGCGCGTCTATAGGCTTGGTGAATTCCAACCTCACTGAGATGTTTCCGCGCTGTTGTGGGCTTAAATGCGTTTTTACGCTAGCAGATAAGTCAGGTATAATGTCAAACAAATAAAGGTTAAATTGATCAATGAATTCTTTCTGCGTTACCCCATTACCGAGCTCATCATAATCACCTGCAATATGTGTCAGATTACTATAGGCTCTCAGGCAAAGAGATAACACAGCGTCTGATGAATAGTCCGTATCCAGTGTTCCACCCAAAGCAATGCCATTAACATATAGAGTTATATTTTTAAGTCAGAAATTCTTGAATTTAAAGGCACTCTTTTTATATTTTCCATTCGCTGAATCATGGTCCTGCATTCCGATTAATATCCTTTTAGGAAGATTTCCCAGGGCGATGTTTTCTATCTGCTTCGACGCCAACCCTGCAGGCACCGTATATAGTTTGATTTGTACTCTGTTAATAGGGTATTTCACTGCAGCGTTTAGTAAATTTTTCTCAATTTCTAGTTGTTTTGGTGAACTTAATTTCACTCACTGTACGCGGAGGTATGTCTCCATAATGTGAACCACAACGGGGTTTGCTCCCTCTTCTTGATCAGCATCCAGATTTAAGCAGATCTCAGGACTCGTGCGGGTGAGCTTTATTTTCATATCCACCCCGTTGACAAGCAACTTCTCCTGGAAAGTGAAATCTGTATGCAGACGTCCAAAACACTCGTATATCTTCTTTTTAGAATTTTGAAATTTGTCCTTTATACTACTTTCGTCTTTAGTTTGATAATATCCCTCGGCACTTAAAGAGGTTGCCTTCGCTTCTTTGGAAAAGTTGAGGACATTTTCCAGATAGGCTCGTAGATGATAGTATCCCGTGCCTGACGATATGTTGGCCTGATTTAAATATACGTCACACTGGTTGAACATGAAGTGCAAAAAGTTTGTTTCAGGGT
This sequence comes from Bathynomus jamesi, assembly GCA_023014485.1. Lineage (NCBI taxonomy): Eukaryota > Metazoa > Arthropoda > Malacostraca > Isopoda > Cirolanidae > Bathynomus > Bathynomus jamesi. The sequence goes on along the minus strand of JAJOZX010000663.1, from coordinate 757,088 downwards.
ATACAGCATATTTGTCATCGCAGTCCGTTCCATCAGAATGGGCTATACGTAGCTTAGCGTACATGTGCACAAAGCTTGGATCAAAAAGTAAGGGCCTGAGCTGGGTATCACGAATTCTATAGGAGCACTCGGGGAACTAATTGCATTTAAAAGATTAATTGTAATAAAGTTACTGTGCTGAATAGAAACTTGAGTTGGAGGCATCTCAAAAAGGGATAGCTCCGATTTACAGCATTGCGAACTACATGGGTGGATGAAGCGTGCCATGACGAGTTAGAAATAGTGCCTCCTCTCTCGACAAGTAGTAAACAAACTATGATTCATGAGATCAATGTCCTTAACTTATATCAGTCAAAAAAGTGGTCAACCATAGGTTTCATTCGTTTGCAGCACTTCTTTTTTGATATCCTTTTACGTTTAATGCCACGTGATCCCTTCTTCCGGACAGCCCTCTTCCTCCCGCCACCACGCATTTTTCTCTTTGCATCTTTGATGATTTCGTCCCGTGTACGCTTTAAATGTTTTTTTAGAGCTTCTTTAGGTTTAGCTCCAGCCAATATGTCTTCTGCAGTGTTAAGACCTGATTGTAGCGCTTTCCTTCCAAGGTATCTGGCACCCCTCTTCAACAAAGGAACAGCCGTATGTAGTATAGATGAAAAAATGGACCCAAGTCCACTACCGCGCTGGTATCTCACCCCTCGATAGACGGTGAAAGGTTTTCTGTCCATTATAACTCAGTGCGTCGAAAGTGCAGCTTCACTGTTAAGCTCCCGTCACCGAATGGGAAATTTTTACCCTCAATCGTTCTTATATATATTGAGATATTGGTTATTAGATTAGTTGCGACGTTCACATGATGGGGTCTGTCATATGTAATACTCAAACTCCTTCCTCTATGGTTGGGGATGTGGACAATGCGCAGCAGGCGTGCCTGGGTATCCCCAACAAACTGGTGCTCCACTATATTGCTGTAAATATAGCACATGTCTGGGGACTGAGAGCTTTCAGCCAATTTCTCCATCTTCAATTGATACATTAACCCTTTGAGGACCAAGGGACATATTTGTCCCAAGGAAATAATAATATAAATTGTACAATGATGCAACGTTTCTACAAATACATCTACATGTTTATACAGGTGTCGTTTAGTTGTCGGAAAATTAACCGAAAAATGGGTCATTTAAGTCACTATAGTTACTAATATCTAATTGTAAGAAACTATACTGGTCGTCAAAGGGTTAATCTGGACAAGTCATGCTGTGCATCGTGAAATGTGTCTTTGGAAGGCTGCGCTATATCGTTCATTGGTTATAATTTTGAACACTTCGGTCTTTAATACGTCTGTTAGTCTTTGATTTTATGATTAGTGTATGTGCAGGGTTTCCTTTGTTTACGATTTCGTATACTAAATCATTCGTAAGGTTTGAGTTTCTTAAACTTACGTTTAAGTCTCTCACAACATCCTCGACCGAACCATAACGACCCGGTCCTAGTCTTACTTCTGTACTGTAATACCGTGCAACCTTATTCCGGGCGATACGTATAATTTCATCCATAGTTACCCCAGCTTTTTCACACTCGTCAATGTCTCTAAGAATCGTAAAAACGGATTCTTTATATTCAATATTTAAAGAGGGTGTCCAGCTGAATTTCGCATATCTCCACCTCATACGAATCACGACCCAATTCAATGGGCCCGTGGAGTTCTGTTACAAAGTTGGCTAGTGTGTTGTTAGGGTGTACAGACAGGGACGAGGAGGACGGAAGTGTGACGTAGAAATGGTTAGGAGCCATGTTGCATACTATTTAAGCTTATATTATTGCATCAGCTTTTATATAGGTGTTGAAGCTTTATGGGTATCCTAGCCATTTCACCAGGTACATTTTTCTCTTTCCTGTACCTTTCCTTCCTAAAATTTTCTCAATTTTAAACACATTTTTTCCTAAATTAAATGCCACTTTCTGCAACTCCTCGCGGTAAAAGCCTCCTGCGATTTCTTCCCCATTCAAATCTTCAACGTAATATATCATTATTTCACCTTTAGGTCTCATACCCCTAACTTTAAAAATCTCACGTGTCCATCCTTGCTCAAATCCCTTTGCGAATTTATTTCCCGAACGCGACAGCCTTACATAATCATTGATTTTGAAACGCGCAGTGTGTGGTGGTGTTGGTGATCCATCTCTTCTCGGGAGCGTACCTCTTTCTAAAACTTCGTTAGGTGTTGTCCCAATCGTGCGATGGTGTGAGCGGTTGTAGGATGATGCCATGATTCCAGAATGTCTAGAAATCTGTATGTGTTTTTATGTGTAAAATAGCGGTGCATGCGTTCCTTTATGGTACGTTGAACTCTTTCAGCTAAAGAAGCCTTATGTATAGAATTGGTTGTGTAATAGCTGATATTAAGCTCTGTCAACATGTTCTGAAAAGCATGACCTATAAATTCCTTCCCCATATCCGTACAAAAATAGCCAGGAACCCTGTTTTCTTTTAACATTAGCGTTTTGGCGGCCTTAGTAACTGTTTCAGGTGATTTATTTTTCAGAGGAATTAACCACAGATATCTAGAGAATACATCTATTATGAATAGAATGTAGCGGTAACTGTCGTTATACACAGAATATCTTTGCATATCTGTTAAATCTGCTTGCCAAATAGAATCAATCGAGGCAGCCGTTGTCTTGGCTGTTTTAAACCTTTTTCTCGCCGGCTTATGAAGCGTATAAGCGTCCTGCTCCCGCAAAAATCTCTCAACATCTTTTTTCCTACTCCGTAAACACTTCTGTACAGTCTATCTACGCCGCCGTAGGAGGCTGGGTTAGAAACGTCATAATAGCGTTTACTTAATACGTTAGCCATTTGCGTATATTAGAGGCACGTGGGTAGGGTTGACCGTTGTTTATCCTCTTATTTCTCCTCTTCAAAGGTGTTACCATCGGGGGTGATGGCGTCTTCAATTGTGCCACATGCGTCGCATGTTCCAAGTCTTTTAACCTGTTCAGATTTCCTATCAACGTTTTAGGGACATTTATTTGTTGTAGTCTTGCTTTAATATGCTCCCATCCTGATGGTGATGGCCTATCCCACTTTCTCACCAGATCATGGGCAATGTCTACGATATTTGACCCCTGTACCTTTGATCCTTCCACAATGATCTCGCCTGTATCGGTCCATTGTATGGCTGGGTCCTCATTCAATAGATTATAAAGACTTAAACCGTTATTCCTCAATGTATGTGGGAGGGTGCTTTTTAATACATGCTCGATATGTTGTGTGACTGATCCCTTAATCTTCGGTTGATCAGCTGTATCGTCGGGTACAGGTCCTATGTTGCCATGTCCATCTTCCCCCGTGCTGTGCCTAATAACCAGAGGAATCTCTGTTGGGTTCTTATAATTTTCGTACTCGTGAAGAAATTTCTGCAGAGCTTCTTGGTATAAGATTCTTTTCTTATCAGGTGTTTTTTCACTGTTTAATAGTGCTAGCAATTCGCTTTCCATTCTTTTAAGTCTGCTTTTACGGGTATTTAGATCCGTGTCTGGATTCCTTTCCAGTGAAGCGTTCACCTCGTGTGGAATCACTACCACTTTCTTCATTATATTAATCTAGTCAGTAAAGGACCCAAAACTGAAAATAAGATGGGGAGAAATGACCCTCCTGTTTGTACAGTAATTCGTTTTTTCTTCGCTGCAGTTTGACTTTTACGAGCGAGTGCGTGTATTATGTTCTTGTAAAGGCGTAGGCGAGCCTTCTGAGGTGGTTTCATTGATACATTGCAATTTATAACGTTAAGACAGATTTCACAGATGCATTTTAAAAAGTCGTAGTCGATATTTTTAATAAACATCTGCTGCATTGCCCGGGGCAGTCGATGATAGATTTTTATTAATTCACGGTATTTCTTTAGTCTCTTTGTCATTCTGGAATATACACCTTTTCAGGCTCGTTTGGAAATATATTCGTTCTTAGAAGCACCCTAAACGTGTTTCGCGGATGAAGGTCACAAAGCAAATATCCGTAACGCGTACTTGTAGCTTCTTTATAAACTTCCAAAAACTCCTTACGCTGATTCGGGAACATTTGATTGGCTAATACCCCAATTTGTGATACATCTCTACGTTGCGCGAATAAGACTAGATATGGTGTATTTAACGACACGTCGCGCATGTATCTATTTTTGAAAAATAGATTCTGATTGATGAAGAACACGCTTATGTTAAGATGGTGGGAGAATACTGTAAATGTCTCAGAAAACGTTTTATCCATCTCCAACATGAGATCTTCAATTACAATGACTGTATGTTCATTTCCCTTTAACGAATTAACGTTATATACACCTTTGTGGAACAAAATATCATCTTGGTACTCGTTGAACACTGATTGATACGTCGAATAGCACCATATAACTTTATGCACAAATTTTGAGAACATCTCTCCCTTTTCTTTAATGATTTTAAGCATAAACACAGTTTTACCACATCCTGTAGGTCCAGATATAATACATGTGGATGGGCTCGTGAACCTCAATTTTTCTACAGTCCATTTCTAACACGTCACACCCCTAAGTGACTCATTTACAGAATATCA